>OZ030025.1:7149297-7601797 GCA_964023405.1 Apodemus agrarius
AACAAACTTAAGCAAACCTGCAGACTAGTAAGCAAACACACACACACACCAGCTGACCCGGGCAAGGTTCTACGGGGAAGTATTACGTGATTTTTTTTTTTTTTCTCACTCTCAGAACTTAAGCGCAATGCTCTCACTATGAAGAGCAGTCATGGGATTGGCTGGGGTGGTGAAAACGAAGCTGGGTGGGGCTCCAGAAGCTGTCACCCCGCCCTCAGGAGGAGGAGGAGGAGGAGGAGACGGCAGGAGGGGCTGGTTCAAGGCCTGACTCAGCTAAAGTAGTGAATTTGAGATCGGGCTGGGCTGCCTGAGACTGTCTTCACAACACAGGAACCCGGGCCGGGATGGAGCAGGGAGAGAAGACAATGGTGATGTCCTCCATGAAATCGTAGACACTCAAGAGGCCTATCTCACCCTTGCAGACTTTGTGATCCCTGTTTCTGATTGGTGTAGACAGCCACCCCCCCAACCCCCCAGTGTGTTGCTGGTTACACCCAGACGCTCACTTCTGATGTCAGGACCCTGAGACGGAATGTCTCAGTCCGCCATCTTTATTTTGCATTTGAAGTATTCACTACACTGGGCTAGACAGTGACATCCTGTCTGGGGGGGGGGGGAGGGGGTCAGAGAGAGAGAGAGAGAGAGAGAGAGAAAATATATCAGAAATTTAAGGCCATCCTCAGCTCCCAAAGGAAATCAAAACCAGCTGGAGACATCTGAGACCCTGTGTCTAAAGAGAATAAAAACAGCAGATTAGAGGGGAATATCCAACCCCGTTCAGTGACTGCCTCTGAAGAAGATAATGGGCGATTCTAACATTAAAATGACCCGGTGTTACTTTTGTGACTGAAGGGAGTGACCGAGCACAGTCCTCAGAAATTACGGTTGTGTCTGGGAGCGAGATGACGGGTCGTTGCTGTCGCTTTGCTCCGTTTTCCAGACTTCTCATTATGTGGTTTCGGACATTATTTTAGCCAGAACAAAACCCAGCTCTACCACAGGCAGATAAAGAGCCAGTGTTCCCAATGACTGAACAGGGCCCAGGGGACTGCTTGGTGGCTGGTAGATGGCTACTGGTGACATGTCGTGGGGAGAAGGGAGTGCAGCGGAGGGGGGCTGAGCGGCCCACTAAGTTGCTAGCACGCTCAAGCCTGAGATCCCAGCACCGGGAGGTGAGAGAAGAAATGATCAGACGTTCAGGGTCATCTCTGGCTTTGTGGGGAGCCAGGGCAAGTTTGGGCTACATGCTATAAAACAAGGCATGTGAGCCGCGCGTGGTGGGCACGCCTGTGATCCCAGCACTTGGGAGGCAGAGGCAGGCGGATTTCTGAGTTCGAGGCCAGCCTGGTCTACAGAGTGAGTTCCAGGACAGCCAGGACTACACAGAGAAACCCTGTTTCGAAAAACAAAACAAAACAAAAAAGGCACACTATAACACTGTACAGAGCCCCGGGGGCTGGGCTGTGTGCAGGAAGGACACGGGTGCCAAGGTCCAGACCCTGCCCAGTGTTTGGCTCAATATCCCATGGCATTTCAAGGTGAGGTGCTTTGCAAGGAATCCCAGGGCTCACTCCTCCTCTACCTCTTTCCCCTCTTTCCCTCCTACTCTTCCCCCTCCTCCTTTCTTTCTCCTCTTCCCCCTCCTTTCTCACTCCTCCTCTTCCCCCTCCTCCCTCTCCCCCTCTTTCCCATCCTTCTCTTCTCCTTCCTCCTCTTCCCCCTTCTCCTCCTCTTTCTCCAAGTACAAAGCATGGAGTATCAAGCCCAAGAGTATCACATCCGGGAAGCCATGGCAAACTTTGCAAGGAACGGCACATATCTGTTAGGAACTGGAGAGATGACTCGGCCCCACCTCTCTGGTTGTTTTAGGCCAGCCAAGGCTACCTAGTGAGGCCCTCCCTGTCTCAACAACAAGAACAGCCACAAACAACAGCAAACTGTTTCCGCGATTGGCAGTTAAGAGGGTGAGACGTCCAGAACTTCAGAGCTCGCTCTGAGCCCGACCAGAGTGCTGGGGAAGGGAGACCGCCAACCACAAGTGTGCACAGCCCCGGGAAAGGCCCTGTCGGTTCTTTCTGGGGCGGCGGTGACTAAGGTGGAAAACCTGCACTGGCGAGCCTGGTGCGGGCTCTCCCGCTCATCTCACGGCTCCTGTGATCTTTTAGGGGAAGATTTCAGATCTTCCCCTTCCCACCCTGCAGTTTCCCAGCCCAGTGGGAAAGGCTTCCTAGTTCTTGCTGCAGGTATGACTGTGAAGGGACTTTCAGAATATCATAACTCCTCCTCCTCCCCTTCCTCCTCCCCGTACCTCTTCCTACTCCTCCACCGCTTACTCCTTCTCTTCCCCCTTCTTTTTCCCCTCCCCTTTCTCTTCCCTGTCCCTCTCTTTGCCCTCTTCCTCCTCCTTCCTCCTCTCCTCCTTCTCCCTCCTCCCCTCCCTCCTCCTCTTCTGCCGTTTCTTTTCTTTTTTCCCCCCAATTCTCCTCCTCCTCCTTCCTGCAGTGCTGGGTCAGAGCCATTGCTTCCGAGCCTTGACCAGGCTAGACCAGTGCTGCACCTCGGACTGTATCTTTAGCCCTCAGATAAGGGATTTTTGGATGACAATAGTAATGTGACATTTCGAAAGCTTCTCCTGAGGCTCTGGAAGGGAACGCCGTTGCTCATATAGCCCTGACTGCAGATGGGCCTCTTCTCTGGGACAAGGAGCACCTCTTCAGCCAAGCACGCAGGCAGTTTCCGGTGAGGGGAGGAGGGGAGACAAGCGACCGTCAGCCACATTCACTCCAGTGTCAGTGGGGTGAGAGTGAGAGCTGTTCTGAGGACCGTGATGTGACAGGAATATTTTGCCCCTTGGACACTCAGATGGGAAAATATTGTTTCTCTCAGGTTCTTTTCCGCTTGTTGACACTGTCTCAGGAGCTGCGCTGTGGAGCTGCGGAGGGAAGGGACTGCCGGGGAAGGGGGCAGCTTGCTCTACTCTAAACTACCAGACAGAGAAACGGTCATTCATGAGGCCACCTCTCTCCCTCTCTCCTCTCTGCCTGCCCCCCTTCCCCCCCCCCAGGTCCCTGGGGAGTAGGCGCTCACACACAGGCTTCTCCGCCTTTCTCTTCTCCACCCTCCCCACAGCGCCCCAAGGCCCCAAGGCAGCTGTGCCCTTTCTGTCCAGACGCAGCAGTCTAGTTGAAAATGCCCATCCTATGCGGGAGGGCCTGACAGAGCCGGGACTGCCAGGACTCTGTCCTGCTTCTCTCCCAGGACGCTAGAGAGTCACTGAGCTGGAACTGGGACTGTAGCTCTATGGTAGATGCACACACACACACACACACACACACACAAACACACACAAACACAAACACACACAGATGTACAGAGTGAGAGAAACAGAGATACTGAGATTCACACACACACACACACACACACACACACACACAGACAGACAGACAGAGATAACAGAATGGTCAAGCCCTAAACATTCAAAAAGCAAAATTCTCTTCACCTCAAAGCCTGATTTTCAAGTTTTAATCCCAGCACTTGGGAGGCAGAGGCAGGCAAACTCATTCTCTCTCTCTCTCTCTCTCTCTCTCTCTCTCTCTCTCTCTTCTGTTTTTTTTTTTTTTTTTTCTACACGGGGTTTCTCTGTGTAGCCCTGGCCTCGAACTCACAAATCCGTCTGCCTCTGTCTCCCAAGTGCTGGGATTAATGGTGTTTGCCACTACTGCCCAGCTAGGCAAATCTCTTATGATTTCCAGGCCACCCTGGTTTACAGAGCAAGGTCAAAGTCTCTCTCTCTCTCTCTCTCTCTCTCTCTCTCTCTCTCTCTCTCTCTCTCATACACAGACACACAGACAGACACACACACACTGTTGCTCTGTAGCCCTGGCTGCCCTTAATTGATTTTACAGCAATTCTGCCTGGGCTCCCAAATACTGGGCTTGTAAGAGCACATCTCTAATACACTCAGCATGTGTGCGTGTGCGTGTGCGTGTGCGTGTGCGTGTGCGTGTGCATGTGTGTGTGTGTGTGTGTGTGTGTGTGTGTTGGCATCTCTATTAGCTCTTTGGGGCAGTGATTAAGGGAAATCAGGGTCACTTGAGCCAGGATCCTTTAGTGCTGTGGTCCTCAATCTGATAAGCCAGCTGGCCCTCGAGTGACTAATGCTGTTCCGTGGTGGTGTCGTGTAACCTGCACAAAGGGCTGATTCACAGCGCCAGCGGGACAGAGCCGGGATGGCGCAAGACTTCGTGCTCCTTAGACTGGGACACAATTAGAACTCAGAAATTGTTTATTTCTGGAATTTTCCATTTAACTAATATATTTTGGCCAGTTGACTGGTTTGGGATAGCCCAGGACACTGAAGGAGTCCTGTAGACTGTCGTACACTTTGTCCAACACCCGCCTCTCCTGTTTAAGAGGTGCTGGGGGTGGGACCCTGGGTATCACACACAGCAGGCAAGTGCTGCCTGCACTCACTGAGCCACACTCCCCAGCCCCCAAGAGACTCATTTCTCTGTCTGTATGAGTCTGAGTGCTCACTCACTGGGGGACCTTCCTAACTTGACACTGAGGGCCCCTGGGAATCGCATGGTTTATAGTGGGGGAGGCACCAATTTGGAGACCGAAAGTGCCTGAGGCCTACAGGAGATCTACACACAACTAGCTACAGGGTCCTCCTGGGCCTCAGGCCTGTTCCAGTATTTAATTCCTCATTAACTGCCACCACAAGTTGCTGCTGAACTAAGACAGTAGAGTCCCAGGGGGCCCATTTCTGCCTACAGGAATTCCCCAGTGTTATGTTTCTATTTTCAGTATTTTAGGCATCCTCACACAGCCCAGTCTGGCCTTGAACTCACAAAGTAGCCTTAACTCCTGACCCTCTTACCTCTGTTCCCTGAGTGCAGGGGTTTCAGTCACGTGCTACTAAGCCTGGCCTGAGCTGTTGATGCTGCCGCGGCCGTGCTCCTCCTCCCCTCCCTCCTCCCCCTTTTCTTCCTTCCCTCCTCCTTTCTTCTTGGGCTGTGCATGTGCCACGGCGCACATCTGGAAGCCAGAGACCAGCCATGTGCAGTCAATTCTCTTCTTCCACTCTTACGCACGTGTTGGAGATTGGACACAGGTGGCAAGTGCCTTCACCCGCTGAGCCATCTTGGCCGCCCTGAGTTCTTTTTTTTTTTTTTTTTTTTTTTTTTTGGGGATTTGGTTTTTCAAGACAGGGTTTCTCTGTGTAGCCCTGGCTGTCCTGGAACTCACTCTGTAGACCAGGCTGGCCTCAAACTCAGAAATCCACCTGCCTCTGCCTCTCGAGTGCTGGGATTACAGGCATGCGCCACCACCGCCCGGCTCCACCCTGAGTTCTTAATATTTGCAAGTTGGTGGCAGCAGGCATCACTGTCCTGAGGCTGTGTCCTGAACTTCCATTCTTCCATTTAACTGACGTCTAGTAGAGCACTTGAGGCTCCGGGTGGACAATGACCCGTGAGCATTTAGAGAATGCCGAGCCACACAGTAAACCCGGGGATAGAATTGTTCTGTTCAATTCCTTCATGTCCCGCAAGGTTAGAGCCTGGGCCCCCATTTTACAGTGGTGGAACCAAGAGGCATTCACTGGGATTTCAGCTCCCGCCCCCAGAGTAGCTCTGGATGTCCTGGAACTCGCTCTGTAGACCAGGCTGGCCTGGTACTCTGAGATCCGCCTGCCTCTGCCTCCTGAGTGCCGGAACTGAAGGCCTGTGACACACCACCTGGCCAAGGTTTAGCTTTTAAATGAGCTATCCTGGTCCAATCCTGGAATCCAGGATACAGAGAGAAAAATGAGCTCCAATAGTCATTCTGTGACTGCTGCACAGGCACACCAAGTCCCCCTCCCCCAATCTAAAATAATAATTAAAAAAAAAATCCCTATCTTGTGTATGTGGTGGTTTGAATGATAATGGCTCCCACGGGCTCATTTTGGTTACTAGTCGGTGGGGCAGTCACTAGACCAGTGAAGGGATTGCTGAGATTTAAGGCCTGCGCCACCGCTTGACACACATGACCTTTGACCCTTCCTTTCCACTCACTGACCCACTTGCAGCCGGGAGAGCACCTTTCCTTTTCCTGGCTAAGCTGTCTCTGGGCCTGGAGAGATGGCTCTGAGGTGAAGAGCCCTGGCTGTTCTTGCCGGACACCCGGTTCCGTTTCTAGCATCCCCGTGGCAGCTCACAGCCATCTGTAGCTCCTCGGTTCCAGAATCCTCTCCCCTTCCAGGGCTCCACACACCGGTGTGGTGAACTTACATACATGCAGGCAAAATACTCATACAGTTTTTTTTTAAAAAAAGATCTGAAAATACTTTCTTAAAATAACTTTTAAAAAAACGACTATTGAGGATGCCAAGAGGCGCTTGCTGACAGGAGCCTGATACAGCTCTCTCCTGAGAGGCTCTGCCAGATCCTGACCAATACAGATGTGGATGCTCGCAGCCAACCATCGGACTTGGACAGGGACCCCAATGGAGGAGTGAGGGGAAGGACTAGAGGAGCTGAAGGGGCCTTATCTGGCATCAATGGGAGGGGAGGTCCTTGGTCCTGTGAAGGCTTGATGCCCCAGTGTAGGTGAGAGTCGGTGGGAGGGTGGGGGGCACCCTCATAGAAGCAGGGTGAGGGGGGATGGGATAGGGGGTTGCGGAGGGGAAACCAGGAAAGGGGATACCATTTGAAATGTAAATAAAATATCCAATTAAAAAACGCTTATTACATTTAATTTTTGTGTGTGCCTGTCTGTCCAGTGAGTGCTTATGGACATCGGAGGATAGCTGTAAGGGGATATCTCTCTCCTTCTTAGGGCTCCAACACAGGCTGTCCTGCTTGGTCTGGGCGCCTTTGCCGATCTGGCTCGACTGTCTCTCTCTTGCTGTGAATCCCTGGCCCAGTTTATTGTTCCATTAGACACCCACCCTCCCTATCTCCTATGCATTTTGGGTTTTTTGGTTTTGTTTTGAGACACAGAGGACAGCTTTAAACCTGACGAGTAGCCAAGGATGACCTTAAACCTGTCGGTCTTCCTGCCTCCGCCAACCAAGTGCGGAGAGCGCAGACGGGCACTGCACACCACCAAGTCCTTTGCGTGTCTTTCTCTGTGTCATGAAGAGGCCAGCGTTAGGCCCATGAGCTCAGCCAGTGCTACACTAGGTTATTGAAGCGCCTGTCCTGCCCCCCCCCTCCACCCCTGGCCTCTGGGCTTGGCACGGAAGACAAGGCATTAACCACGCGGGAGAATAAAAAGTCACTTCTCTGATGCTGAACCAATTAGTATAAAAAGACGGTTGTCGGGGCTTTGTTCGGGGCTCCTCAGCACTGCTCCTGCTTTCTAGCTAAGAGACGCACACTTTCCAGTCTCCATGAGGCTTTGTTGGGGTTGACAGGGCTGCCAGCAGCAGGCCTTGGGCAGGAAGGACCCGTGATGGACGTCTATGGAAATATGAGAGCCCGAGCTCTCGAGCCTTGAGTTGAGGTAAACTCTAAGGCATAATTTACACTCCAGTAAGGCTGAGCTCAGGATTTTGTCACAAATTATAACCTTTCTTGGCTTTTGCGTCTTCTGTCCTGCTCCCCTCCCCTCCCCCACCCCCGCCCCCGCCCCCCATCCTTCTGGATTCTCCTAGGAACACGTCCTTAATAAATCACTTGCCCATAAACCCTTGACTCAGGGTCCACTTCTGGGGCACCTAACCTAAATACTTGTAACTATTCACTACTCAGCAGGATGGCCATGTGACCCTGTGGCAGGAGGGGACCCGCTCAGCCCTGAGTCAAGCGCAGTCACTGTAGCCGAGGGACCAGCTCCCACCAACGGAATGCCCCCGGAGTCCCAGATGCACGCCACTGCGGACCCTAGACTCACTGTTTCATCTGGGAAAAGCCCACGAGGGGGGCTTCGGCCCGGGGCCCAGAACAAGCCACGTCAGGCAGGCAGGCCGGGCCGGAGCTGATCAGCAACAATGAACCTTTATTTTTGTAAGGGGTGGAGAGACCTGGGGGTTGGGACTACCATCCTGCCTCACAGTGACAATGTAGGCTGGGTGGGGTGGCTGGGGAAAAGACAGCTTGGGGACAAAGCCAAAGTTAATTTCTTTCTCATCACAAAACCCGTGGCCGCGCTACTGTAGAGGTCCCTCGGACCTTAGTGTCTCCCAGTTGTAGACTGGCAGCCTTGAGCTCAAGATGGTGGTGTGTGTCCGTAATCTCAGACTCTGGAAGATGGAGGTGGGAGGGTCAGTAGTCCAAGAGCATCCTTGGAGACATACTGAGTTGAGGCTAGCCTGGGCTACAAGAGACCCTATCCCAAAACAAACAAAACGAATGAAGCTATGAATGTCTCCCAGCCCAGGAGGTTATAGTTGGGAGTGGGGGGGGTGGGGGGGGTGGGGTGTCAAATGAGTTAACATATATATGAAGTCTTTCAGACAGAGCTTGGCATATGGTAAATGTTTAATGAATATTAACTAAAGTGAACTTGAGTTATGAACTGCCATAATTCATGCCCAGGGTTTTACTGTCGCCACTGGACTTGTCCGCCACCTCCTCTGGACGGTTGATGGACTGTCAGCATTGTTTTATTAACAAAAAAATGTATTACTTTTTTTTTTAATTGTGCGAGTGCACGCCTTACGTGCGTCATCCCACGTGTGTGGAGGTCAGAGGTCAACCTGACCTCCTCTCCGTCCTCCACGTTGTCCCAGGGGGATGGAACTCAACTCCCCGCCCGGGGTGGGCAGCCAGCAGCTGCACCCACTGTGCCACCTCGCCGGTCTGCCCTGCGAGCTCTAAATGACAAAAGAGATTTGAAAAGTGGGCCAGGTGGAAACTATGAAGTCACCCGTGTTTGGCCAGTTTCGATCTACACCAAGGAGGCCTCAGCTGCTCAGACTTAATGAGCAGATACCCATGATGCAACGGTGGAAAGGGGGCGAGGGGAAGGAGACGGAGAGGAGGGGGCAGCCCTCCACAGGGGTGGAAAGCGAAGGGAGACCACTTAAAGACTCTTTGCTTGATGGGTATTAACTATAAGGTTGACAATTCGGTGTCTTGTAGTTAGTCTTACGGGTCAACTAGAGAGGACGGAATTAGCCTCTGGGTATGCTGGTGAGAAATTAGATTAAGTTAGTTGATGTGGGAAAACCCACCCTAATGTGGGCTGTACCATCCGTGGACTGAGGTTAGGGCCAGAGTAAACCAGAGAATGCAAGCTGCGTCCCGGTCTTCCTTTCTCCCTTTGTAAATCACTTGGCCAGCTGTCCCCGGCTCCCTCCCGAGGCAGGGTCGGACCTATTGCTCAGGCTGGGGCAAAGCAAGTCTTTTCTCCCTGCAGTTGCGTGAGTTAGGGATTTTACCACAGCAGCAAGGGGAGGGGGCACATTGGCCACTTAAGCAAGCGTTTCTCAACCTGTGGGTCGCGACCCCCTTTGGAGTGGAAGGACCCTTTCCTACAGATATCCTGTATAGCAGATATTTATAGTGTGATTCCTTTTTTTTGTTTGTTTTTTTTTTTTGTTTGTTTTGTTTTTTGAGACAGGGTTTCTCTGTGTAGCCCTGGCTGTCCTGGAACTCACTCTGTAGACCAAGCTAGCCTCGAACTCAGAAATCCGCCTGCCTCTGCCTCCCAAGTGCTGGGATTAAAGGCGTGCGCCACCATGCCCGGCTTACAGTGTGATTCCTAACAGTAGCAAAGGCATAGCTATGACGTAGCAACAACAATAATCGTCTGGCTGGGGGTCACCTTACCGTGAGGAACTGTTAAAGGGTCGCAGCATTAGAAAGGTTGAGAGCCGCTGGCTTAATTCCATCTCACAGCTTCTGGGAGGGTTCCCATCCTGTCCCCTTGTCTCCAGCCTTGGTTTTTTTTTTTTGTTTGTTTGTTTGTTGCAGTATAAACCTTACTTCCTTTTCCCTGATGGGTAGGAAACCCAAAAAGGCCTGGGGTTGGGAGGAAGCCTACACTTTTAACAGGTTTGGGGACTCTCAGACTTAAAATTTCTGAGCCACTTTCCTTAAAAAAACGTGCCTGTTTTGAGCCGGGCGGTGGTGGCACGCCCCTTTAATCCCAGCACTTGGGAGGCAGAGGCAGGCGGTTTTCTGAGTTCGAGGCCAGCCTGGTCTACAGAGTGAGAGCCAGGGCTACACAGAGAAACCCTGTCTTGAAAAACAAACAAACAAAAAAGTGCCTGTTCCCATCATGGGCATCGGGGACCCAGGTAGGCATCTCTAGGTGGATGTCCGTGAATGAGCGTTTGAGTGTCTCCTGGGAGATGAGAAGGGACTTCTCAGCCACTGGATGGAGTGGTCAATGTGGCTTTATCAAAAGGAGCCAGGATCAAATTAGAACAATATAACCAACCAGCACCAGCAGGAGAGGTGATACCGGGCCTGATGCCCCAGGCCCAGAGCCTCCCCAGCAACCCGTGCTGGGCGTGGCTAGCCTCCCGAGCGCCCCGCCCCTCGATCGCGGGGCACAGTCACCTGTGTGCCTTTCCTACCCCCTCCTTGCATCCCGCACAAAGGACGTGCCGTATCACACGGACACCGCCAACACTCCTTTCTGCGCTGGGGACATAAATCGCAAGCCTCGTGCTTCCATACCCAACCAAGCCCACGGGCCGCTCCACAGAGCATGCGCCAAGCACACACACACCAGCTACGGGTCTCAGTCCCCACCTCCCCAGACAAAGAACTCGTCACCACAGCCAGTAACAGCTTTATACCAATCACACACCAGCCACCGCCCCCCACCATTAATACATCACACTCGCATGAAAACACAACTCAGGTTTTTACCAGAGACTTCATGTCTCACGCCAAGCTCTGCTTGTATGCGTAGCAAGCATGTTGTCTTATTTCCACACAAGAGAATCGGGGGTGGGGAGGACCTGCACATTTTCTATATCTGACACCGATACTCACGCAGTCTGAAGTGTACACACCCCTCTCTCTCTGTACCTTACAAACACACCACATCTTCCAGCAGGGTGTGAAAATCCGGCAAAGGTACCAGCAGACCCACTGTGCACAAACACATCTGATCACACTTATACTGCATCTCAACACACACAACATAGATACATCATACTCAGTGACACCCTGCCTAGGCCTCTGGGTCGGCCCAACATGAACAGCCGGGTCTGTGTGCTTGGGGCTGGGTCATTCTAGTGCTGAAACTCAACTCCTGAACTCCAGAAGCCCCCTGCAATCCCTGGTAACCTGGGACAATTAGTCTTCACTTGAGTTGCTCTCAGGGACACGTGGTTGGTGTGGCTGGGTCCCTGTGACGGAATCTTGAGATGCTGGGGGAGCAGGGTGGGGAGCGGGGGATGGGGGAGGGGTGTGGGGTAGAGTGGGTGCCGGTGGGGCTCAGGGAACAGAGAGTACCAAGTCACTGCCCCCTTTGTCCCCTTTAACTAGAGGGGAGTCGTGCCTCACAGAGACGGGGAGGTGCTGTCCAGAAGAAAATGGAAAGCCACAGAAGCCTCGAGCATAAGTGCCGGCTTTTACCTCAGGCAGATCTGGGAGAAGTCTCCTGTCCTGAGTTTCCTCCACCCAGACGTCTCCATCGGGCAGGCTGTCTGTCCATCTCTCTC
This sequence comes from Apodemus agrarius, assembly GCA_964023405.1. Taxonomy (NCBI): domain Eukaryota; kingdom Metazoa; phylum Chordata; class Mammalia; order Rodentia; family Muridae; genus Apodemus; species Apodemus agrarius. Next base: position 7,160,909 of record OZ030025.1, read on the forward strand.
TCACCCCCCGAACTCGCCCATCCTGGCAGAGACGCTGTGGCTGTAACCAAAAGACCACCTGTCTTGAGCCACCACCTTCAAAAGCCTTTCATTCCGTCCTAATGGGCCCAGGCGCCCAGGCTGCCCCACCCTCGGGCGGGATTAGATCCCCAGAGCTGTTTAAGGCACTTCAAAAGAGTTCCTCTCTCTAAAATAGCTCTCTGGGGCCCTGCCTGCTAGCCTGAAATTATACCAGGGACTGTTCCCTTAGGTAAAAAGCATCCTGCTGCCCCGAAAGGTCCCTGCTCTAAATGCACCTGTGTCCGTGGGAGGCACTCCCCGGCCGGAGCCTCCAACCCCCTCCCCCTCGTTGTATTGCGGTCACTCAAGCATTTGCATACACAACGCAGAAAGCTAGTACGCTGCCGGCTTCCTGTGGGAATGGAGCCCAGGGCTGAGGGCTGGAGACAGGGGTGTGGATAGTGCATGCGGAGAGAGGCACAGGGCACACTCTTGGCAGGTCTTGGCAGAGGCAGAGAAGCCCCCAGGGAGGGAGGAGGACTGCCACGGGCTGTCCAAAGATCCCAGGAGGTAGAAGAGGGTAGGCTGCCGAGGAGGAGTGGCTTTCGGGTGATAGCGAGGATCTATGTCTGGGAGGAGGCCCGTTTTTGTTTTTTTCTTTTTAGGGTCACTGTAAGACATCATCGACTCTGGAAACTCTGTTTGCAGTAGGGAGCATGACCTATTTACTGACAAGGAGAAAAAAAAAAGGTTACACACAGTAAAAGGAGTCAGAGACAGTTTGTAATGCTGGCTGGAAAGATAGAGGCTACTGTTGTCCTCTGCGGTCTCCAGGGCGACTCGCGTTTCTTCTGGGGCCTCCCTGTACTCCCTACAACGAACTTGGAACCTTCCTACCTTCTACAGAGCCAGGGATAGAACGCAGGGTCTTGCACACGCCAGCCCACGGTCCCCTCCACTCTCCTGCGTTAAGATTTTATTGAGATGGTTTTACGGAGCTCTCAGGCTGGCCTGGAACTTAACTATGTAGCCAAGGATGACCCTGATAGGATCTTTCTACCTCAGCTTCCGGAGTGCTAGGGTTAGAGGCGCGCACCATCACACACACCGGCTTATGAGCCGCTGGGTGGAATGGTAGGCAAGCACTGTACCCTCTGAGTCGCGTATGAAGTGTCATTAAATATCAGAAAAATATTTAAAGAGGGCTCCCTGGCTATAAATTGAGTCCTTGTCAAATTCACAAGCCAGGGTCGCCACACTCAGATGGTTCTAATAACTCTAGGTAGCCCAGGTCTGCAGTTCAGCGCAAAGATAGCACGCTGTAGGGCTACACTGTGTGGCTTCAGATCTGATCGAGCGCTTGTAAAGCTCACCTGAGCTACTGCGCATGTGCGGGCGCTCAGGCAGCGCAGCTGGAGCCGGGTAATCGCAGCCTGAGCCTCAGCTGAGGCTTGTCATTAGTGGTTAAGTGCTTGGCGGCTGGAGCCAGCCTGTCTGGGTTCAAATCCTTGCTCAGTCTCTGTCTGGCTTGGGAAGTAACTTCATCTCTATCTCTACCTCAATTTCCTAATCTGTAAAATGGGGATGAAAGTCACGGTACTTCCTTCACGGGATGAGTAAGGGGCAAATTAAGCAAGCGATCCCTAGATCCGTATAACACAGAGCCTTGTGAAGGGAAAGTGCTCAGCCAGTTGCGAAACCCAAGCCAGGGTCGCCACACTCAGATTTCTCTAATAACTCAGGGTAGCCCAGGTCTGCAGGTCTGCAATTCAGTCAGCAGGAGTACTTCAGGACTAATTATCATTACCATTATGATTTTGATCTTGAGGAGATGGGAAGTGGGGTTGATGTGCCACAGAGCACCCTGGGCAGAGTCAGTGTGTGGGTGCGTGAGGGAGCACGGCATACCAGGAGGGCAACAACTGCGTTTTCTTTCTTTCCTCTTTCTGGTCCTCCTCCAACTGAGGTTTTTTTTTTTTTTTTTTTTTTTTTTTTTTTTTTTTTTTTTTTTGTTGTTTTTGGTTTTTTTTTTTTTTTTGTTTTTTTTTTTTTTTTTTTTTTTTTTGAGACAGGGTTTCTCTGTGTAGTCCTGGCTGTCCTGGAACTCACTCTGTAGACCAGGCTGGCCTCGAACTCAGAAATCCACCTGCCTCTGCCTCCCATGTGCTGGGATTACAGGTGTGCGCCACCACGCCCGGCTCCAACTGAATTTTTAATGGTCTTTTACTTTGTATTACTCTTATGTTTTTATTTAGTGTGTGTCCGTGAATTTGCATCCCACAGTGTGAGCCTGTGGTAGTCAAAGCACAATGCAGAAGTTGAGTCTCTCCCCACTGTGTGCGGAGCAGGAATTGAACTCATATCCTCGGGCTTTGCCGCAAGCCCCTTTACCAGCTGAGCCCTCTCAGCTCCTCTCCTTTCGGAGATTAAACTCCGGTCCTTGGCTGGGAAGATGGTCCATTGGTTACAGTCCAAGCATGAGGAGATTACTCAGACCCGCCAAACTCACAGAAGTCTGGGGATGCGCTAAGTAGTTTGTTTCTTAACTGTTATTACATGTTATTTGTTTATTGGGATGGCCGAGGGTGGGGTGGGGGAATGCTTGCATGTCAGGACACACATGGAGGGTGACTTTCAGAAGCAGGTTCTCTCCTTCACCAAGGGATTAAACCCAAGATATTAAACTGGGTATAGGATACTTCCGCCCACTAAGCCTTCGATCTAGCCCTATTTTGTCCTTTTGAAACAAAGTCTCAGGGCTGGAGAGATGGCTCAGTGGTTAAGAGCATCGACTGCTCTCCCGGAGGTCCTGAGTTCAAATCCCAGCAACCACATGGTGGCTCACAACCGTCCTGAATAAGACCTGATGCCCTCTTATGGAGTGTCTGAAGACAGCTACAGTGCACTTATATATAACAAATAAATCTTAAAAAGAAACAAAGTCTCATTATGAAGCTTGGGCTTCACTCAAACTCCCAATCCTCCTGCCTCAACCTCAGGAGTGTGGGGATTACAGGCATGGGTCACCACTGAGGGCTCCGGAAAGACTCCACAGTGTTTCTAGACTCAGAACCTCACAGTGAATTGTCCTGGGCTGCAGAGGGTTACCGCAGGCACAGCCTTTCCCGCCCTCCTAAAGTTACCTCCACAGTGGAGACTCCCACATTCACTCCGGAGCAAGGCTTTGAGGCTGGAGAGAATTGGACATGAAAAGCCGCATAAATTTGAGCCCAGAGGAGCTCAACTGTTTAGGCAGGCAATCGACATAAACATCCCGGGAAGGTATTTTGCAGCCATCGACGAATATGAAGCTTTGATTAGAGTCATTTTCATTGTTGGGATGATCAACACTTGGGAGATGCAAGAGAGGAATAGATTTACCTTGGCTCCAGGTTTTGGAGAGTTTGGTCCACCATCGGCTTGATGCCTGCCCTGTGTGGAGCACCACGGCGCGGGGATCACGATTCACCATCTCGCGCGGTGCATACATAGAAAGTAGAGAGCATGGAAGATGCAGAACCAGGGCGAGCCTTCAGGGCCAGCTCCTGGTGACCCGCTCACTCTAGCCAGGCCTCCCCCATAGCGCTGCCAGCCCGGGACCGACCATGCGGTCACCACACGAGCCTGTGGGCCACGCCGCCCACTCGCACAGCGACAAGATGGTTCCCTCCGCAATGTGTGGCCTTCGCCCCGTCTCTTAAAGGCCACAAGGGGGGGGGGGAGACCGAAAGAGAAAAACAGCAACGACGAAGATTGCCCGAGGAAGAAGGAAGTCGACTTTCAGACGCCTTCAGGGCCAAGAGCGCAGCCCCGCCAGCCTGCCCTGCAAATTACGGACTTGCCAGCTCACAGCCCAGCGGACTGGTTCTCGGAATAGATCTGTCTCAGGTCTCTGCTTCTCTCCATCTCTTTTTCTTCTCCTTTTCATTCTGTTCCTCAGGAAACTCTGACAAATATAGTAATAGGAACATACTTGATTTCCTTTCTTTTCGTTCTTTTGTTTTGTTTTGTTTGTTTTTTTTTTGGTTTTTTGGTTTTTCAAGACAGGGTTTCTCTGTGTAGCTCTGGCTGTCCTGGAACTCACTCTGTAGACCAGGCTGGCCTCAAACTCAGAAATCCGCCTGCCTCTGCCTCCCAAGTGCTGGGATTACAGGTGTGCGCCACCACGCCCGGCAAGATTTAAAAAAAAAAAAAAAAAAGATTATTTTATTTATATGAGTACACTGTCCCTGTCTTCAGACACCCCAGAAGAGGGCATCAGATCTCATTACAGAAGGTTGTGAGCCACCATTGTGGCTGCTGGGAATTGAACTCAGGACCTCAGTGCTCTTAACCCTTGAGCCACCTCTCGAGCCCAGAAATTTTAGATTTTTAAAAAAGAGACTTAATGGAGCTGGAGAGGTGGCTCAGCGGTTAAGAGCACTGACTGCTCTTCCAGAGGTCCTGAGTTCAATTCCCAGCAACCACAGGGTGGCTCACAACCATCTATAATGGGATCTGATGCCCTCTTCTGTCTTCTGGTGAAGACTGCTATAGTCACATACATTAAAAATAAATAAATAGCCAGGCGTGGTGGTGCATGCCTGTAATCCCAGCACTTGGGAGGCAGAGGCAGGCGGATTTCCGAGTTCGAGGCCAGCCTGGTCTACAGAGTGAGTTCCAGGACAGCCAGGACTACACAGAAAAACCCTGTCTCGGAAAAAAAAAAAAAAAAAAAAACCAAAAACAAAACAAAACAAAACAAAAAACAAAAAAAATAAAAATAAAAATAAAATAAAATAAAAAGAGACTTAATGAGTGTTTGCATACATGTATATGAATGTATATATGTGTGGCCTGTGGAGGCCAGAAGAGGGCACTGATTGCCTGCTCCTGGAGTTAATAGACGATTATGAACTGTCGAGTGCGTGCTGGGAATCCAACCTGGGTCCTTCTGTAGGAAGAGCCAGTGCTCTTAACCCCCCAGCACCTCTCCTCCCAACCCTCTGATTTTTGCCACTTTTTGTCTGGTTTTTGTTAGCATTCTGTCTAAACTCCACCCCACAGTTACCTGGCAACAGCCAGGTTATGCTAAAATTTAGACAGAATGCTAATAGTTTTGCTTGGAATCCCCCTCCCCCCCCCCCCCCCACATCTTGGAATCAGAATTTCCCTAGGTAGCCAAAGCTGACCTTTGAACTTGCAAGTCTCCACCTTGTTCCCCAAGGCTGGGTGTACCCACTCTCTCCTGGAATAGGTATTTCTAAAAATAGCTTTTGTGGGAACCAGCAAGAAGGCTTAGAAAGTAAAAGCGCTTGCTGCTAAGCCTGGGGGCTTGTGTTTGACCCCTGGGACCCACATGATGGAAGAGAGACCACTCTGGCTTGTTGTCTTCTGACTTTCATAGAAGCTTGCCTTGGTATGTACACCTGTTTCCCTAATGAATCGATGATGATGATGACGACGACGATGACGATGAAAACAAGCCCATGGTGCATCATCCGTTCCGGATTCTATAAGCCATCAACTGTTTCAGCTAGAGGGCTATCTATGAAGGGAGACACAGGTCATGCGCCCGCTTCTACCTCTGGGAAGGAAAGGGTTGGCTGGAGGGCCGGGGGTTTGTCTGGGATCCGGAAAGACTTTTTTGTTTTTGTTTTTAACCAACATCCTTTTTCGTCTTTTGACTGTTACTCCTGGGAATGTATTTCGGACTCAACAAAATAAATACAGGAAATTATGGAAAAGCGAACCTGCACTTTGGACTATACTACAAATAGAATTTTTAAAGATATTTGGAAAAAGAACCCGAGCGCGGAGCGGAGCAGCTGCTCTTGAGGGTGTCAAAGCGGTGTTTGTCTTCTCAGTCCTGCCGACTCCAGCGCCTCCTGGCCTGGGGCGGCTCAGGCAAACAGCCCTGGGTGGGGGTGGGGAGGGGGTCGGCTGAGGTTTCCCAAAACCTGGAGGGGGCGGGGCCGCGGCGGAGGCGGGGCTCTTCTTGCAGAAAGCCGCACAGCCCGAAGGCAATTTGTTTTTGTTTTGTGGCTTTTGGCTCTGTTTGGTTAGATTTATTTTTTTTGGACACAGGGTCTCATGCAACTCGGGCGGAGGGCTGAAGCTTAGTATGCAGCTCCTGATGACAACCCTGACCCGCTGTCTGGTCATCCATCCAGCCGCCACCTCTGGAGTTCAAACCCTCCAAATCCGGTTTTCGTAGTGTTCAGAATGGAACCCAGGATTTCCTGCACGCTAGTCAAGTTCTCCACCAACGGAGCTCCGACCCCAACTCCTTTCTTTATTTCCCACGTGGTCTCACGTAGTCCAGGCTGGCCTCAAAACGTCCTACGTAGCTGAGGATGATCCTGAACTCTGGATCCTCAGGTCTAAAACTCCCCGAGTGCAGAGTGCAGGAATAAAAGGCTACGTCACCGCTCCCCGGTGCTAGTTGTCATTGTTATTATTTTGAGAGCAAAAATAAATAAATAAATAAGTCAAGGATACTCGCGGAAAGCAAGTGGGAACAGGCCAGGCCAGCTGAAGTTGTCCGCAAGCTCCTGCCCTGGGTCTTTGGAGATATAATTAGCTGGTTTTTCCAGCGTTGAGTGGGTGGTTCACTTCTGCACCCCTGGCGAGGCTGGGAGATGATGCAACCAAAGGCAAGCCCGGGCAAGGCCGGCAGAGAGCTGGGGTGTGCAGACAAGTCGGTCCTGGGCGTGGGGAGTGTGGGTCAGACTGCCGGGGGAAGAAGCTACGCCAGCCGCTGCCCCAGTCTCCGCCTCTCCCCTCCCCCATCCCGCGCAGCGACCGCTTCTATTCCGAGTTTTCTCTCTCTCCCCCGCAGGTGGAAGAGTCCAGGGGAGAAATGGAGGCCACATGGGGGAGGGGGAGCGCTGCTCTGCGCGGTTAAATCAGGCACTGAGGATGGAGAAGGGGCTTGTAATCAACGGGAGACATTTTCCCGTCACTCCTGGGGCTAACCAGTCTTTATCCAATCTTATTTTACTTTCCTTGAGACAGCATCTCCTGCTGCCCGGGATGGCCTCAAACTTGCAACCTAGAGGAGGATGCCCTCGAACTTGTGACCTTCCTGTGATGGGGATGAAGCCTTGCGCCATCACATCTGGCCGTGGAGTGTAGTTTTTAATTGCGTTAATGGTTGAATAAAAAAGGTCTTAAGGGCTGGCGAGATGGCTCAGCCGGCTAAGGAGCTTGCCGCCGAGCTTAGCAAGCCGAGGTTGAGCCTCAGAACCCGGATGGTGGAAGGAGAACTGAGCCTGAAAACTGTCCTTTGACCTCCACTAATGTCATCCTGCCCCAGTGTATGTCGCCACGCAAGAAGTAGCGAGTTAAAAAAAAATAGGATAAAAGGATATTAATTATTTTGTAATATTTATTTGTTTTGATTTGTATAGGTGTTTTGCCTGCATGTGAGTCTGTGTACTTCATGTGTGCGGTCCTGGTGTCTAGGGTCCTGGGAGCAGGCAGTACAGGAGACCAGCCCCTCTCCCAGAGGGGGTGCCCACTGTCCACTGTCCTGCTTTCTTTCTTTCTTTCTTTCTTTCTTTCTTTCTTTCTTTCTTCTTCTTCTTCTTCTTCTTCTTCTTCTTCTTCTTCTTCTCCTTCTCCTTCTCCTCCTCCTCCTCCTCCTTCTTTTTCTCCTTCTTCCTCCTCCTCTTCTGTTTTAAAATGATTTATTTTTATGTATATGGTGCTCTGTCTGCATATACACCTGCATGCCAGAAGAGGGCATCAGGACTCATTGTAAATAGTAACCAGCCACAACGTGGGTGCTGGGAATTGAACTCCGGACCCCTGGAAGAGAAGCGAGCGTTTTTTAACCAACGAGCCATCTCTCCAGCCCCTCTAGTCTTATGGAGAGTCTCAGTTTACAGGTGTACATAGGACCTGAGATTCCCCCCCCCTATTTTTGTAATATTTTCTTATATTTATTTACTTTGTCCAGTGCATGTGTGTATTTGGGGGCACGCATGTGCCAGGTTTTCATGTGGGGGTCAGAGGACAACTTTCTTTTTTAAAGATTTATTTATTTATTATATGTAAGTACACTGTAGCTGTCTTCAGACACCGCAGAAGAGGGCGTCAGATCTCGTTCTGGATGGTTGTGAGCCACCATGTGGGTGCTGGTGTAGGGGTCGGTGGGCGGCAGTGGCAGCGGCAGCTCCAGAAAGACCACACCAGCCCAAACAGTTCCACGGGAGGTTTATTGAGAAGGGAAAGGGCAAAGGTGACAGAGAAGAGGGAAAGAGAGAGAAGAGGGGGGTGCTTCACACACACACACACACACACACACACACACACACACACGGATGGTGATGTGGTCCAAGGTAAAGGTGAGCCCAATGGATTCTGGGAATATGGTGGCTGTTGCCTTGGCAACAGGAGTATAGGTCGCACCGTTGCCTACATGATGTCACAGGTTTCAGAGGTCCTGGTACTAACAGCTGGGATTTGAACTCAGGACTTCGGAAGAGCAGTCATTGCTCCTAACCACTGAGCCATCTTTCCAGTCCCAGAAGACAACTTTCAGGAGTCATTTCTCTCCTTCTAAATGGAAGTTCTGGGAATCAAACTCAGGCGTCCTCAGGCTTGGCGTTGTGTAAACTGGAGAAATGACTGTTCTGTGGTATGGGGAAGGGGAGAATTTTTTTTTTTTTAATTGTAAATATGAGGGAGAGAGCAGCCAGAGGCATCTGGAAGCATCCAGAGAAGAGGGAGTGAGGGAGGGAAGAAGGGGCAGAGGGAGTGGAGAGAGAGAGAGAGAGAAAGAGAGAGAGAGAGAGAGAGAGAGAGAGAGAGAGAGAGAGAGAGAGAATGGCTAGCCTACTGGACCTGGCCAGAGAAGCAGGAGGGGGCGGGGCATAGAGGGAGAGCGAGAAGGGGGAGGAGGAAGACAGAAAGAGGGCGGGGCCAAGAGGGAGCACGGCTGGACTGGTTACACCGAGAAGGTGTAGCTGAGGGGAGGGGGTCGAGAGTAGGGGAGAAGCGCCCAGTAACGGGTACCTGTGATCGGAGCCTGGAGACCAGCGCGGCCTTCGGTATGCTAAGAGGCATCACGATAGCCATTTGTCACTTCTGCCAGCGATAAGGGAAATGGCTCCTTTGAAATGGGAAACTGGCTTCGCGGGTTACTGAGGAATGCTGCCTTTTGCCAGAGTCTGGGGAGCTGGAGTTTTCTTTGGACCCGACAGGTGGCAGGGACCCTTACCTTCTAAGTCATCTGGCCCCTGTTTGTTTTGAAGATAAGGTCTCTATAGCCCAGGCTGGCCGAGGACACCTACATAGTCAGAGATGACCTTGAACCCCCGAGCGCCTGGATCCCAGACACCCCGTGGATGGTACGTGGGTGGGATCAAGCCAAGGCTTTGTGTCCTCTACGCAGCAGCAGCTGTATTTCTAATCCCCTGACGGGTTTGTTTTGTTCTGTTCTTTCCTTTTTCCTTTGCTTCAGTACAAGAACATTGAATCTGAGACCGCGCACATGCTAGGCCAGGGCTCTCCCACTGAGCTGCGCCCCCCCCCCCGAAAATCTTTGATTTCACGCTCTGCTTTGAGGCAAGGTTTCCCTTAGCTCTCCAGAATCACTATATAGGCATCGAACCTCCCATCCTCCTGCCTCAGACCCCCAGGTGGCCGGCGTGGTAGATCTATACTGCCAGACCTGACAATCTGATCATCTCCCCAAAGGCAGGCAGGGCCCTTTGCACCTCCCTCCGCTCTGTTCAGAAACCCTGGGGTAGAAGGGGGGCGGCAGATGGGGCTATTTCTAGCCTGTCAAAATTCAGAGAAAAATGGGCCTTTCTTGAGGTCTCAGAGAGCGAGCCCCAACCCTTCCAGATCTAGGCTGAGGATAATGTACCCCCTGGAAGAAAGGCCCTGTAGCGAACCTTCTCCTAGTCCCCCAAGGGATTCCAGAAGGAAGTGCGGGAGAATGAGGGATTTTCCTGCCCGTGGGTCCAGTGAATCCTTCGGCTTTGATGTTAAGCTTTTTTTTTCTTTCCTTTTTTCTTTTTAAAGCTGTGTACCAGAAGGAGGAAGTGGGTCCCTGCTGTGTGAGGAGACACTGGCGCACACTGTCTTTTTGTCTTTGTGGGGACCTTATGGTTTCGTTTCTTGTGGAGCTGGAGGATTCCCACACATGAAAGGGCCCATTTCACAGGCACCTCTGCAGGCTTCGCTCACCCGGACTGGTGACTCAGCAGAAAACACCCTCGGGAGCTGGGCGGGAAGACAGCCTGTGCGCTGGAGTCGGGGACTTCAGACTCCCAAGACTGCCTGCAGACTTTTTGCAAGAAGCAAGTCATTTGGTGTTAGGGAAGGTCACCACTAATCGGGTCCCCAGCCAGGGACTATAAAGACCTGTGCAGCCGTGTGTGTGTGTGTGTGTGTGTGTGTGTGTGTGCGCGCGCGCGCGCGCGCGTGCGCGTAATCGATTGGGTTTTCACCTGTGGACTGGACTGGTGTGGGGGAGGCGATTTGAATCCTCCTGAGCCAGGTGACAAAGTGCACTTATGCTTTTTAAATCCTTCCCTCTCCAGCACAGGGAAGAGACCTCCAGGTCCCGTGGATGCGGAAGCTGTAGGAGAGAAAGGTCCTGGACCGCTGAATCACCACACGGAGGTCCCCCCCCCAGAACACTCCCCCCCCCAATCCATGAGTATGAGAAATAATCTCCCTCCCCTTCAGATTGCTATCTTAGTAAAGTAACTAGTTCGGTTCTATTTTAGTTTCAGTTGGTCTTTCGTAGGACGAAGTGGCCTCCAATTAGGATGTGTCCAGCTAGGATGTGTCCAGGAGGAGACCTGGCGGTTGGTCCTCCCACAGGTTCAGAACGCTAAGAAGCCACAGAGGATGGTCAGAGGCATCACATTCCTCCTGGCCCTGCAGCCGTAGTGCGGCTACCGTCACTGGGGCTTAGAGCAGCAGCCGCTGCCTTCTAGGGTTGCTCTGGTGCCCATATACCCTCAGAGGAACCCAGAACCACCTTAGGGCAAAGACATAAGGATAAGCCGCTGTTAGGAAAAGATGGAGGGGGTGGAGCCACAGAAATGGGTGGAGCCACATCAGGGATGTGGACTCACCCTGACCCCTGCCCACACCACCAGGGCAGCCCATCCCGGGCAGGAGGGGCAGGGGTGGTTCTGAACTTCTGAGGCCGTAGCCCCACTGTGCAATCAGAGGCTCTGAGCCCTAAATCCTCAGCACTTTGATGCTGTGTGCTGGGGCCTGTCTTGGGAAGGGCTTTAAAAGAGTTTCTTAGGGAAGAAAAATATTAAAGAAGGCCAAGTTCTCAGATCCTTGGGGATCACCCGGAAAGCTGGTCTTGAGGGAGGGCATCTTGAAGTCTGTTTTGTTGAAACAGGATCTCATATGGCTTGGGACAGTTTCCAAGTCAATATCTAACTGCAGATGATTCTAATGTTCTTTCTTTTCTTTTTCTTGGTCTTTGTCTTTGCCTTTTTCTTTTTTGAGACAGGGTTTCTTTGTGTAGCCCTGGCTGTGCTGGAACTCACTCTGTAGACCAGGCTGGCCTCGAACTCAGAAATCCATCTGTCTCTGCTTCCCAAGTGCTGGGATTAAAGGCATGTGCCACCACTGCCCAGCCTTTTTTTCTTTTTAAAGATTTAGTTTTTTTTTTTTTTTTCCGAGACAGGGTTTCTCTGTGTAGCCCTGGCTGTCCTGTAACTCGCTCTGTAGACCAGGCTGGCCTTGAACTCAGAAATCCGCCTGCCTCTGCCTCCCAAGTGCTGGGATTATAGGCATGTGCCACCACGCCTGGCGATTTAGTTTTTTTAAAGACTTATTTTACGTATGTGAATACACTGTAGCTGTACAGATGGTTTTGAGCCTTCACGTGGTTGCTGGGAATTGAATTTAGGACCTCCGCTTGCTCTGGTCAACCCTGCTCATTACAGATGGTCGTGAGCCACCATGTGGTTGCTGGGATTTGAACTCAGGACCTTCGGAAGAGCAGTCAGTGCTCTTAGCCGCTGAGCCATCTCTCTAGCCCCAAAAGATGTAGTCTTTAATTATGTGTATATGCATGTGAGTGCAAGTGCCTTAGGAGTCCAGAAGAGGGCATCAGATCCCCTGGATCTGGAGTTGCAGGTGGTTGTGAACTGCTCATCACTGCTTCTGGGAACTGGATTCAGGTCCTCTGCAAGAGCACTGTACCCTCTTAATTGCTATAAGCCATCTCTCTAGCCCCAAGACCTTGAACTTCTGAACCGCCTGCCTCTACCTCCCGGTGCCGGCATGACATGCCACCACACCCAGCTTACACAGTGTTGGCCTGGGTCCCAGGGCTTTGTATGCGCTAGACAAGCTCTCTGTTGACTGAGCCTCATCTTCAGTCTATAATTAGATATTTTAGAAACAAAAATGATGGAGCTCCATTTAAATGATGTGTTTCTACCTGACAAACCACATGATAGCCCGGTGGTCTGGGTTTGATCCTCACACCACAACAGACAAGGAAACCAAGGAAGGACAGAGCGAGGGCCTGAGGACCGGCTGCAATGGCACTCACTTTTAATATCAGCACTCGGGAAGCAGAGACGGGACCTGGCCAGCACAGTGCCAGGAGCCTGACTTCCTGAGTTCAATCTCTAGCACCCAGCTGGTAGGAGACTGAGTCTCTGATATCCACATGTGTGTCACAGAACACACGTATACACACATGCACACACACATGCTAAAGAAATAAAATGTAGTAAAAATATTTTTTAAAAAACACAAGCTGAAGCCGGGCATGGTGGCGCACGCCTGTAATCCCAGCACTTGGGAGGCAGAGGCAGGCGGATTTCTGAGTTTGAGGCCAGCCTGATCTACAGAGTGAGTTCCAGGACAGTCAGGACTACACAGAGAAACCCTGTCTCGAAAAACCAAAAACCAAACCAAACCAAAACAAAACAAAACAAAAAAACAAAAAAACAAAAAAAAAACAAAAACAAAAACAAAAACAACCAAACCAAAAAAAACCCCACAAGCTGAGGCTCAACACAGTGAAACAGCACTGTGGGAGGCAGAGGCAGGTGGATTTCTGTGAGTCTGAGGCCAGCCTGGTCTACAGAGCGAGTTCCAGGACAGCCAGGGGTACATAGGGAAACCCTGTGTCAAACGAACAAGAAACACAAGGCAGGACAGCTCCTGAGGAATGACACCCAAGGTTGACCTCTGGTGTGACACACATACACATATCTACACACACATATACATGTGCGCTTGCACCTACACACACAAGAAAAAAGGAAAAGAAGTTGGTTCTTTTGGCATAAATTCCAGTCTTCATTAAGTAAGATCACACAGGTAAAGAGCTGAGCAGGTACAGAGAAATCTCTCCACAAACATTATGATTATTACTGGAGTATAGATACTCCCAGGGAAAGGATCCCTTGGGATTCACTAGTCACTTAAACTCCTTGCTGGTTGGACATGAGGGGAGGGGGTATATTTGTAGTGTGCACACCTGTCTGAGTATACAGAGAAGCAGGTTAGGCAGACAGAGGAGACGGGGTCTGATGGAGATCAGAGGCCTGAGAGCAGCTCAGCTGGTCCTGTCAGGAGCATCCAGCCTTCTGGGCTTTTCCATCCCATCAGCCATCTGGGTGCACCTTCAACACAGACAGGCTGGAGGCCGAACACCTTCCTCTCTGAGGCGAGTCTGGAAGAGGGAATCAGCTGGACATACCATCAGCTTCTGCAGAGTCAGCAGAGCTTAGGAGGCCTGTCACAGCCCTTTAGGGACTGACAGAGGTGAGAGCGCGAAAGACATGACACGTCATACATACATAATACATACATAAACACACACATGCATACACACACATACATACACATACATAAACGCACACATGCATACACACATATACACATACATATACATATACACACATATACACACATACACATGTACATATACATATACACACATATACACATACACACATATACACATACATACACACCACACACACTCATACATACATGCATGCATATGCATACCTAAATACATATGCACACCTACATACATATGCACATACATACATACACACATGCATACATGCATAAATACATACACACTCATACATTCATGGACACATACATACATACACACATATGCACACACATATGCATACACACATATACACATACATACACAATACATGTATGCATACATACATGTACACATACATATACATACATACACACATATACACACATATATACACATGCATATACATACATATACTCTTATATACATACACACATTTATACATATACTCATATACATACATACATATACTCTTATATACATACACACATACATACATACACACATATATACACACATACATACATCTTCCTACCTGTCCACAAGTCATTCTGTCTTCCTGAACCCATGCTTTCTGACCCCCTCTCTCCTCCTCTAATCTGCTCCCTTCCTGCCATACTCCGAGACCCTCACTACCGCCCTGCAGGCGCGCCTTCCTTACTTTTCTGCTGCTGCGGTAAGACACCACAGCCAAGGCTTAAACTTTTTTTTTTTTTTTTTTTCGAGACAGGGTTTCTCTGTGTAGTCCTAGCTGTCCTGGAACTCACTCTGTAGACCAGGCTGGCCTTGAACTCAGAAATCCGCCTGCCTCTGCCTCCCAAGTGCTGGGATTACAGGCGTGCGCCACCATGCCCCGCTTGCCAAGGCTTAAACTTATATTAGAAAAGTTTACTGGGGCTTACAGTTTCAGAAGGTTAGAGTCCATGACCATCATGGTGGGAACTGTGGCAGCAAGCCGGCATACATGGCCATGGAGAAGTGACTGAGAACTCAAATATTTGAGACACAATCATGAGACAGACAGAGATAGCAGACAGTGGGGGGGCGGGGACAGTGTGGGCTTCACCTCAAGGCTGGTACACAGGGCCACACCACTCCCACAAGGCCACACCTCCTCCCACAAGGCCACACCCACTGCCACAAAGCCACACCCCTCCCACAAGGCCACACCTCCTCCCACACGGTCACACCTACTGCCACAAGGCCACACCTCCTCACACAAGGCCACACTTCCTCACAGAAGGCCACACCTCCTAAAATCCTTCCCAAACAGTTCCAACTGGGAACCAAGTATTCAAGCATATGAGCCCTTGGGACCCATTCTTTCTCAAACCACCCTGTATGTCCTTCTGAGGTGAGGCCTCCGCAGATTTCCCCCTTGCTCCTTCAATTCCTAGAAAGCAAGCCTGTGGCTGGGAGCTACTGTCCTGCTGCGGCACCCTGAGAGCCAGCCCCGAGGGAGGGAGCGCGTGTATTCATCTTTGTACCTCTGAGGCCTGAAGCTCACGGATGCTTACGGGCAGCTCCTCTGTAGCCGCAAGGCCTCTGGCTTACTTATCCATATATCCATTGCTTCCAGAAGCAATCCCATGATCCTTGACTGTCCAGAATGGAAAGTAGGCCAGTCTGTCTTTCCTGCTCTGCCTGGGTTCTCAGCTCTTACGTAAAGCTATTTAAAGCAACTGTTGGCTGAGTGGTGCTGGCGCACGCCTTTAATCCCAGCACTCGGGAGGCAGAGGCAGGAGAATCTGAGTTCGAGGCCAGCCTGGTCTACAGAGTGAGTTCTAAGACAGCCAGAGAAACCATGCGTTGGAAAAAAAAATCAATCAATCAATCTTCAGTTAATCAATCAGTCATTGTATCACACAGGATCTAGGCACCAATGGCCTTCCATTTCCCCAGGGCTCACTTACAGTTCCTAGTTCCCTCTGGATGGAGGTTAGACAAGGTCACATGACTGACTCCAAGCCAGGAAACCAGCATTCTCCAGTTAGGGCAGAAGCAAGGGTTCACAGTCCGACGGTGTCACTGCGCTGTGGGAGAGCTGCCTTCAGCCTGGCCCCTGGGAGACCCCGTGCAGCAGAGTCTTCCGTAATTTATTTGGGATAGACAATGGAGAAGTAACCTCGTGATTGTTTGTTTGTTTGTTGTTTTCCCTGTCAACCCAAACTTGAGCCCCCCGGGGCGAGGGAGCCTCAGTTGAGGAATGGCCAAGCTCCTCTAAAGTCCCTGCCCTCCAGGTTCCTGCCTTGGTGTTCCTCAGTGGTGCTCTGAGACCTGGAAGTGTAAGGTGAAATTAACCCTTTCCTTTCCAAGGTGCCTTTGGTCACCGTTTTCTCACAGCAAGAGAAACCCTAATTACCGCATTCACTGAACCATCTCGCCAGCTGGCCTGGCCACCACCTTGTTTTGTGAGGGTCCTCTAGAGCCTGGAGCTCACTGAACAGGGTAGGTGTGCTGGCCAGGGAGTCCCTCCTAGTCTCCTGCTTCCAGTGTGTGCACGTGTGTCTGCGTGTGCACCTGTGTATGAGTGTGTGTGTGCATGTTTATGTGGGTGAGTCTGTCTGTATGTATGTGTGAGCGCATGTGCAAGTGTGTGCACGAGCATGTGTGAATGTGTATGTATATGCTTATGTGAGTATGTAAGTCTGTATGTGCATGTGTGTATGTGTGCACACAAGTGTGGGTGAATGTGTGGTGCATGTGTGAATATGTGTGCAAATGTTTGTGTGAGTGTGAGTCTGTGTGTGTGTGTGTGTGTGTGTGTGTGTGTGTGTATTACAAGAGCATGCAGCCAAGCCTGGCTCTTTCCTGTGGGTGCTGGGATCTCAACTTGAGTTCTGTACTTGCAAGGCAAATAACTTTACCAGCTGAACCTCAAAGGACTACATTTCTAATGATGGAACTGAGACTGCAGAAGTTTTGTGAGGCTGGAGAAGTCTTAGAAATGTCAGGTCTGATTTCTCAGGGATCTGAAAAGCTCTATCCCCACCCTCCTGCTGAGGCCATTTTCTAGTCTGTCTTTGTTCTGTGGTCTTACTTCTTGGGAGTTTGTGTGGAGGTGACTTCTTCTGAAGTCTGACAGTCCCTGTTTGGGACTCCCCAGTCCTTTTCTGGGAAATGGTGATTTTGGCGTTCACACTTCCTCTCCCTTCCTTGGTAGCACCAGCAGCTAACAGGGAGCCTTCCTTCTACCTCCCGTGGTCCCCTGGTTTCCCTTTCTACCAGCCCCAGGGGGTACCTGTAAGGCTGCATCTGTCCTTCCATCCCTGGCTGTCGCCTCTCTGAGACCAGCAGCAAAATTGGAGCTCGGCAGGCAGGCTGTCGTGGGCTGTGGTCGGACGGGACTAGGTTTCTGACCTTCGGGAACATGTCCTGACATGTTCAGCCCTGGAACTGAAGAGGTGGGGCTGCTCCATGCAGGGTAGAGGAGACCTGATGACACCCAACTACCAGCTGTGGTGTGTGGAGGGGCTTGAATGGAGACAGAGACCCCAGATAACAAGGATGTCCCATTCGCAAGCCTGAGTTCCTGCCAGCAGAAGATGGCATGTATCTTATGACGTGTACCAGGTGAAGGATGCTTTTGTGTGTGCGTGCATGTAAGTGTGTGTGTGTGTGTGTGTGTGTGTGTAGTCAGGTATTGTATGCATAAATTTCCCCCTTTGTCATTTTGAGGTAGGGTTCCTCCGATTGTGTTTCTGAGTATATATTCACACGCAATTGTGTGCCTGACTATACATTCAAGTGCAAGGCCAAGACTGTTTGTTAGAAAGACTGAGTAGTCCTAGACTTAATAAATATTTGTGGAGTGCTTTCATGGTGCTCTGGGAAGCCAGAAGTTATTTTAAAAATCTCTCCAACGTCAACAGGGTAAAGGCACGGGTCTCAGCACTCAGCAAATCAGTATCAGCCTTTATTAAAAACTGTTTTCTCCCAAAATAAACAGAGAGACAATGTCACTTCTATCTGAAGAGCCCAGAGGCCAAGGGGATTTGGGCAGCTGGACATCCTGTGCTGGCCCGTGACAGCCCAGCCCTGGGACAGCTTGGATGCAGGGACTGGCCGGTTCAGGAGCTGGGGCATTGTGGGAGTGGCCGTTAGGTCTGTCCTGGTTTGGGAGGGTCTGAAGGGGTCCTCCAACTGTTTCTGAACAGAATGAGGCTGTTGAGGGGGGTTGGGAGGGTGGCCCACGCCCTTCCCAGCCTTCCATCCCCCACCACAGCAGAGGAAGCCTGTCCTCCCTAGGTCAGCTGAAGCCGAGGAGGAAGGCTGGGCATGTCTGGGCAGCAATCTCTAGACAAGGAGAGCAGGCATCAGGACGCACAGCTTCTCCAGAGCAGGATTCTCTTCTTTTAACTCAAGATAGCTGTTCAGATTAAGGCCCCAGTCTTAATCTGCATTTAAAATTTTTGTTTGTGTTTGTTTTGAGAGAGGGGTGTGTTTTTGCTTTTGAGGCAGGGTCTCATGTAACCTAGGTCAGCCTTAGACTTGCTCATAGCTGGGGTTGGCTTTAATGAATTATTGATCCTCTTGCCCCTGCCTCCTGAGTGCTGGGATTACAGGCGTCTGCCACCATCATCCAGATGACACCTTAGTAGGGATCCAACTCAGGGCTTCGTAAATGTTAGGCAGGTGCTCTACTAACTGAGCTGTATATCCCCAGATCTGTCTGATGGAGGCGACAGGGTCTCAGGTAGCTCAGGCTGGCCGTGAGCTCCAAATCCCTCCTATCTCCCAAGTGCCGGGACTGCAGGCACGGACCACTATGCTTAGCTGAGATGGTGGTCTTGCTGTGTGGCCTATGTGACCAGGCTAGACCACAGAACAAGTCTGAAGAAGACCCCCTTCTGCTGGGTGTGATGGCTCAGATCTGTAGGCTTAACTCTAAGCAAGGAAGTTGAGCCAGGAGGACTGCCTTGAATATGAGGGCCAGCTTGGGCTACATAGCAAGGCCTTGTCTCAAAAAATCCCAAGCGGAAGGAAATAAAAATGATATGAGACGTGGAAGAAGGTGGGAACGGATGATGTCTTATTTCTACGTCTGTCAGGAACATCTGTAGATATTTCTAGAATTGTCCTTTATCAATGTCACCTTCCTTGACTGTCTGGATCTGAGGGGTATTAGACTTTTCCCTCATTCTGGACCCAGAGAAAGGCGTCGCCTGTAAGCCTAGCGCTCTGGGCAGCTCGCCAAAAGCCACGCGGTAGCCATCTCTTGGCTGTGTGGTCCGAGTCAGATCTTGAGTCTCTCACTTGCAGGTTGTGTTGTGGTGTGAGAAATGTCCACATGCTGGCTTCTGCAGCGGTGAGAGGGAGGGAGACCGGCTGTTTTTCCTGGTAGTCCGAGTTTCTGAGAACTGGACTCGATCTCCCTTTCTGAGGTAGCTGACAGGACAGCATCCTTCAAGTCAGCTGGGCTGCTTTCCTCGTCTGTGAGACAAAGAGGAAAAGATGGTGTTCTGGACCCAAAGATGCTCTGTTGGGGTGTCTGGGTGACTGAGGGGCTTCTGGGGATTGAGGGAAAAAAATCTCTAGAAATAGTGGAAGTTCAAATATTTTTATTTTTATTTATGGGTTTGTTTTGTTTTTTTTTGAGAAGGTCTCACTGGATAGCACAGGCTGGTCTTGAACCTGTAACGCTCCTCGTGCCTCAGTCTCCCAAGTGTACGATTCCAGGTCTTTGTTATCATACTCAAATGATTTATTCATTTATATTTGAAACAGAGTGTCACATATTTCAAGCTGGTCTCCATCTGGGTAGCTGTCAAAAAGACCTAGAACTCATATTCCCCGTCCCCAGCCCCCACCGCGCGCGGGCGGTGTTAATACAGACGTGAACCCTCATGTCCAGTTTATGGGGCCCTGGCGATTCAACCCTGGTTGCACTTCCAGCAAGCTGGGCAAACACTGTAGCACAGACCCACCTCCCCAACCCCAGGTTTTTATTTACTAACATCAGTGATCTGGAAAAGATTTAATCCTTTCCAGAGTTGGTCAGGGACAGACCTGTAAACGCTCCGCTCTGAACTGTACATAGATGTGTGTGACTCTGCTGGTGGGCTGCGTGACAAGCAACTGGCCCAGGTGTGGGGGAGGGGAGGGCGCGGCGCGCCCTCTTGCCGCGCGCCCGGTTCTAGCTGTCTGGCGCGCGGGCTTAGATTCCCAGAGGGGAGGGCGGGCCAGCGAGTCCCGGGGATGGTGAAGGAGTGGCTGGTCCTGCCTCCGAGGCGGGCGGGGCCGGGGCTGAGGCTATAAGAGGGCAGCTCGAAGCCAACTGCAGCAGACGAGAGGTGTGAGCCGCAGCTGTGACAGTCAAGGGGAATCGGAGCCAGGCGCAGATCCACAGCGATATCCAGACCTTCAGAGGTGAGGGCGTCGTGGCAGGGGACAACGATTCTTCCCCGCAGCTCTCTGCGCTGAGCCCAACGGGTGTCTCCAGAAGCGTGTGTGTGTGTGTGTGTGTGTGTGTGTGTGTGTGTGTTGATGGTGTATCACCGGTGTGTATGTGTGTAGTTGTGCGTGCCCGCCAGAGTCACAGGTGTGTCCGCGGCAGGTGGATGACGGGTGTGGGTCTGAGCGTGTCCGTGGTGGCCGAAGGCTTGCTATGTAGGAGTGTGACGAGGGTCAGGCTATGTCGTGGACTCAGAGTCTGAACTCCAGGACCACGGATGGTAGCCACTCTCCCAGTCCTTGGAGACCCTGTCCGAGCCCTGTCCGAGCGATGGCTGGCGGGGATCGGCTACCGGGAGCTCGCTTCTGGTTGCCAGTGCTTTTAGGGACTCCAGGTGCGGCTCGCCAAAGGCGGCGTGAGAATGAAGCCCACGGTGTCCCGAGAAGGGATCGGGCTTGGCGGTGACAAACTTCGGCAAGTCTTTCTAGAGCCCAGCGCAGAGCGGTTCTCGGATCCCACGGGTGCCGCCGAGTCCCCGACCCTTGTGGACCAGGTGCCCTGGTTCGCCCGTAGCCACCACCCCACTGGGCTCTGAGGTCAGCGCGAGCTGTGTCCTCCGCCCTCGGGATCGTGCCTGGGCACGTCCTAGAGGACAGGCAAGGAGGTGACTCATTGTGACATGGAGACCCCGGGCACTGGATTGAGACCAGAATCATCGCGCCACAGCTGGGGATGGATCAGGGGCAGCCCAGAAGCCCCCTTTCCCTGCCCGGGCACAGCCTCGTTCTTAACCCGTCCCCTCCCCCGCGCGGCACAGTGACCTATTTGGCGGGCACAGTATGTTCCCAGGGAACCCGGGACACGGGGAGGTCCAGGACGCGGTGTCCGGTCCCCGCTCGGCGGCGCGCCCTCGGGGACAGGGAATCTGGGCGGGCCCTGTCCACCCTGCCAGCCCGGGAAGCGCAAAGGGTCCCACCCACCGCGCCCACCACGACCAAGACCAGTGGCCGTGGGGCTCGAGGAGAGCCCGCACTGCCCAGCGGCCGGTATCCCGGCGGAGTGAGGCTTACGGGGTGTGGTACATCAGACGACCTGGGACTGGGGCCCCCGGACCCAGTCCACACCCAGTGTAGGAAGGTGACCGTGCTGGGCCGGGCTGAGTGCGCCCACTGGGGCACATCCATTCCACTTGGAACCCCTGGGGACAAGGACTTCACTTGCGCCCTGGTCGTGCGGGAACGACTTTGGGCTTAGGTTTGGCATTGGGGCGCGCGCTGGCAGCTTCCTCTGTCCCCCACGTCGCGTTTCAGAGAGGACACTCAAGCGGTTTTTGTTGCCCTCGCCCTCAGCTATTTTTATTTTCCAAGGATCTGACTCATCGCGTGCTTTGGGCGTGGAGATCAAGGTGGAGGGGGCCAGAGCTAAGAGCACTTTCTTTGCTCTCGAGTGTGCGTGCGTGCGAGTGTGTATATGTATGCGTTTGCGTGTGTGTGTGTGTGTGTGTGTGTGTGTGTGTATGCGCGCGCGCGCGCGCGCGGGTCTGGTTTCCCAGCATAGGCGGGAATCTAGGAAGCCTGGGCTCATCGTGACGTGTTTTGTGGCCCGGGGTCCCCCCTCCTTTCCTCTCCTCTCCCCACCCCACGGTGACGCGCAGCCCCGGTGCCCAAGCAGTTTTGGCGGGCGGGCAGCGCGGGGCAGGAAACTGACTCACCACTCCTTGCTTGGCCTACGCGCCGCCTACCGCGCGCCATTTCCTGGGCGCACGGCGCCCCCTCCCGGCCGCAGTGAGAACTGCAAGGCCGGCTGCGCGCGGGTGGTGCCACCTCACCGCGGCTTAAAGGGAATTAGAATATGCACGACGTCGCCTCCGCAAATGAGGGCTTATGATAGAAGTGGTTTTGAGCAGGGTGTGCGAGCGAACTATTGGGGGAGGCGTGGCCCTTGAGAGACAAAGTGGGGAGCGTGCCCCTCTGGGGTTCTTGGTCCTATCTTCAGCTCCGAAAAGCTGGCCTCTATCCAGGTTCTTTTCTCTGGCCCCCTGTGAGTTACCGTCTGGAGAAGGGCACTAAGCTTGTTCTTTGACTCAGTTTGTCTGGGGAAATGAGCCAATGAGCCCTGTCTCCACCACCAATCTCTCTCTCTCTCTCCTCTGTGTGTGTGAGAGAGACAGACAGACAGACAGAGAAACCCCAACTAGCCAGTACTATATAGACAGGCTGGCCTGGTGGCCTGAAACTCAGGGATCATCTGCCTCTGGCTGGAGTACTGGGTTAAAAGTTTCCCCCATAACAAGGACCTCGATCTATATATTCAAAAAAAAAAAAAAAAGCTTTTCCACGTGATTCTGATGGACCCTCTGGTCATGCCCCTCAAGATGAGAAGAGGAAGAGAGAATGGCTCAATACTAGACCAAAAGGGTCCGAATTCACACACACACACACACACACACACACACACACCCGCTTGTGAGCCCTGTGACTTTGGACACTCAACTCTGAGCCTTGGTTAGCTC
Source organism: Apodemus agrarius (assembly GCA_964023405.1). Taxonomy (NCBI): domain Eukaryota; kingdom Metazoa; phylum Chordata; class Mammalia; order Rodentia; family Muridae; genus Apodemus; species Apodemus agrarius. Next base: position 7,183,646 of record OZ030025.1, read on the forward strand.
TGCCTAAAAAGGATGTGGCATCTCCATCGGCTAACAATAGCCTTTGGTGGCTCACAACTGCAATCCTAGCACACTGGAGGCTGAGGCAGGAGGATGACTGTGAGTTGCACTGAAGGATGTGACTAGGCTAGGCCCCAGACTCTCCCTTCAGGCAGAGGCCGTCTGAGGTCCTTTCCAGGGCCTCCGTGTTACCCTCATGTTTTGTTTGTTTGGTTTTTTTAGCCAGGCTCTCACTATGCGGACCAGGCTGGCCTTGAACTCACAGACTTCTTGCCTCTGCTGTGTTTTGGGGAGGGGCTGTTTTGCTTTTTTATGAAGCCACAATGCTGGCCACATTCCCTGTGCATTAGCCAGGGTAGACCCTGAACTTCTTTCCCCGCCTCTGCCTCCCAGTCTCTACGATTACAGGTGTGTGCCGCCACACCCAGTTTTATAGAGATGGCCTTCTTGCTAGCCCAGGCTTTTCCATCTGAGCCCCAGACTCTCCATCTCTTCTGGCTTCCTCCTTTGAATTGTAGTCTGGGTCCTGCCTTCTCTCTCCCGGCCGTGGGCAAACTTACCCTGAGGTCTTACGGAGCCGGGGGGATGTCCTTGCTAACAGCCCAGGGCGTCTTGCCTCTGGAAGCCACTGGGCACACCTTGCAAGCTCAAAGGCTGGCAGGCTGGACCCATGCCCGAGAGGGAGCCCAGCCCCTCCGTAGGAGCTGCATCCCCAAGTCTTGGAGTCAGGGCGGAGCAGGCAGGATCTGCCACTCAGGGATCCCTCTTTCCTGGAGAAGAGCCAGGCCAACCTTTGATTTTTCTGTGCCTGTAAAACAGGTTCCTTGGGCACAGGCTGTAGGCACGTCTGGGGCTGGGAGGTGTCTAGACTCCAGATTACCTGATCTGCCTGGCAGGATGTGGCTCAGCCTGGGACAGAGCCATAACCCTGCCCCACCCCTTCCTATTCCCCTCCCCCCCCCCCAGGTTACTGCCTCTTGGCATCCGTAGGAAAGCCTTCCAGCCTGAAGCTCCTGTCCGTGGTGGTCCGAGCGAGGGGTGGGGAGGAGGCTCTGTCAGAACAGCTTCCATTTCCCAGGGTCAGCCTACGCTAATTTAGTCCATCCTCAAATAGGGAGCCCAGGGATGTTACCATACATGTTCCGGGTCGCCCAGCAAAGCCTCGATTCTGATCTGCCTGCACAGCCTGGCTCCAGTGTTCTCACTCTCCCAGCCACCATGCCAGCTGCCGAGCATGCAACCACAGTCACACTGGCTAAGGAACTGAGGCCGGAGAACTGGAGTCACTTTTTAAAACTGGTGCCGCCCGTGCGGTGGTGGCGCACGCCTGTAATCCCAGCACTTGGGAGGCAGAGGCAGGTGGATTTCTGAGTTCGAGGCCAGCCTGATCTACAGAGTGAGTTCCAGGACAGCCAGGACTACACAGAGAAACCCTGTCTCGAAAAACCAAAAATAAATAAATAAATAAATAAATAAAAAAACATTAAAAAAAATAAAAAAAAACTGGTGCGGAATAGCAGCACCAATGCTAGTTTATGCGTCTTATCCTAAAGTCCAAGGGTCCAAGGGTGCTTTTGATTGGCGGGATGGAATTACCCGCAAAGACAGCAGAATAGGAGACTGTTGGGAAACCGCTGGACCTTGGCAATTCACACGTATTCGGGATGTTCACACCCGTGAAGGACACTTTAGCGCAAGACATTGATTTTAGCTGATAGTAGTCCTGGTGTAAACAGGACGGTGACCCCTGGCGCTGCAGTGGCCGACTGAACTCAACACCCACCTCAGTCTCACGCTGTGGTGGAAAAACCCCTGGGAGGACCCGAGGGAACTGGAAGATTGTGATTGGTGGGGTCGTTTCCATAGTGACCTGGGTCCTTCTTGTGTTTCAGTCGCAGGCACCATGTCCGACCCTGATGATGTCCGACCTGTTCCGCACAGGAGCAAAGTGTGCCGCCGCCTCTTCGGCCCCGTGGACAGTGAGCAGTTGCGTCGCGATTGCGACGCGCTCATGGCGGGCTGCCTCCAGGAGGCCCGGGAACGCTGGAACTTTGACTTCGTCACTGAGACGCCGCTGGAGGGCAACTTTGTCTGGGAGCGCGTTCGGGGCCTCGGGCTGCCCAAGATCTACCTGAGCCCTGGCTCCCGCGGCCGTGATGACCTGGGAGGGGACAAGAGGCCCAGTACCTCCTCCGCCCTGCTGCAGGGGCCAGCTCCGGAGGACCACGTAGCCTTGTCGCTGTCTTGCACTCTGGTGTCTCACGCCCCCGAGCGGCCTGAAGACTCCCCCGGTGGGCCCGGAACATCTCAGGGCCGAAAACGGAAGCAGACCAGCCTGACAGGTAAGGACAGGAGGAAGGAAGGAAGGATCCTTCCTGCAGGAGGTCTGGAGAAGGCAGGCCACCTGCCGAGCGAGCATCGCCTTTGCCGAGAACATCCCAGCCCTTCCCCAGCGCCAAGCCATTCCTTAGGTGAGGGACCCGGGGCTTAGAGGGACAGCTGACATTCACATGAGACAGGTATTTTTCTCTGCAGTGACCAGAAGGCCCAGGATAGTGTAGGGGTTGGTGCAATACTTGGCCTGGAACCCAGTAGGGAAGGGCTGGGGGTGTGCCTTTGCAATAGAGTGCTGCGTGTCACGTCCACACCCCGGGTGTTCCATCTCCTCTACTGCCAACTCAATAAATTAATAAGAAGGACAGGTAAATAAGGCTGGACAGATGACTCAGAGGATGGGAGCACTTCCTGCTCTTGCAGGGGACCCGAGTTCGGAGTCCCAGAACCAAGTGGGGCATCTAACCCCTCTAGCGCCCTAGCCCTCTGACTAGGAGGAGGTGTCGTGGCCTACGACTAGCCACATGTCCCTTCGACTCTGGGGAACGGTGTGTTTACCCTCTGCATCTGGCCTGACATCTGTTCTCTCTCCACAGATTTCTTTCACTCCAAGCGCAGATTGGTCTTCTGTAAGAGAAAGCCCTGAAGAGCCCACGGGAGCCTCGCCCTCGTCTGCCGCGTTGCTCGGGAGGCCTCTTCTTCCCCATCTTCTGCCTTGGCCCTCACTTTGTGTGTCTTAATTATTATTTGTGTTTTAATTTAAACTTCTCCTGTACATATTCTGCCCGCCTTCTCCCAGTCTCCAAACTTAGTTATTTAAAAAAGAAAAAAGAAAAGAAAAAAAAAACATCTCTAAATTAGTAGGACGGTAAGCCCCTTAGTGCTGGGGATTTTTATTATGTAGACTGTTATTTAAGCCCTTCTCAACCCAACCTCTGCGTTTCCCATCCTGGAGGGAGGGTCGTACTGACCTTAACCCATCTGTATCCGTTTCGCCCAACACCCCTCCACCGCCTGGTTCCTTCCTTACCATGCCTCACCTGGGGGCGGGGGGGGGTGATCCTTAGACCTGAATAGCACTTTGGACAACTGAGTAGGACTTTGGGGTCTCCTTGTCACCTCTGAGGCCAGCTAGGATGACAGTGAAGCAGTCACAGCCTAGAACAGGGATGCCTGGCTAGGACCCAACCAGAATATCCCGACCCTTGACATTCATTCAGACCTGTGAAGGTGGGAATGGTCCCCACTCCTGGGGAGCCCACCTCCCCTGTGGGTCTCTGCCAGCTGCCCCTCTATTTTGGACGGTTAATCTGGTGATCTGCCGCTCTCCCCACCCCACATACCTCGCCCCCCCCCCAGGTCGGCAGGAGGCATCTCTAGGCACTTGCCCCATATAGCTGGACTGGAAGGGTATGGGCATACGGGGTACACTAACTGGGGTTCCCTGGTCCTACCTCAGGCAGCTCCAGCGGCCACCGCCCTTCTTGTGGTTCTGGGGTGGGCCCTTGGTGGTGAGACAGGCCTCTTCCAGAGTACCCCTGTGTGTGGTGGTGGTAGGGTGGGCTTATCTGGGATGGGAACCCCAGCCACTAAAGTCCTCAGTGGCTTCTCCCATTTCTTAGTAGGAAGGAGTTGAACAAGAAGCCAGGCCAAGATGGCGCCTCAGGGGATAAGGGAGCTAACAGGACACTAAGCAGTGGCTCTTCCTTTCCCAGAACTGAATACTGAGCCCCTGTGGGTATTGAAGCACTTAGTGGGTCTGACCCCAACCCCAAACACCCCTGTTTCTGTAACCTCCTGGTCTGGACTGTTTATAGCCCCAGCCCCAAGAACATGTATTTTGGCTCCCTCCCTGTCTCCACTCAGATTGTAAACCTCGCACGAGCAGGGACAGCACCCTGCACTGTCCCAAGTCCTCACACCCTACCCCAAAGCCGGTGCTCAATAAATACTTCTAGATGATTTGTAATGTCTTGTCATTAGAGCAGATGGTGTGTGTGTGTGTGTGTGTGTGTGTGTGTGTGTGTGTGTTTGGGACCAGCTGTTTGCTCTATTTGCACCCACCCAGGGTGTGTGTCTATGTGTCTACAAGTGCAATATGCAACAATATGCAATAATTGCTCCTCCCCCCCAGTGATGGGACTTGAAGTGAAGAAGGCCTTGAACAAGACAGGCAAGAGCTCCACCCCTGAGCTGGAGCCACTGGTCCTTTGTTTTCATTTTGAGACAAAATTTATAGGGTTTTGTTGTTGTTGTTGTTGTTGTTGTTGTTGTTGTTGTTGGTTTTTCAAGACAGGGTTTCTCTGTGTAGTCCTGGCTGTCCTGGAACTCACTCTGTAGACCAGGCTGGCGTCGAACTCAGAAATCCTCCTGCCTCTGCCTCCCAAGTGCTGGGATTACAGGCGTGCGCCACCACGCCCGGCTAGAATTTTTTTTTTCTATTAAAAGTTTTTATAGGCCGGGCAGCTACTTCTTAGCCGTAATTTTGCTACTGTTACAAATCATAATGCAAATGCCTATGTTTTCTGATGGTCTTAGGTGACTCCTGTGAAAAACCCGCCCCCAGGGGGATTGTGACCCATAGGTTGAGAACCACAGCTGTAGAGCATTTTCTCAATTAGTGATTGATTGGGAGAGGGCCCAGCTCGGTTGTGGGTGGTGCCATCCCCTGGGTTGATGGTCCTGGGTTCTAGAAGAAAGCAGGCTGAGCAAACTGTGGGGAAAGCCAGTAAGCAGCTTCTCCATGGCCTCTGCGTCGGCTCCTGCCTCCAGGTTCCTGCCTGTGTGAGTTCCTGTCCTGACTTCCTTCCGTGATGAACAGTTCTGCGGAACTGTAAGTTAAATAAACCCTTTCTTCTTCAAGCTGTTTTGCTCATGGTGTTTATCGCAGCAATAGACACCCTGACTGGGAGGAAATAACTATAAAAGTATTAAATGTAACTTGGTTTTGTTTCTTTTGTATTTTATGGGTAAGAGTGTTTGCTTACATGTATGTCTGTGCGCATGTGTGTGGCTGGTGCCGGCGGAGGTCAGAAGAGGTCATCAGTTGCCCTTGAACTGGTGTTTCAGATGGTCGCACACTGCCACGTGGGTGCCAGGAACCCAACCCAGGGCCTCTGCAAGAACAACTGCTCTGAACTGCGGAGCCTTCGCTCCAGCTCCTCTGGTCCGTAGTGAGATAGGATCTCACTATGTAGCCAAGGCTGGCCTTGAACTCTGATCCTCCTGCCTAGCTACCTTAGATGGTTTGTACCATTTGAACCAACTTTCAGGGTTACCGCCTCTATTTCACTGATAAACAAAAACCCCAAAGACCCCAAAAAACATGCCCCCGCCCCCCGGGAGTGTCAGAGCCCTAAGATCCACCATGAGGCCTGTAGGTCACACAGCCTACTTGATAAGCTCGAAAGGGGAAGTGGTAAGGACTCCTAGGAGGGACTCGGGGGCTAACTGTGTCACGGTGAAATCTTTGACGTCGTAACTCAGGCTTTCTCAATATTCCGGGAACGGCTGCCCACATCTCCTGTGGCCCTGCTGCCCACCCAAGCTCCTGACAGACATACTTTGGAACTGGGAGCTGGAGGAGGGGCGCCAGGGCGCTCTCTCCATCACAGCCCAGAGCAGAGCGTGTCTGTGTCAGCGTTGATCACACCAGCACGAGAGATCACCCAGCTGCGAGGGACCAGAAGTGAGTCTGGAAGCTTCGTTAGTTATCATCGTCATTTCCGGGTTTTAATCCTCAGTCCCTGGCTTGCAGGAAGCCTGCCACCACGTGGTGGAAAGAACCCTCCCTTCAGGGCTGGAGAGATGGCTCAGCGGTTAAGAGCACTGACTGCACTTCCAGGGTCCTGAGTTCAATTCCCAGCAACCACATGGTGGCTCACGACCATCAGTAATGGGATCCGATGCCCTCTTCTGGTGTGTCTGAAGACAGCGACAGTGTACTCATAAATAAAATAAGTAAAATCTTAAAAAAAAAAAAAAAAAAAAAAAAAAAAGCTCCCTCCAGTCGTCCTCTGACGGTATGAGCCAACCCTGTTTTGCGCATGCGCACAGTGGCACCCTCCCAAGGATCTGGGACCAACTGCACCGAAGGAGAGAACTGACTCCTCCTGACCTTTGACCTCCACATATGAACTGCATACGGCATGCACACACATCTGCTCACAGCCTCCATTTCTCTGCACATATATACACACCCCCACACAAATATTTGCACAAAATAAATATGCACAAATATACACAAAATAAATAAATTTAATAATTGTAAATTTTTTTCTTTTTGATCTTTCAAGACGGTTTTACTCTGTGTATTCCTGCCTGCCCTGGAACTTACTGTGTAGACCAGGCTGGCCTCGAACTCACAGAAATCTGCCTTCTTCCACCTCTCTCGAGCTGTGATTAAGGTTGTGTGCCCCCACCACTCCCCAAATAAATGCAATAATTTTTTTTTAAATGTCTAAAACTTAAATCTAGCAGGGGTGATTGCAGAAGTCAGGTGCTGTGGCTTCTGCAGCCTTAATCCTCCCTCCTAAGGGTTAATGCAACACATCATCTCTTCACATACATGAAATGGTGTCTTTATCATTCATGAGCTTCTTATACATGTTTGAGTGTATTTCTGTCTTTTTTCTTTTTCTTTTTTTCTTTTTTTTTCTCTTGAGACAGGGTTTTTCTGTGTAGCCCTGGCTGTCCTGGAACTCACTCTGTAGACCAGGCTGGCCTCAGAAATCTGCCTGCCTCTGCCTCCCAAGAGCTGGGACTAAAGGTGTGTGCCACCACTGCCCAGCCCAAGACAACTCTCATAAGGACAACATTTAATTGGGGCTGGTTTTCAGGTTCAGCTGTTCAGTCCATTATCATCAAGGCAGGAACATGGCAGCATCCAGGCGGGCATGGTGCAGGAGGAGCTGAGAGTTCTACCTCTTCATCTGAAGGCTGCTAGCAGAATACTGGCTTCCAGGCACCAGGATGAGGGTCTTAAAACCCACACCCACAGTGACACACCTACTCTAACAAGACCACACCCACTCCAACAGGGGCACACCCACTCTAACAATGTCACACCTTCTAAAAGTGCCACTTCCCAGGTCGAGCACATACAAACCATCACAGGGGTATTGTCCCGCTTTGGCATTTTCTGAACCAGTTGAAGCCACAGAGGCTTCTTTTGAACCTCCTACAGGTCTGAGGCCACTCTGGCCTTGTTACTACAGGCTGGAGTGCAATGCGGGTGCACACAGGTATACACACACACACACACACACACACAGCCTCTGCTCAGAACCCCTCCCCAGCCCCAACTTTCTGCTACAATTCCAGGACCCAGGGCATCAGGGGAGACTGAAGGTGCAGCCAGGGCGGGGCCCCTTTCCACGGGAAGTTCCCTAGATGAACGCAGGAGATCGGGCAGCCAGGGAACGGAAAGGGCCGATTGGGCAAGACAAGACTGTTGACAGTTGCAAAGCGTGTGGGCTCTGTGGGCAGCAGACAGTGACCTCCTCACAGGTCCAGGAGCAACAGACTGCAAAGGACGTCCTCTGAGAGGTGGGAGCCGCCCCAGTGGGCAGAGCTGCTGGGTAGAGGGGCTGGGGAGGGGTAGTGTGGGTCCCGGGCAGCTTCTTTTCCTTCGTTCCTTCCTTCTTTCCTTCTCTCCCTTCTTCCTTCCTTCGAGATGGGGGGGAGGGGTCTTTCTATGTAGCCCAGGCTGGCCTTGAACTCACAGAGATCCACCTGACTCTGCCTCCTAAATTGTGAGATTAAAAGGTATATACTAAGCCGGGCGTGGTGGCGCACGTCTGTAATCCCAGCACTTGGGAGGCAGAGGCCGGCCTGGTCTACAGAGTGAGTTCCAGGACAGCCACCAGGACCACACAGAGAAACCCTGTCTCGAAAAACCAAAAAAAAAAAAAAAAAAAAAAAAAAAAAAAAAAAGGTATATACTGCTTTTCTTTCTTTCTTTCTTTCTTTCTTTCTTTCTTTCTTTCTTTGGGGGGGGGGGTTGGGGTCTCGTGTAGCCCAGGCTGGCCCTAAACTCACTACACAGCCAAAGATGACTTTGATCTTCCAGCCTCCATCTCCAGGGTGCTGGGGTTGTACTTCAAAGCCCAACTCCCATAGCTTCTGTGTCTCAGGAGTGCAAATTGAGGCCCAGGCTGTGTGTGTTCCCTCCTGTGAGTGAGGAGTAGGCTGTGGACTTGTGAGATGGGGCAGGTCTTCTGGCCTTTTAGATACTCAGTTTCTCTGTCAGTGAGTAAGGCTGGGGGAAGGACAGGCCACTGGGACTGGGTGGCTGTCCGGGGCATTGGCAGTGACCGTGGTTGGCCTTTCCCAAGGTAAGTTTCACGCTGGGCTGACCCAGTTTCTCACCCCTTCTGTGACAAGGTGGTCGGGATAGGAGTCCCTACAGGCTCTGGCCGATGTCAGGTTGTGGTCCTACTGTGTTGTGGTCCTACTATGCCCTCTGTTCTTTTTTCTTTTCTTTTCTTTTCTTTCTTTCTTTTTTTTTCTTTTCTTTTCTTTTCTTTTTTTTTTTTTTTTTTTTTGGTTTTTTGGATTTGGTTTTTTCAAGACAGGGTTTCTCTGTTTAGGCTGGGCTGTCCTGGAACTCACTCTGTAGACCAGGCTGACCTGGAACTCAGAAATCCGCCTGCCTCTGCCTCCCAGAGTACTGGGATTACAGGCGTGCGCCACCATGCCCGGCTGCCCTCTGTTCTTTTATCCTCTCCATGGGAGGCCTTGGGGCCCTGTTCTACTAGCTAAAGTCCATATCTGTCCAATTGTGGTGAGCCATATCTTTTATTATTATTATTATTATTATTATTATTATTATTATTATTATTATTATATAAGTACACCATAGCTGTCTTCGGACACTCCAGAAGAGGGTGTACCGATGGTTGTGAGCCGCCATGTGGTTGCTGGGATTTGAACTCAGGACCTCTGGCAGAGCAGTAAGTGCTCTAACCGCTGAGCCATCTCTCCAGCCCCAGTGAGCCATATCTTGAAGGTGGCAAGAAGCAGGGCTCGTTGGCTTCTAAGTCTGCTTCAGGCGACGGTAGGGGTGTGGGAGACACCTGGGGGCTGTTTTACTGCTGTGAGGGGCCTTTCGTTGTGCAGGGTGTGTAGGAGAATCCAGCAGACACGGGGGCATGAGGCTGGCGGGTACCCTGCCGCTGACCTGAGGGCTCAGGTGCTGGCTTTGGGTGACCACAGAAGGGTTTTTTGGAGTCATCAAGTGAAGGATGAGGGAGGGGAGACAGACAGACAGACAGAGGGAGAGAAGCTTTCATGGATTCACCAAAGAAGTTCCCCACTGTCTCTCAGTGGCCATGCCTGCCCATGACTAATTTGGGACATGTCGTTAGGGAACAGGGGTCAGTGACTGGCAGAGATGTCCTGACCCAGGGTGACCAGTGTTGTGACAGACGTGGAGGCCTCACTGGCTTCAGAGTATACTGTGATTACCTTCCCTGGATATCCTGATGGTCTAGACATTGATGTCCTTGCTTGGTGGAGCTGAGTGAGGTGGCCCTCGGTGCCACCTTCCTACGAAATACCAGGGGACAGCAGGACACTGCAGAGAGGAGTGCCCCGCATTCGAAGAGCATATCTGGGGATTCGAACTCCTCCGGCTGTGAGATCCTGGCTGGCAGTGTCTAGGCTTCTCATGAGGGCTCTCCCCAGGATGGGCTCTGGAGGTTTTGGGGGGCAGGGCGCCTCGTCTGGCCAGTCCCGTGCCTTAATCTGCTCACAGGAAGTACACGGTGCTTCCTGGACCTTCTGAGCTCAGGGGCAGCCCCTGCTGCCCAGGAAGCACAGCTGGCCTACATCTGGATGGCTATGACATCTTTGTCCCACCCAGGGCTGCTTCCCTGGTGTGTCCCACTCCCTGCAGATTCATGGCCCTGTGGAGGTCCGTCCCGGATAAGCCCAGCGGCCAGTTCCGAGGAGCCTCCTTAGGTTTCTGGGCGGCTCTGTGTGGAACCCAGCTGTTACTTTGAGTCTCGTGCGTCAGTGACCTCACCACTGTTGTCAATGTGGCCTTGACCCAGCAGTCCCTGGGGGCCAGATACAGTGCTCGATCAGGGCCAACAAATATTTGCTAAGCGCCAGCTGTATGCCAAGCACTGGTTGATAGTTCAGTAAAAGGAGATGCGAATTTGCAGAGTAAACGAGTGGAAGTCGCTTCTGAGAATGGGAATTGAGAGAAAGTGGAACCGGAAAGGGGGGTATGCCTTGCTGGGGTGTCGTGGTTTCAACTTTCATAATCTTGCTTGAGCCTCACATGGTCCTGGTGGTAGATGTTAGTCTGATTTTTGTTTTTTGTTATCTTGGGTGTGAGTGTGTGTGGCTATGAGTGTGTGTACGCGTGCGAGTGTGTCTCTGTGTGTGTGTGATTGTGTGTGTATGTGTGTGTTAGAAAGCATGTGTGAGCATGTATGAGTGTGTGAGCCTGTGTGTGTGTGAGTGTATATGTGTGTGAGTGTGTGAGAGTGGTGTTTATGAGTGTATGTGTATTGAACATGTATGTGTGAACGTGTGTGTGTATAAGTGTTTATGAGTGTGTGAGAGCATTTGTGTGTAAGTATGAGTACATATAAGTATGTATGACTGTGTAAGTGTGTAATCGTGTGAGTGTGTTTGGGGGGGTGCTATGTCTCACTGAAGAACACAGGCTGGTCTTGAACGCACAGAGGTCTCTGTCTCAGCTGCCCCAGGGGTTGTTGGCAAACATCACCACACCCAGATACTTGTCTGCTTCAAGTGAGGAAACCGGGGCACTGAGAGGGTGAGTGAGTTGCCTGAGGCTGCCTTGCTGGAGAGAGCAGGGCCAGGAGGGCAGAAGAGCAGCTGACTTCAGAGGTTCTGACAGTCGCCCTGCTCTCCCCATGGAGCCTCCTTTCCCTCCTCTCTAGGTCTCTGCTGGTACCTGCCCTCAGCGGGTCTCCCCTTGACTGTATCTTGAGGCTGGAGCTGTCCCCCTGACAGCCATGGAGGGTCACTTGGTCACGGAGGGGAGGGGCCCCATCACTGTCTGGAGTGGGGATAGGGGTGACGTGTGGAAGGTACTGGTGACATTCAGGCAGATGAGTGCAAGGACTTTCAAGCATTTTCCTAGAAGACTGAAGTTTGCAGAACTGAGCCAATAGCACTGACCAATATACCGTGAGATGGACACACGTGCCCCACTGACCGATATACCGTGAGATGGACACACTTGCCCCACTGACCCATATACCGTGAGATGGACACACGTGCCCTACTGACTGATATACCGTGAGATGGACACACTTGCCCCACTGACCCATATACCATGAGATGGACACATGTGCCCCAGTTTACTTCTTGTCCACACGTCCTGCTGCAGCCACGCTTTCTGCCCTCTGTGTTTTTACTGTAACCGTTGGAAGGCAGGTGACAGGATCACAGCTTCACCCCACCCCAGCAGATATCCTTGCTGTCTTTGTTTTGAGACAGAGTCTTCCCGTGTAGCCCTGGCTGGCCTTGAACTCACTGTGTAGACCAGGCTGACACTGAACTCCTGCCTCTGTCTCCAGAGTGCTGGGATTAAAAGTGTGTGCTATCACGCCTGGCTCAATGGATGTCTTTTAAAAGAGGGTCTCAAGCTGACTCTAATGCCTTCGGCGCGCTGGGTGGCCTCATGGGAAGTAATGGTTTCCAGATACAACCTATATTCACATTTCCGTATTTGTTTCTTAAGTATACCTCAAAAAATCATTTATTTAATGTGTGTGTGTGTGTGTGTGTGTGTGTACATGTGCATGTGTGTTGCATGCACTAGAATGTGTGGGTATATGTGTCCATGTACACACATGCATGGGCCAAAGTGTACTGCCTGCTGTGCCTCTCTGTTTCTCTCTGCCCTTAAGAAAAGGAATTTGAGCCAGGCAGTGGTGGCGCACTTCTGTAATCCCAGCACTTGGGAGGCAGAGGCAGGCAGATTTCTGAGTTCGAGGCCAGCCTGGTCTACAGAGTGAGTTTCAGGACAGCCAGAGTTACACAGAGAAACCCTGTCTCAAAAAACCAAAAAAAAAAAAAAAAAAGGAAGAAAGAAAAGAAAAGAAAGAAAAGGAATTTGCATGGTGGCGCACACCTGTAATCCCAGCACTTGGGAGGCAGAGGCAGGTGGATTTCTGAGTTCGAGGCCAGCCTGGTCTACAGAGTGAGTTCCAGGAGCTGAACAGAGCAACCCTGTCTTGAAGAGAAAAAAAGGAGAGAGAAAAGGAATCTGGTCTCAACTAGAGGCCCCGCAGGCTCCACATGCTTACATCCTCCCCGCCCCCCATCCTTGGGTCAGAAGCAGTCCTTTCTGACTTTGTTATATGGTGCCAGGTGTTTGAAGTCAGGACCTTAGGCCTGCACAGCAGGTGCTCTGGTGCCCTGGCCTTCTCCTCTGCACCTGGCTGGGGAACCCAGGTGGAAACTGTACATCATCTTTAAGTTCACTTCTCTTTAGTCTCTGAAACGGGTCCTTGTTTACTTGCTTACTTTTCTTTTTTTTCTTTTTAAAACGATTTATTTATCTACTTTATGTATATGAGCACACTGTAGCTGTACTGATGGTTGTGAGCCATCATGTGGTTGCTGGGGATTTTGAATTCAGGACCTCTGCTCACTCCAGCTTAAAGATTTATTTATTGTTATACGTAAGTGCACTGTAAGCTGTCTTCAGATGCACCAGAAGAGTGTGTCAGATCTCATTACAGATGGTTGTGAGCCACCATGTGGTTGCTGAGATTTGAACTCAGGACCTTCGGAAGGGCAGTCAGTGCTCTTAACCACAGAGCCATCTCTCCAGCCCCCCCCCCCTTTTTTTCTTTTTTTAACTTTTTCTTTCTTTTTTTACTTTTCTTTTTTCTTCCTTTCTTTTCTTTTTCGGTTTTTCTTTCTTTTTTCTTTTTTCTCTTATTTACCAGTATTGGTGTGTGCTGTGACTGTCCTTTGTCAGGGAGAGGCTCAGAGATGCTCAATCTGCTGCTGCCTGCAGTCTAAGACCAGAGAGAGAGAGAGAGAGAGAGAGAGAGAGAGAGAGAGAGAGAGAGGAAGAGAACACATTTTTGTTAGAGTTTGGGACTATACCAGGGGGTGTGGTGTTGCCTCCTCTAAGCCCTGTGCTACTGTAGGGGATGGGTAAGGGGTGCTCTTCCCAGGGGAGGGTTTGCCCCTGCCTCCTGTCCCCTGGATTAGCCACCATCCCTGCAGCAGACCCTCTAGGCTCCTCAGTCTGTCTGTGACCTTTGTCTCCATCAGAGGTAACCTCCATCTTGAGCTCAGAGGGAATCCACTGCCCCCTTCCACTTCCAACCCTCCAGTCCTTCTGCAAACCCTATCCTCCTCCTCAGATGCCACCAGCCTCCTCTCCACTCCGCACATGTCCTGAAACCCTGGATCCCAGCATCCCCCACTTCCCTGGTGCAAGGAGCCCAGCTGTAGTCTCCAGCTGGAAGCGTGAGGGTGCACAGCAAGCCTAGCCAGTTCTAGGTTCTTTAAGAAACCCTGGCATACGCCTGTAATCCCAGCACTTGGGAGGCAGAGGCAGGTGGATTTCTGAGTTTGAGGCCAGCCTGGTCTACAGAGTGAGTTCCAGGACAGCCAGGGCTACACAGAGAAACCCTGTCTCGAAAAACCAAAAAAAAAAAAAAAAAAAAAAGAAAGAAAGAAAAGAAAAGAAAAAAAAAGAAAAGAAAGAAAAGAAAGAAAAGAAAAGAAACCCTGGCAGTGGTGGCGCACACCTTTAATCCCAGAACTTGGAAGGCAGAGGCAGGAGGATTTCTGAGTTCGAGGCCAGCCTGGTCTACAGAGTGAGTTCCAGGACAGCCAGGGCTACACAGAGAAACCCTGTCTCAGGGAAAAAAAAAAAAAAAGAAACGCTGTCTCAATGGAGTAAGGCAGACAGTGAGAACAGGGGATCTTATGTCCTCCTCTGGCCTCTGAGAAGACACATGCACTCACATACACACACACACACATACACACACACACACACACTATATATATATAGTTACACACACACATATACACACATATATACATATGCACATATACACACATACCCACATGAACACATACACATGTAGACACATACTATGTACATATACATACCCACATAGACACATACACATGTAGACATACACACACATGTATACACCCATATATACATATATGTGTATACACACCAGTATATACACACATATATACATGCACACATATGCATACACATATACATGCATATATACATACACATGTATACACATATACACAAATATACATATATACACACATGCACACAAATATATACAGGTATATACATACATATTATACATACACACATATACACAAATACATATACATATACAGAATACACATTTGCACCCATACACCTATACACATGCACAATATGTACATATTCACACATACACACATATGAACACATACACATATACACAAATACATACATACACACATGCACATAATACACAAACACACATGTACACACAAATATACACATATATACATATATACATACACAAATATGTACATATATACAAATACACACATATATACAAATGCATATAAAGACATATATACATATACACATATATACATAATACACATTCATGTATACACATATACATATATATACACGTACACATATCACAAATACATAAACATGCACGTATACATATAGTACAACTCACATAATACACACACACATGTACACACACAGTATATTGAGAGGGAGGAAAGATAGGAGGCTGAGGCTGAGGAGGTAACAGCAGAGGTTGAGACCAGTTGCTCTGACGCTGCTGGAGGCGAGGACCTGAGCCGGAGGGAGGACAGCAGGAGATGTCCGGGAGCTCTTCCTGCCTCCAGACAGCAAAATCCCAAAGACTCAAGGCAGGACCTCCCTGTGCCGTGTTCCTTCCTGCAGCCACAGTGCGGGCTTGGAGACCCGCACAGAGACCCGCAGGAATTAAGCGAAGAGCTCAGAAGCATTGCGGGAGCGAAGGGGCCGTTCCACAGGGCAGGGGCCTGCGCAGATCGTGGACCAGGCCATGCGGGGGCTCTGTCAGCCGTGGAAGGATGGGGACACTGGCTGTGCTCAGCAGCTGGAGCATGGGGAGCACGGGGATTCGGTGGGTTCTCTGCATTCAATGGCTCATCACCCCTTCTTCCTCTGTCCCCAGGTCTGCGGCATCATGGAGAAAGGGAAGGGGGCGTCCAGAAAAGGCCGGAAGCTGGCATCCAGCCGCCGCAGGCAGGTGCGAGAGCCGGCGGACGGTCAGGATGCCCCCGTAGTCCCGGAGGCTGAGTCCTGGCCCTCCGACGCTGACGCCGAGCTCCAGGGCTTCTTCCAGGACTGTGGAGCCAAGGACAGGGGCTTTGTCACCCGGGAGGATTTGGCGGTGAGCACGGGGCTCTGCCATCACACCTGGAATCTCTTCCTGCAAATTCTTGAATTTTCCAATTCTAACCAAGAACCGGCTTGCTTGCTCGCTCATTCCCTCCCACTTCCAAATTCACGCTAAGAAAGTATTAAGTATTTGTTTATAGCAACACATAGGTGACTGATGAGGCTAAATTTACGGCCCTTTCCCAGAAACGTTTGCATTTTAACAAAGGAGAGAACTTTGTGCCCCAGAAATAACTCAAACATAGTGCTGTGTGGGTGTTTTTTAAGACATTATATTATTGTTGTTGTTGTTGTTGTTGTTGTTGTTGTTGTTGTTGTTGAGAGATTTATTTATTGTTATATGTAAGCACACTGTGGCTGTCTTCAGACACGCCAGAAGAGGGCGTCAGATCTCATTACGGATGGTTGTGAGTCACCATATGGTTGCTGGGATTTGAACTCAGGACCTTCAGAAGAGCAGTCAGTGCTCTTAACTGCTGAGCCATCTCACCATTCCTATTATTATTATTATTATTATTATTATTAATTATTATTATTATTATTGAGTCAGGGTCTCTCTATTCAGCCCTGGATGTCTTAGGCTAGCCTTGAACTCACAGAGATCTGCCAGTCTCTGTGTCTCAAGTGCTGAGACTAAAGGCAAGTGCTACTATGCTTGGCTATTTCTATTATTTTTAATAATATAACACTGGGTGGGGGGCTGAACACACCTTTAATCCCGGCACTCAGGAGGCAGAGGCAGGTGGATCTCTGAGTTGGAGGCCAGTCTGGGCTACCTAATGAAACCCTGTCTCACTCCCGCTCCCAAAGCCCCAATCATGTGCATGTGTGTGGACATGTGTACTGTGGTACACGGGTACCCCCAGAGTGCAGAAGAGGGCCCTGGAGTTACACGCAGCTGTGAGCTACCTGAGATGGATTCTCAGTAAGAATAGTACACACTGCTGACTGCTGGGCCGCCTTTCCAGCCCTCGTGAGACAGATCTCTCTGCAGCTCTGTCTGGCCTCTAACTCTCCCCTCTTCAGCTTCAGCCTCCCGAGTCCTGGGATGACAGGCAGGCTCACCGCACAGCTGACTTGGGCTGTTTAGAACACGGACATTCATCTTGGGGAGCAGTCAGAGTCCTAGGAACCAAAGCAGGTTAATGAGTATAAGCTTCCCGAGGGACCACAGTCGTGGGCTCCAGGAAGAGGCTCTGGCCTGCGGTCCAGACCAACATGGCTGACCATCTCTTCTCATTTTCCTAAAGGACGTGTGTGGGTCTGCTGCTACTTCTAGGTGTCAATCCACACTCCATTCTGTCCTTTCCCTATCTAGATTGTTGCTATAGGGGAGGTGCAGTTCGGTTGGTAGAGCATTTGCCTAGCACTCGCAAGGCCCCAGGTTCAGTTCTTGCCCCCAGATAAAGTGAACATGGCAGCACATGCCTGTGATCCCAGCACTCAGAAGCTGGAGGCAGGAGGATCACACGTTTGAAATCGTCCCTTCTACATATCCATCTGGTGTGCATGTGCAGGAGGGTGGGTGGGGGCGTGCATGCCACAGTGCATGTGTGGAGGTCGGAGGCGACCCGTGTGAATCCGTTCTCTCCTTCCGCCGGGGTCAAACTCAGGTTGTCGGGCTTGGAGGCAAGCGCCTTTCCCTGGTGAGCCATCTCACCAGCCGAAGGAAGATCTTATCTAATTTATTACTAATTAACCAGGATTGTAGCGAAATGTCATGAGCAGGGCACAGAGCCCTTGAGCTCAGAGACTTGTGGGCAGTTAGGGCAAAGTGGCTGAGTTCAATTTGAAAAGATGGCTAATATCCAACAGCCCAGGGATCCGAGCCAGAAACTGACTTCATCTTTCCTAGACGAAACTCCCAGGTTAATGAGTGACTTCAGCGTGTCTGGGACTTTTAAAAATAAAATGTATGTGTGTGTAAGTGTGTGTTCATGCATGGGTGTGTTTGTGTGTGTGTATGTGTGTGAGTGTATGTGTATTGTGTGTGTGTATGTGTGTGAGTATGGGCATGTGTATGTGTGTGAGTGTGTGTGTGAGTGTGTTCATGCATGGGTGTGTTTGTGTGTGTGTTTGTGTGTGTGTATGTGTGTGAGTGTATGTGTATTGTGTGTGTATGTGTGTGTGAGTGTGTGTATGTGTGTGAGTGTTTGTGTATTGTGTGTGTGTGTGTGAGTGTGAGTGTGTGTATGTGTATGAGTGTTTGTGTGTGCGTTCATGCATGGGTGTGTTTGTGTGTGTGTATGTGTGTGAGTGTGTGTCTATGTGTGTCTATGTGTGTGAGTGTGTATGTGTGTGTGCACCCGAGTGTGTGTTTCTGCCACTGTGCAGTTCAAGCTTCCAGCCGATTCTCCCATCTTTGTCTCCTATCCTGTAGTGTTGGGGTTACAGGGGAGTCACCCAAATCTAGCTTTTTAGTTTTGGAGATCAAACTCAGACTTGCTTGGTAGTCTGAGAGAGACTATTTCAGGGAAGATGCACATGCATGCACACCCTATCACGAGTACATACAGACACACATGCACACCACACACATGCATATATACACCACAAGCGTGCACACACATGCATATGTACATCACATGTCTATACACGAACATCCCACACATATGCACACGCACACATTCAACACATACACACAACACATGCCCACCACACACACACCACACATGCACACCACATACATGCATATATACACCACAAGCACACATGCACATCCCACACATATGCACATGTACACATTCAACACACACACACACACACACACACCACTATGCATGCACACACACAGAGCTACTAGCTGTATGCAGGCAATCCATGACAGACCAAGGTCCAAATGGTTGAACCAGTGAGTTTTTATTGGGGTTCCTAACAGGAGTAGGGGCACAGAGTTACAGGGGCAGGATGACCCAGAAGTGGCTGTATCATCAAAGTGCGTCACCCTAACTCGCAAACGCTGCAACTCCGGAGCACCGAGCAGTTCACAGGCAGCTCCTGAGTCCTAGAATCTTGTCTTTGCCTCAGGCTGGTCCGTGTTTCCTCCCACACAGGTTGTTTACTTATTCTATAAAGCTGAGAAGGCTCCCTCCAGAGTCATGCGAGTTTCAGCTTCCCTAGACATGTGACTTATACAAGAAGAGTCTCCTGACTCCCTCTGTCCACTGGAAGGAATGTTTAGATTCAGAGGCAATTGCTTCACAACCCACAGCAAGAACTTTTACCCTACTAAGCCAGCTCCTGTCCTGAGACTAGACCTTTTCATCAAGGAGGCCAGCCTGGTCTACATATCGAGTTCCAGGCTAGCCAAGGCTTCATTGTGAGATCCTGTTTCAAAAACCAAAAGAAAGACAGTGAGATGTGACAAGTCCATTCCTCTGGTCTGGACAATTCGTGACTGTTCTCCATCTCTGGATAATCAGATAATCATAGGGTGTAATCTTACCTTTTTGACTGATTCTCAAGTTTCAGATAATTTTTCTTGTGATTATAAATAATTTCCCCATGTTTCTTGACGTACGAAAGGGATGGTTGGCTTGACCTTGGTTATTTCTTTTCTTTTTCTTTTTCTTTTTCTTTTCTTCTTTTTCTTTCTTTCTTTCTTTCTTTCTTTCTTTCTTTTTTTTTTTTTTTTTGGTTTTTCGAGACAGGGTTTCTCTGTGTATTTCTGGCTGTCCTGGAACTCACTCTGTAGACCAGGCTGGCCTCGAACTCAGAAATCCACCTGCCTCTGCCTCCCAAGTGCTGGGATTACAGGCATGCGCCACCACGCCCGGCTCGACCTTGGTTATTTCTAAAGGTGAAGCTGGGGTGTAGATTAAACCCATGCGCCTCCTTAGATTTAACATGTAAAACCATCACTTAGACCAAATCTAGTTCCTGTCTAGAAATTTCCATATGAAATTTGAAAATTCAAAATAGATTGAACTTTTTTTTCTCCCACACAGTAGTGTTTTTCTGTGTAGCCCTGGCTGTCTGGGAACTCACTCTGTGGACTAGGCTAGCCTTGAACTCATAGAGATCCCCCCTCCCCTTGGCCTCCTGAGTTCTGGGATTAAAGATGTGAGCTTGGCAGGGGTGTTGAGGTTTTTTTTTTGTTTTTTGTTTTTTGTTTTTTTTTTTTCCGAGACAGGGTTTCTCTGTGTAGCCCTGGCTGTCCTGGAACTCACTCTGTAGACCAGGCTGGCCTCCAACTCAGAAATCCACCTGCCTCTGCCTCCCAAGTGCTGGGATTACAGGCGTGTGCCACCACCCTGCACCACCCGCCCGGCAGGGGTGTTGAGTTTTTAAAGCCTCCATTGCTGATGCTTCTGTTGTATGACGAGCTGCTTTCATTTCTTTTCTCTTTGCCACAGCAGTGAGAACCTGAATGAAACCTGATACAAAAATAACAACTTAAGGGAGAAAGGGTTTTCTTGACTCACAGTCCCTCTCGTGGGCACGGCTTGGAGGCAGGAGCATGAGGGAACTGGACACAGTGTGTCCCCAGTCAGGAAGCAGAGAGACATGAACATTGGCACTCAGCTTCTTTTTCATTCAGCCCAGGACCCCCACCCACTGGACAGTCTCACCCGCATTCCAGGTGGGCTGCTCCTCCTGGCTAATCCTATTGGAAAGTCCCTCACAGAAACACCCAGAGTGATTCTCAACCTAGTCACACTGATAAGGATTAGCCGGCCGGCTTTCCTCAGACTGAAGGGGCACCTGGGATGTGGGACCTCGAGTTTAGGATGTGTCGACCTAATTCTGGGACAGCTTGTCAACCTTCATCCAACCTCAGGCTACAAACCCAGCTCCACCAGGCGGGCATTCTTCAGGAGGTGACCAGGTTTTCTGCCTGGAAACGGTTTTCCTTATTCCCCAGCTCCAGGCCTCCTGAGAGGGTTTCACAGCATCGGTTCCAAGGCTATCCCTGAAAGCCAGCTTGAAGTGGATTACATGAGGATTATTATATAAAAATGACCCCCCCCCAGTCAGGTACTGGGTTGTATGGTTGATTTATCCAGTTCTATCCTGGTAAAATAACTTGTGCAAAACAAAAACAAAAAACAAAAACAATCCCCCCAAAAAACAAAAATAAAAACAAACTCCTGGAATGTTCTGGAATGTAAGGAGATAGTGTAAAGACATCGGTTCCAGAACCTCCTAGGAAGGGCAGTGAGATTTAAATGCTGCTTCACCTCAGTCTCCCAAAGATTGGAGGCACACCTGGAATGTGGAAATTGCGCCCTAAGACAGGGAAGTCCTGGCCTGACTGGCTGCTTAGAACAAGGTCTTAATGGGAGAAACTTAGCCTAGGATTACAAAGACCTGGGTAAAGGAGGCAGGGGATTATAAAGACCTGGTAAAGGAGGCAGGGGGATCTCAGGTTCAAAACCAGCAATGTTCTGCATAGCCAATCTGGACATCAATGAAATAGAAAAAAAAATCCCGTGTCCAAAAATCAGGGAGGGTTTGGGAACTCCAGTTAGAAGAATGCGTGTTACACAGAGAGTTCAAGACCAACCTGGGCTAAATGAGACCTTGTCTCAAAACCCCAACCCTCCAACCCCGCCACAGAGATCAGTGATATCCCCAGCACAGACCCAGCTCCATAGCCCAGAGTTTTCCTGTCGGCACCGCATGGTCCCTTCTTGTTCTCCCTGATGTCCTAGATCCTGTGACCTCGTAGCTTGGGGAAGACGGAATCTCTTGATTTGACGGTTGTACCTATGGTACTTTCTCTCTTTTGTTTTTAGTTGTAGGCTCATGTAGCCCAGGCTAGCCTCTAATTCACTGTGTAGCTGAGGCTGCCCTGGAGTTCTGATCCTCCTGTCTCTGCCTCTGGAATACTGGAATTACAGGCATCGCCAGGAAACCTGTGGGGGTCTGGGGGTTGAACACAGAACTTTGTGCAAGTGTGTATCCCCTGCATAGCACCCTCAGTCTAACTTTTTTTTTTTTGTTTGTTTTTGTTTTTCGAGACAGGGTTTCTCTGTGTAGCCCTGGCTGTCCTGGAACTCACTCTGTAGACCAGGCTGGCCTCGAACTCAGAAATCCACCTGCTTCTACCTCAAAAGTGCTGGGATTACAGGCATGCGCCACCACCGCCTGGCTAGCCTAACTTTTTAAAATTATTTTTTAAGCATTCTTTTTAAAAATTTTGATTTGTTTATGAATACAATGTCACTATCTTCAGACACACCAGAAGAGGGCATCAGATCCCATTACAGATGGCTGTGAGCCACCATGTGGTTGCTGGGAATTGAATTCAGGACCTCTGGAAGAGTAGTCAGTGCTCTTAACTGCCGAGACACCTCTCCAGCCCTGCAGCCTACCTTCTTCTTCTTCTTCTTCTTCTTCTTCTTCTTCTTCTTCTTCTTCTTCTTCTTCTTCTTCTTGGTTTTTTTGGAGACAGGGTTTCTCTGTGTAGTCCTGGCTGTCCTGGAACTCACTCTGTAGATCAGGCTGACCTGTCTCTGCCTCCCAATTGCTGGGATTAAAGGAGTGTGCCACCCCCGCCCAGCGCAGCCTAAACTTCTTAACAATTATTATTGTTGCTATTATTATTATTATCATTATTGTGTGTATAGGATGTATATGTGTGAGCAAGGACACGCACACACGCGTCAAGCTGTCAGAGGCTAACTTTTAGGAGTTGGTCTTCTCTTTCTTCGTTGATTCTGGGCTTGGAACTCAGGACACAAGGCTTGCTGGCAAGCACTGTAACTGGTTGAGCAATCTTACCGGCCTTTCTTTTGATTTTTTTCCCCCTTTTATATAGCATCTTGCTGTGTAGCTCGGGGTGGACTTGGACTTGAATTCACAGCAATCCTCCTGCCTCAGCCTCCCAATGCTGGGGTTACAAGTGTGTACCAGAGTACTCCACTAAAGATAAAAATGAGGGGTGGGGGAGATACAGAAATAATCATAGGAGAAGGTAATATGGGTGTAAGAGCATTGAGCTCTTTCCTAAGAGAGGTGCCTCTGCTTTTTGGTTTTTAAACATTAGAAAGAACATGGGGGTGGGGGTGGGGTGGGGAGGGCTGGGGGAGCAGCTCAGCAGTTAAGGGCATGTTTCACTCGCTGAGAGGACTCAAGTTTGATTCCCAATGCCCGATGTCAGATGGCTGGCACCCCCCTCTTGCTGCAGCTCCAGGGGTCTGATGCCTCTGGCCTCTGGAGAGCTCAGGGTATAAAGGACTTTGCTACATCAACCTGGTGACCTGAGTTTGAACCCAGAACTTACATAAAAGTGGAGGGAGAGGTGGGGGGGCATGCCTGTTCTCCTAAGGTCACAGTTGCTGGGACATAACACCGAGTCCAAAGGCAACCTGGGGGAAAGGAATCTGTCTGGGTTACCCGTCCATATCACTGAAGGCAGTCCGGACAGGAACTCAGGCATGGCAGGAACCTGCAGGCAGGAGCTGATGCAGAGGGAAGCGTGTGTGTGTGTGTGTGTGTGTGTGTGTGTGTGTGTGTGCGCGTGAGCGCTTATCGGCTTGCTCCTCCTGGCTTGCCCAGCCTGCTTTCTTACAGAGCCCAGGACCACCAGCCTAGGAATGGCACCACCCACAGTGGGCGTGGCCTCCCCATCAATCACTAATTAAGAAAACGCCCCACATGCTTGCCTGCAGCCTGATCTTGTAGAGGCATGAGGCTCCTTCTTTCAATTTGTTTGTCAAATTGACATAGACCTGGTCAGCGCACCTGTAATGCCAGCCCTTGGAAGATGGAGGCAGGAGGCTCAGAAGTTCAGGGTCATCCTTGGTTACATAGTGACTTTGAGGCCATCTTTAAAAAAAAAAAAAAAACAACAAAATAACAGTCAGGCGGTGGTGGCGTACGCCTTTAATCCCAGCACTTGGGAGGCAGAGGCAGGAGGATTTCTGAGTTTGAGGCCAGCCTGATGATTCTGGGTGAGAAAGAGCGCAGGGCCCCCGCACCTTCTGAGGATCATAAGGGGATAATTGCTCTGCAAGGTAAAACCATGACCTATAGGCAAATACAGGGCAGACTCGTGTCGAAGTGGATGCCTTTTCTTTTTCCGTGCTAGAAGGGAGCACTGTGGTGAAGCCACAGCCCAGGCCCTCAGAGCTTTTATTTAACACGTTAATTAGCCTTATGAACGGTTCAAAGAGCACTTTAAAAAGTTGGGCAACTTAACCAAGACAGATTAGAACCAGATTGCAGACTTTGCAGGGGTTTTTTTGTTTTGTTTTTTCAGCAAGTGAAAGTCTACCAGGCCATAAATCCTGGAGTTATCTGTCTCATCAGACAGGAATTATCTCCGACGTTCCTGAATTTAGACTCTACGATTTACGTGACCCTGCTTTAGGCAGTTCTGTGAGGGGCATTACTGTGTGCAGTGTGGTCTGACTCACGCCTCTTAAACTTTCTCCGCTTGGCTCCTTTCATGGGAGAAACATTTGACAATATCTGGAGATATAGGCCCATAAAGTAGGCGTGTGCACCAAACATTTACAGAGACACACTTGCAGTCCCAGCCCCAGGGAGGCAGGGATAGGCAGGTCCCCAGGGCTTGCCAGCCAGCCTGGACCACTCGGAGATCTCCAGAATAGTCAGAGACTTTCAAAAAAACAAAAACAAAAACAAAAACAAAAACAAAAACCAACCAAACAAACAAACAAACAAAAAATCAGAGACGTTCGAAAAAAAATGGGCAGTGCAGAGGACCAGTGGCCAAGGTGGTTCTCTGGCCTCCACAGACACGGGTACAGATGGTGCCAGTGAGTGCTGGAGCCTGCGAGGCCAGAAGACAGAGCAGCTTCCAGCTGGGAACCAAATTCCAGTTTGCAGAAAGAACGATTCAGGCTCCTAACCACTGAGCCATCTCTCCTGCCCACAACAGCATTTATTCATTTATTTATTTATGAATTTATTCATTCATTCATTTATTTATTTATTTATTTATTTATTTGAGGCAGGGTTTCTCTGTGTAGCCCTGGCTGTCCTGAAGCTCACTCTGTAGACCAGGCTGGCCTGTGCCTCCTGAGTGCTAGGATTAAAGGCGTGCACCACCCCTGCCTAACTCCACAGTAGCAATTTTAAAAATGAAAAAGTCTAACAGAAAACAATCCAGACACACTGGTTTGATACTTAGCTGGAGGACGCTGCTAGGAAAATCCCGAATGTCTTTAGTTACAACATCTTTATAGCTTTCTCCTTTCTTTCTTTTGGGGCGGCTGGCCATTGTTGAGACCGTCTCTCTGTGTAGCATAAGCTGTCCCAGAAGAACTCATTATGTAGTAGATCTGGACGGCCTCAACCTCATAGAGATCCCCTAGCGTCTGCCTCCAGAGCGCGGGGCTCGAATGTGTGGGCTATCTCACTCTGTTCATCATGGTTTTGCCAATGGCAGAAAACATCGTGCAAGAAATAAAACTTCGTAATCAGTTTAAGGCATACTCTTTTTTTTTTTTTTGGTTTTTCGAGACAGGGTTTCTCTGTGTAGTCCTGGCTGTTCTGGAACTCACTCTGTAGACCAGGCTGGCCTCGAACTCAGAAATCCGCCTGCCTCTGCCTCCCAAGTGCTGGGATTACAGGCGTGCGCCACCACGCCCGGCTTTAAGGCATACTCTTATGTGGCCTCAACTCTGAGCCTTTTGGAGGACGTTCACTGCCACCAAGTGACATGACTGCAGACATTGTGTCCCCAGAACTGTGGCCGTAATGACATTACATGGTGCAGTCCGGGTAAGCTCTGCCAGGAACATCTCAGACCCTGAACGTGTGGCTTCGAATGAACGCAGTCTCTCTGTTACCCCCTTGTTCAGTTACGCAGTCCAAGAGCCACAGTTGGAAAAGCTTGCAGGCCCGTTGTCCCTGGATCACACTGGAAGGACATCGTCCACTGTGGTGTATTATTACCTTCCAAGTGTCAGATGGCCAGCTGGCATGAGGCTGCATGTCTGATCCCAGTGCTCTGGAGGCAGAAGCAGGTGGATCTCCATGAGTTCGAGAACAGCCCGGTCTATATCGTGAGTTTCAGCGTAGCCAGGGCTAAATTAGAAAGTGACCCCGTTCTAACCTCACCCACAAACAAACAAATAAGCCTCAGGTGGCACTTGAAGCCATCCTACTAACAGGCGAGGGGGACCACATATGTGCAAATTTGGGGTAGTGATAGGGAGGGGCCTGGGAGCCTGCTGAAGAATGCGAGTGTGGGGAACTGCAGGCCAGGCTCCAGGTCGGGCAGGCCCGGGGAGAGCGATCCTGCCCCTGAGACAGAAGGAAGCAGGGTGGCAGACGCCAGGCGCCTGCGGTCTCGTGCCCGGCGTGGAGTCTTTCCTGGAGGAACAGTGACCCGCTCATTCACGCTTCTCTTCCAGGGGGCCAGGTTCAGCTTCCTGGGTGACGAGGAGCCGCAGATGATCTTTGACTGGGTGGACGTCGAGAGTAGGGGCCGTCTGTCACTGGAAGAATTCAGCTCTGGACTCAGTATGTCTGTCCTGGGAGGGTCCTGGGGACTTCTGGCACACGATTGGGCTGTGTGACAGGCCAAGGAGGGGGGGGGTCCCCACCAATCCCCGAGAGCCACCAGCCTGGCTCCTCGCTCAGGGCTGTATATGGGGTTCTCTCTGCCCAAAGTACCCTCCTCTGGAAACCTACTCTGCAGCCTGCTGCAGGTCACACCTCAGTACTTCTGTCACCTCCTCGGGGCACTCTGAGGTTCCCCTTCTAACACAGTCCCCACCTGACTCAGTGGAAACCACTGGCTCGTTTATTTTATTTTATTATTGTTATTTGCCTCGTTTTGTTTGTTTGTTTGTTTTTAAATAGGGCCTCATGCTGGGCGTGGTCGCGCATGCCTGTAATCCCAGCACTTGGGAGGCAGAGGCAGGCAGATCTCTGAGTTAGAGGCCAGCCTGGTCTACAGAGTGAGTTCCAGGACAGCCAGGACTATACAGAGAAACCCTGTCTCGAAAAACCAAAATAAAAATAGGGCCTCATTGTGTAGCGTTGGCTAGCCTGGAACTCCCTGTGTAGACTGGGGTAGCCTTGAACTACCAGAGATCCTCCTACCCCCCCCCCAACCCCCCACCCCCCCCACCCCTGCTTCCTGGGTTCTCATTTATTTCTTGAGGTCACTTAACAAATTAACCTTATAGGAAGAGAGAGAGAGAGAGAGAGAGAGAGAGAGAGAGAGAGAGAGAAGAAGAAGAAGAAGAAGAAGGATGATGATGATGATGATGATGATGATGATGATGATGAAAAAAGGCCTGTGAACTGGCTTAGTGGGTGAAGGCGATTGCTGCCAAGCCTGATGACCTAAGTTCAATCCCCACGAACCCACTAGGTGGAAGTCTCAAACTGATCTCTATATGCATACTGTGGTACGTGTACCACACACATGTGTACACACACACACACACACACACACACACACAGTGAGAGAGACATAACCTTTCAACCCTTGAGCTAGATTGTCAACTCTCCCCGGGGCCTGGGACTTGAATGACTTCTGTCATCATCGTACAGTGAATGCTCAGAGAATGCTTCCTGAGTGGGTGAGCACCTTGTGGCTTCCAGAGACTCTCAAGCCATCCCTGGGCCTCGGGTGACCTGTGACATGGGCACTCCCAACTTAGGAGACTCCCAAAGCTGATGTGGGGGATAAGGCTCAGGGCAGTCAGAGTCTTGACTTCCCTGTTACCCTCTGCCCCCCACCCCAGAGGATGTCTTTGGCTCCAGCCCCGGTACCCACAGACTCCGCACAAAGCGGTCATTACCCTCTCAACGGGAATCTGTGATGTCCACCTTCCCTGTCCTCGAGGAGGCTGATGCTGAAGAGAAGGAGGCCTTCCTGGCCCTTGTAGGACAGATGGAGACCGGCCACTCCCTCTCTGAGTAAGGCTCTGGCTGGGGTGAGGGCTTAGGGTAGGACTGGGTGCAGACAGACCCCAGCTCGGCCACTTGATAGTGTGACCTCTGACCTCTGTTCCTGGCTACAGCGTGCCCTTTAAAACTGCAGAGAGGTTGAAGCCCTGTACAAAGAGGAGAGGGTCCCCTCGCTCCACACTCCCTAGAAAGATCAACCAGTTGGAGCATCGCCTCTGAGGGGGGACCTGGAGACTCCCTAAGGGTCCCTCAGTCGTGTGACTTCAGACATGGTGGTGCCCTGGGCTGGCTGGTTTTGAGATAGGAGATCAATTCCTGCCGAGTGTGTGTGTCTTGGGCTCAGGCTCTGTGTGTTGAGAAGAGGAGAGAGGGGGCTCTTTCCTGGTGAGGCCTGCTAGAGCCAGCCAGGGGCTCGCCCTCACCCACACTCTCCCGCGTGCCCCTCCACCCACAGGCCTCCCAAAGATGAGATTGCTGCCATCTGATTCGGAGGGTGGGGCTGCTGTAGACCAGGCTGGGTGGGGCCTGGGGCGTAGGCTGGCAGAACAGGTGGAACGGGGAGCCATTTACCCACTTGGCAGCTTGGCCCGGTTCCCTCGCCCTCTGGGCCTCTGTCTTCACGACTTAATTAAGTCCATGTGAAAGTAGTGTGTATATATCGAGTGCCAACCGTGGGCAGGGCCATGGGCTGCCACTTACTCTCAGTGTGTCTCTCGTTCCACCCCCCCGCCCCTCCCCATAAACAATCTTGCTTGGCAAGTATTGGCCTTCGCATTTTCCCTTCGAGCCCCGGGAGGCTAGAAACCACACAACTCCAGAATGGTCGAAGGGCGGAGGCGGACGGCAGCCTTGAGCTGTCAGACTCCCAAGTCTCCCCCTTACCCCCACGCCCCCATTAGCCACTGACTCGCAGGGAAACATGTGGTGTTTGGGGGGGGGGGTTGTCAAGAAGGGCCAGCTCACATATAGAAATGTCCCAGGAAGAGGTGACACTTCAACTAAACTTTGAAGTCTCATTAGTAGGATTTTATGATTCAGGTCCCCAAGTCTCTGGCTGTGTTGCCATCAAACCCGAGAACTCTGGGAAGGCATGTGGCTTTAGTTTGTAGTGCCGGCACACATGAATCAATCTGCGGGATCCATCCCCAGCACCACCATAAAACGGGACATAGTAAGCCCAACCTTTGGGACCAGGCAAAGGCAGAAGGATCAGGAGTTCAAGGCTACGCAGCAAGTGTGAGGCTAGCCTGGGCTACGTACAGGGGCTCTCTCACTTCCTAGCCCTCTTGTGTCTAATCTCCGGAGGTTCCCCTACTCCAGGCAGGCTGAGATCTGGGAGCTGTGGAGAGAGTTGCGGCAGGAGGAGCCCCAGTTGGCAGGCAACCTGGAGGGCTTCCTGGCCAAGATGAGCGGCCGCCTGCAGGAGGCTCGGGCTGACCGGGAGGCCCTGGCGTGGACCCTGAGAAAGTGAGCGGGGGACATAGCAGGTGTTCCTCGCATGCTGTGGAATCCTAGGTCTCGTAAAAAGGGTGCTTGGAGGGTCCCCTCGCTCAGTACTACCTAGAAAGACCAACGGGTTTGAGCATCGCCTCAGAGGGGGGCCTGGAGACGCCCTTCTGGAGTGGCTGTGAGCAGAGCCAAGTTTGAGAAGAAGCTCCAGGGGGGGGTCTGTTTTGTGACCCTGTAACTGTCACCGGAGCCTGAGTCATGGAGTCCAAGATGGTGGCTGAGACTTGGGCAATGGGCACCTAGACAGGAACAGGGGTGGGGTGGGGTGGGGGTGGGGTGGGGTGGGGGTGGGGAGGAGGCGACCATTAGAGCTATGATCAGTGTCATAGACCCAAGGTGACAGGGCAGGGGTCTGAGATGGCCGAGGGCAAGCGAGGAGGAGGGCTCCAGGCGTCAAGTTCCAGAGGTCCCCAGCGGCTTTCTGGTGGCCACCCCCTGCCCCTGTAGGCGAGACTCTGACCATCTCCACAAGGTGAGACAGCTCTACGAGGAGACGGAGGAGCAGATCCGCAGGGAGAGGCAGCAGCTGCAGGCCCAGGTGAAACCACTGAGGAACGCCTGCCTGGGCTCAGTAGTCGGCTAAGTACTAGGGCGGCACCAGAGAGGGGTGGGAGCTCCCCAGAGAGATGGGGCGGGCCTGCCGGGCATGTGTTCTCTGCAAGGTATCAATGTTCTCCAGGACTGGCTTCAGTGTCCTGGTGAGAGTCTAGGCCCAATCCTCCTTGTGGGTCTGTTCCAGCCCCTGAAGCCCAGGCCAGGGTGGAGATTGGTAGGACCCGCTCAGCTAAGCTGGCTCTGGAGCCTGTGGGGCAGGGTTGACCAGTTTTTCTCTGCAGAGCGACTCCCGGGGCATGGCCCTCAGTGCCCACATGCAGGAGGCCCTGGAGGCCAAGGAGCAAGAGGTTCAGCGGCTGGCAGAGGGCCAGAGAGAGGTGAGTAGAGGCCTTCTGGAGAGCCCAGACCCCAGATCCTTTTTCACTGTTCCCAGCTGGGCAGGTCCCCTGAAGCCATAGGCAGCCAAGAACTCCCTGGGCTGCTGCTGGCTGCCAGATCAGGGCTCCCTTTCCAGTGCCCTGGGAACCCTGCCCGGGGTCAGATGAGGTCCCATAAAGAGCAGGGCAGACCCAGGGGAAAGAGCGGGGAGCTAACCCAGCCCTCAGGTTCTCAGTGTCCACAAAAAGAAGGTGTCTACCCCCATGCCATTTCCTGGCCTTGTGTGTCAAGTAAGGTTTATATGGGGACAACTGGACAGGCTGGGTGTATAGCATGTGCTGTAACCCCTGCTCTCGGAGGTAGAGGTAGGAGAATCAGGAGTTCAAGGCTAGCCTGGGCCATGCGAGACCCAGAAGGGGGAGCGATGGGGAGAAGGAAAGGAAAATTCTGGAAGACAGGCTCCATCCGATAGGCTCCATTGTCATCTGAGAAACCTCCGCAGGTTGTTTTTTTTTTTTTTTTTTTTAAGATTTATTTATTCACTTATTTATTTAATGTATATGAGCACACTGTAGCTGTACTGATGGTTGTGAGCCATGATGTGGTTGCTGGGAATTTGAATTCAGGACCCCACTCGTTCTGGTCAGCTCCACTCACTCTGGCCCTGCCCTCTTCAGCCTAAAGATTTATTGATTATTATATCTAAGCACACTGTAGCTGTCTTCAAACACACCAGAAGAGGGCATCAGATCTCATTAGAGATGGTTGTGAGCCACCATGTGGTTGCTGAGATTTGAACTCAGGACCTCTGGAAGAGCCGTCAGTGCTTTCAACCGCTGAGCCATCTCTCCAGCCCCCCCTCCCCTTGGCAGGTTCTTAACATGTCAGAGCCTGATGGGTGGTGGGGGCAGGCTGAGCATCCCAGGGCTGCTGTAGAGGCTGTGCTCTCTGCTCGGTAGGGTCTTGCTGTCGGAACCTTCTGAGTTACCTTTGGGTCAGAGGCCCCTGCAGTCCAGATGGAGTCAGGAACAGCCGATGCTGCAGGGCTTGGCCCTGGGTGGGTGTGCCTGAAGAGCTCCTGTCCTCTGATGGAGGGTGGTATCCTTCCCAGATATCACAGGTCTCACTCTGGGGGTATAAGGCAGCTAATCAGATGCTTGAAGGGTGACCTCCCCTCCAGTTGGACTGTTTAAGCTGGGTCTCCAGGACCTGGGCAGTAGGGGTAGGGGACAGGGCATCCGGGACTCACTGAAGTCTTGGAGGGCTTTGGCCAATCCTCTCTCTCTCCACCCTCCACAGCTGGAGGCCCAGCTCCTCCACCTCAGCAGTACACAGCAAGAGGCCAGTAGGGAGAACCTGCAGCTCCGGGAGGCCGAGCGGGACCTGGCCGGGCAGCTAGAAGAGGTGCGGGGGCAGCTGCAGGTGACAAGAGGACACTTGGATACTGCCAGGACCAGGGGCCGAGTGTCCTGGCAGATAGAGGAAGAGCCAAGGCAAGTAACAACACTCTGGTGACACTACTGGACAAGGGTAGAGAGCAGTGACTCCTGGGAGCCAGGAAAGGCTGTTCTCCATGGAGCTGGCTAGGGCTCTGTGTGCGGTGTGTGCACGCACACAGACACAGACATACACACACATGCACACAGACACATATACACACATGTACACACACAGACAAATACACACATATATACACACAGACACATATACACACATGCACACACATACACATGCACACACACATAGACACATATACACACAGACACACACAGACATATATACACACATGCATACACACAGACAAATACACACATATATACACACAGACACACACAGACACATATACACACATGCACACATATACATGCACACACACATAGACACATATACACACATGCACACAAATACACACATATACACACAGACACATATACACACATGCACACACACATACACGTGCACACAGACACACAGACACATAGACACATGCATACACACAGACAAATATACACATATACACACAGAGACACACAGACTAGCACATAGACACATATACACATGCGCACACACAAACACACACATGCACATACATACATACACACATGCACACATAGACACACACATATACACAGACAGACACACACAGATACACACACAGACATACATACATACACACAAACATACAGACACAAACACATACACACACACATAATATTGCACACACACAGACATACATACATAGAAACACACACTCGTATAGACAGACACACACAGACACATATATACACACAGACAGACACACAGACACATATACACATACATATATACATCTCACACACACAGACATTCATACAGACACAGACATACACACACACACAGACACACAGACACATATACACATACATACATCTCACACACACAGACATTCATACAGACACAGACATATACACACACAGACAGACACACAGATACATACACACACAGCTCTCAATCAGTCAGGCACTTGCTCTGAAACAGCTCAGAGTATAGGGCGGGCTTCCTGGAGGAGGTGAGGTTCCGTGTGGATTTTGAGGTACAGAGGGGGATGGGGTGCTTCAGCCATCCTTAGAGGAAAGCTAGCCACAGCAGGGGTTATGTGACCAGGATTTGGGGGATACCACTAACTGGTAATCCCCCGACCTTCACGTTCCCCCTTCCTTCCCAGTGTCCCCAGGGAAAATAAGGAGGCCCCAGACCCTCAGGCTGTCCCCACAGAGGAGGCCCCACTGCCTGAGCTGTTTGGGGAAAATGATGACTGGGACCGGCTCCTCAGCGGCTTCGAAGACCGTTCCCACAGAACCCTGCGGCTCTGCTGGAGCCCACCCCCGAGCCCGGGCGGCGCTTCCGCCCCCCAGACTCCCCGCATTGTTAGACAGATCTCCATTTCCAAGGTGTCTGCTCTGCACTTCCCTCAGGAGCCAGCCTCAGATCCAGACCCGGGTCCGAGAAGCCCCACCGTGGTGTCTCCTGCTGGTGCCAGAGATAGAACAGGGGTGGAGGACCCCGAGGGGCAGGATGGACAGGACATCAGCTCTGAGCAGCCTGTGGACTCCCCTGACTTAGATGCCAGAGCCAAGGGCTCTTTCCTCTGGAGTCTTCCAGGAGCCCCGGCTGGGGGGTCTGGGAATGTTGAGGCAGCAGCTTCCAGAGCTCTACTTGCTTCTGAGGCTGAGCCTCCTCCTCAGGGGCTCTCTTCTCCTCCTCAGTCCCCAACTGGGTCCAGAAAACAGACCCAGGCTCCAGATCTGGGTGACAAGAACCTTTGGTCTGGACCTGATCCGGCCACACTGTCCATAGAGAGAGAGGTTATGGCGGAGGACCTGAAGCTGGGCTTAGCGTCCCAGGGAACCACAGCTCTCCCTGAGGGGGCCGCAGAGCCCTCCCTGAGCCTGGAGTGTGTGGACCAAGTGTGTGCAGAGAGACCGGTGCAGCATGAGGAGAGTCCTCCTAGGGGGTTCCAAGAAGCCCGTGGCCAAGTCCTTACTGTGGATAGTCTGTCTACCCACCTCCCCCAGAGTCTCGAAGAGCAGCTCAGGCCCGAGGAAGGAAAGTTAGGAGAGAGAGGCCAGCAGGACCCCGGCTCCGCAGAGGCCAGTGCGGCTCATGGCCCGGAAGTCAGGAACACGGAATCATCCCAGCAAGATGATCCCCTGCCTAACATATCACAGCCTCCTGCTGGGATGGAAGCCCCTGCTCCTGGCCAAATGTCTCCTCCCAGGAGCTCTCCCATCTTGGGGGCTGGGGCTGGGCTTGCAGTGGGAGCCCCAGAGACCACACAAGCTCCCCTCACCCTGGCTGAGTCAGAAGCCCAGCCCAGGCCCGTGTCCATGCCTGTTCAGGTGGAGAGTAAGTCAGATGCCCCTCAGCCCACAGAGCCAGGGGCAGAGAGCCGGCCGGAGGACCCAAGAGCAGACTTACAGGAGGCTGAACGGAGGAGTTCGTCCCCTGGTGACCTCGCGGCTGACAAGCCTCAAGCTGACCCCGACTACCTCTACCATGTCATCTTCCTGGGGGACTCCAACGTGGGCAAGACCTCATTCCTACACCTGTTACATCATGACGCTTTTGCCACTGGGCTGACAGCCACTGTAGGTAAGGCCTCCTGGGGAGGTAGGAGTGGAGAGAAGAGGCTGGACCAGGGCCAGCAAGCCATCCCAGGAGAAGAAGTGGCAGCAGGTTCTGCCTTGGCCACAGGCCTTCACGAGGCATTATTTTATATGGGCATAATCTCAGCATTTCGCTAATCGCCTCTAATTACAGGCAATTTGCTTTCCCTGCATTGATCTAGTTAGCTCATAATGCACCCCAGGAGCAAAGCACCGTGCAATTTAGGTCCTGGTGTTAGTAGAGTGTGAACGAGCCAGTCTCCACCCACACGGCAGGCTGTTCCCTACAGAGCCTAGTTAGACGCCTCACGACATGCCCCAGGTCTGCCTGCGTGCCCTGGTAGGAGATCACCAAGTTGGGTGTCTTCTATAGAATATATTCAGAGTGTGGCAAGTTAGGACCCTAGGGACGTGGGTTCAAATCCTAACACTACCACTTACTAGGGCTATGAACTCTGCTCTGTGTCGCAAGCCTTGGAGGCAATTGCCTTATAAAGACGGAAGGTTTAACTCTGCCTGGCTCAAGACTTGGGAGGTTTTGGTTCACGGCTGGTCCTGCTGCCTTTGGGCCTGTGGCAAGGCAGTGTATTATGGTGGGAAACACGTACTGGAGCCAAACTGTGCTTCAGGGAAGCAAAAGAGAAAGAGGAACCTCAGAGATAAGGCACTGGCTTATGGAGCATAAAGTTCTGTGGTCATCCTAGCGCATAGGAGGCGGAGGCAGAGGGTCACAAGTTCAAGGTCATCTTTGGCTACTTACCAAACTTGAGGTCAGCCTGGGCTACATGAGACTCTATCAAGATGGGCTGCAGTTGAGGGTAGAAAAGGAAGAGGCTTAAGCCAGGGCCCCACAGTGCACTTTGAGGGCATACGCCTAATGACCAAAGAAAGACTTTAACGCCAGCCAAGCCTCATGTTTTGTTTAAAAGATTTATTTATGTGAATATACTGTCACTGTCTTTAGACACGCAAGAAGGCATCAGATCCCATGACAGATGGTTGTGAGCCACCTTGTGGTTGCTGGGAATCGAACGCAGGACTTCTAGAAGAGCAGTCAGTGCTCTAACGGTTGAGCCATCTCTCCAGCCCTTTTTTTTTTTTTTTTTTAAATAGAATTCACTGTATAGACCAGCTTGGCCTTGAACTCATTTAGATCTGCCTGCCTCTGCTTTCCGAATGCCCTTCTTTTTTTAATTAATTTTTGTATGTGTGTGGGCGTTGCTGATGCCCTCAGAGGCCAGGAGAAGGGTATTACAGACAGCGGTGTGCATTGGGAGCTCAGCCTGCATCCTCTGGAGGAGCAGCTCACCTGCTGAGCCATCTCTCTAGCCCACAGGCCTCGCCCCTTAACTCCTCTGTCTCCCAAGGGCACTGAGCCACGAGTCCACAGGCTTTTACATGCGAACAGTTCAGGTCCAGCTCTCCCTAGTTCCCACCTCTCTGACTGCAGAGATGGGAGTAGCTCCTCCCCCCGCCCCCCCCCCGCGCTCCCCCTTCCTGCAGGGTTGGCAGATTCACGCCGTCACCTGGCATGCGTTGTACACTCAATCCATATTAGCCATCCTTCGTGTATTTTAAGTAAATATTTGACCGTGATAGTTCAATGGCTCCTAGGAGCGGGTCAAAGGTAGTGTGGTGTGTCTCCATGTCAGCTCCAGGCTCCAGGCTAATTAAGAGTCAGTGCCAAGCAGATGGCTTAATACACTCCTCTTATAAGAGAGGCCTAGGTCAGACTCTACATGTATATGCTCGGTCCAAGGAGTGGCACTATTAGGAGGTGTGGCTTTGTTGTAGTGGGCGTGGTTTCATTAGAGTGGGCGCGGTCTTGCCCGAGTGGGTGTGGTATTGTTGAGGTGGGTGTGGCCTTGGAGTAGTTGTGTTACTGTGGGTGGGTGCAGGCTATAAGCCCCTCATCCTAGCTGCCTGGAAGCCAGTCTTCCACTAGCAGCCTTCAGATGAAGATGTAGAACTCTCTGCTCCTTCTGAACCACACGTGCCTGGACGCTGCCATGCCTTGATGATAATGAACTGAACCTCTGATCCTGTAAGCCCGCCCCGATGAAATGTTGTCCTTAGAAGAGTTGCCTTGGTCATGGTCACGGGCCAAACTATTCTAGACAGTTTCTCATGAAGACTCCTCTGCCGTGTGATTCTAAATGGTGTCAAGTCCATAATCAAAGCCACCTCTACGTCTTCTTATGGTGTGGCAGGAAGATCCGTCAGCCTCTGTGGGAACGGAGTCAAGGGCCGGTTCTGAGACTTCCACGCAGGTGGAGCTGGAAGGCTTGACTTGGCCACAGCAATGGCTTTCAGGAGGAGGCAGTTTATCGAGAGTTTAACGTAGATTCAGCTCTGGCGCTCACAGGGAAGGGGTAAGAATGACGCGTGCGCCGGGCGGTGGTGGCGCACGCCTGTAATCCCAGCACTTGGGAGGCAGAGGCAGGCAGATTTCTGAGTTCGAGGCCAGCCTGGTCTACAGAATGAGTTCCAGGACAGCCAGGACTACACAGAGAGAAACCTTGTCTTGAAAAAACAAAACAAAACAAAACAAAACAAAACAAAACAAACAAAAAAAAAAAGGAAGACGCACGCACACAGATTCGCCTGTCTTTGTTCCCTTTGCTCCAAGGCCGGGGTTATAGCATGTTTGTGTGTGTACACTCATGTGTGCTTGTGGAGGTGCATGATTTTGGGAAAGCCTCCCACCCCCTCCACCCCTGCCCCCCGTGGCTCTTCTGCCTTGTTCACAGAGACAGTCTCTCATCAAATCCAGGGCTCACCAATGTCTCTTCCTTCGCAGACGGCCACGCCCACCCAGCAATCATGTGGGATTCTGGGTATCTGAACCCCTGTCTTCAGGCTTGCACGGCAAGTGCTGAAGCCCCGAGCTATCTCTCAAGCCCCATGATGCTCTGCATGTGTCACGTGATTCCATAGCATAGACTCGGACAGCGCAAGCCTGCACCTGTGGCGAGCCGGGTGTGCCCCGCTCCATCCCATCCCATTCCCTCTCGAAACGTCAGAATTCTTGCCGAGTGCATTGGAGGCCCTTGGCTGGGGACACAGATAGCAGGCGTTCTGACTTCTCCATGAGCGATTCTCAATGTGGTCCCTACCGATGGCAGAGAACTGAAGCCTAGTGAGGTTTCTGGCCCCTGCTTGCCACGCACCCCACCTCAGAGGTTAGATCCCACAGGGAGAGCCTGACCTCTGTGTGCCCGGTTCTGCCCTTGATTATTGCGGATGTGTGTGGGCTGCCCCGCTTGAACCAGCAGACCAGACGTTGCATATCTGATGGTTTGTGTGCCTTAGCTCAACAGTTTTGGGGCACACGGGACTCTCTTGAGGGTAGATGAGGGGGCAGAAATGAGGTGGGGGAGGGACTCACAGTTGCAGGAATGGACGAGAGTCGTTAGTGGGCGGCCCAGCCATTGTGCAGCTGAATGTGACAGTCTCAAGATCTTGTAGTCCTGGGCTCCTGAGAACCTCAGAAAGGGGCTGTGAAGAAAAGCACTTTCTACTCAGGAGGCCCCTTGATGCTGGGGACTTGGGGTCTGTATGAACCACTAGCATGCACCTATAGGGGTCATTATTGACCCCTGTCACCCACAGTGTGGATGTCAGGAGTTGCCAGACTGCAGTGGGCCCTGCAGGAAAGGGGGTGCAGATAGGGTCAGAGCACCCCTCCCATTCTTTCTTTTTTTCTCTATTATTTTATGAGTGTCTCTCTGTGTGTGCGTGAGTGCAGGTGCCTGTGGAGACCAGAGAAGGTGTTCATAGCCTAGACCCGGTGCTACTGAGCCGCGTAACGTGGGTGCCAGGGCCTGAACTCAGGTCCTCCGCAGGAGCCATATGGACTCTTTTGTTGTTTTTTGTTTTTTGTTGTTGTTGTTGTTTTGTTTTGTTTTTCGAGGCAGGGTTTCTCTGTGTAGCTCCTCTCCGGCTGTCCTGGAACTCACTCTGTAGACCAGGCTGGCCTCAAACTCAGAAATCCGCCTGCCTCTGCCTCCCGGCTAGCCGTATGGACTCTTAACCGCTGAGCCGTCTCTCCTGCCTCCCCTCCCCCATTCTTGACCACATCCAGAAGGCTTCTTTGACAGTTGGGGGGGTTGGCTGGAAGGGGCGCAGATCCTCTCTCTTATTCCAGGATCTAAATGTGTCTGCAGCTCTGATTACAGGGAAGAGTGAGGCTTGCGACTCCAGAGGCTGTTGCCTGGGTTGTGCCCAGCGGAAACGCCGCAGCAGCCTCCGCCGAGCCTTTCACTGCGGGTCTTTTACAGATTACCTTGCTGATGAGAAAGGAAGGCTCAGTGGAAAAAGCTGATTGGTCCCAGAGCCCTAGAGGCCCAGGGCACGCAGCATGACCCCATGGGTCCTTTCTCCACCTCGGGAAGGTTGCTTGGTGTGACACTTGATTGTGGGGTTCTTTGGAGAGCAGAGAAGAGCTGAGCACTGTGGCCCCCATTCTCCTATGGCTGTGGTTGGGAGTGGGGCATCTGGAGCTAGTTGTTCTGGGTGGTCTGTCTCTTCTGTGTGTCCTAGGAGTGGATTTTCGAGTCAAAAACCTACTGGTAGACAACAAAATCTTCGCCCTGCAGCTGTGGGACACAGCTGGACAAGAGAGGTATTTAGACCGCCACCTCCAGTGGACGGGGACCTGGGCTGGGCTCAGAGTGTGGGAAGAGAGGGTGGCCCACAAGCTGGGTGACAGACAAGGGGACAAGGTCTGTCCCCACTGAAGCAATAAGATTCTGATACCCTAGAGTCAAGGAATCAGGAAGGAGGGGCTGTGAGTTCTGGTGCCTGACCAATCTCCTAGACATGGACCCACAGTAACAGAAAACTTAAGGGGCACAGAGGTTTGACTCTCTGCATTTCCATTTCTGGAAACTTGTTCTAGATATAAAACATAAAGTCCACTCCTAGGATAGGACAGTGCGGGGTGGGGGTGGGGTGGGGAGGTGGGGGGGGCGGAGTTCTTGGGCTCTAGATGTGGTGGCCTCACACAGACCCTTCGGGCAGGTACCACAGCCTCACGCGACAGCTGCTTCGCAAGGCGGAGGGGGTGGTGCTCATGTATGACGTCACCTCCCAAGAGAGCTTCACCCACGTGCGTTACTGGCTGGACTGTCTGCAGGTGGGTCTGATGGGACTGCAGGCTGGCCCCAGGTTTTAGAACCAAAAGGAAGTTTGGAATCTACCCACCCATATTCCTGGTTCCTCCGGGGTTACAAATGCCACAATAGTCGTAGGAACGACACCACCGGCTGAGGAACTAGGAGCCCTGCAGCATAGAGAAACCACAACCACACAGTATGGCTCCCAAGAGAGACCACTCATGCCTGTCAGAAGTAGTGCATGCCTTTAATCCTAGCACTTGGGAGGCAGAGGCAGGCGGAGTTCCAGGCCAGCCTGGTCTACAGAGTGAGTTCCAGGACAGCCAGGGCTATACAGAGAAATCCTGTCTTGAAAAACCAACCAAACAAACGAACAAACAAAACCCAACCCCCCCCCAAACAAAACAAAACAAAAACAAACAAACAAACAAACAAAAAAACCCAGACCTCTCACGTATCCCACTAGCAGCTTGGGATGCCTCCTAGGTGGGATTCCCATGATCAGTTTAGCTCCATGCCCCACGTACCTAATCTCTGTGCCTGGATTCTGCAGGGGCTTGTGCTGAATCCTGGATTCGGCAAGTCCAGGGCTAGAGGGACAGCTCAGTCATTGCGAGCCCTTGTGGCTCTTCCAGAGGGTGGGCGGGACAATCCAGAAAGGCTTCTGGGGGAGGTGTCCAAGGAGTTAGCCATGAAAGTAGGAGAAGTATTTTGTAAGCAGAAAGGAAAAAAGAGAGGGTCCAGGTGAGAGGACTGCGTCTAGAATCTTCTAGAAGCTTCTACCTTGGGGCTGGCATCCGCTGACGGCACATGTCTTCTGTGCAGGATGCAGGTGTGGAGGGGGTCGCCATGGTCCTGCTGGGAAACAAGATGGACTGTGAGGAGGAGAGGCAGGTGCCCACTGAAGCTGGCCGAAGTCTCGCCCAGGTGAGTACCCGGACATCGTGGAAACAGGGCTTCCCCCACCTCCCGTGCCTGCCTGTGGCAGAGGCCTGGCTGGCACAGATATGGTTGTGCCTGACCACTCAGCCACCACCCGGGGGCTCAAACCCAGGCTGTGCCCGGTGGGCACCACCTTGAGAGCTGTGTGGAATTAGCAGATTCCCACGCATCCCCAACCCACGTGAAAAACCTCTCGGAGTGAAAACAGTTTTAAAAGCGTCATTGAAATCCCCAATCAAATCTTAATTTTATCTCTGGTCTCTAATTAACATACTCCCTTCTTGTTTATTCTATTTTAAGACTCAAATGTTTTTCCTTGGGAAGGCAACATCAAAAGCTTTGCTGCCAGACAGGGTTACTATTATTTATAAGTGAGATTTAACCACATTCTGGAAAAGCCAGGGAGTAATAATATATACGTGTGTGTGTGTGTGTGTGTGTGTGTGTGTATGCATATATATACATATATAAAATACTATATATAATATATATAATATATTTCCTATATAATATAATGTATTAATAAATATATTATTAATTATATAATTAATAAATATAATATATTCCCTAATACATATATTCCCTAGACTATATATAAAAATATAATATATATTACATATCATATATTATATATTATATATATATATAGTCTAGGGAAAGTCTCTCCCTGTCCCACCCCTGACACAGTCCTTAAAATTCTAGACAAGCTTCCATGTTGATTCGTTTTTCATGACTGTGACTCACCATTCTGGCCCCCAAATGGCAGATGGAATATGCCCTCTGGAACAGCCGTCTGTCCCTTTGAGAGTTCCTTCTCTGATAATTAATCTTGCTAGAGGAGATTAAGGATTCCTAGAAAATGCACAGCTGACTCCCCCCCTCCCCGAGGATGCGTCCACTGGGGCAGGAGGCTATTTATTCCTCACAGTATTATTCATAAGAGGCATTGGCTGAGCTCCGCAGTCACACACCTCGGAGATTTGTGGGAGAGGCCAGCATGTACTAGGAAGGATCGTGTGCTGGGGGGCGGGTGTCTTGTGGGGTCAGAGGGGGAACTCTGAGTGTCTCTATGTGGCACCCACTGGAGCAGAACGGGTGAAGGGTTTTCACCAGAAGTGGTCGTGTGTGCTGAGCCGCCGGTCAGAACCAGGAACTTAGATGCTCCCTTAAGTGGCCCCTTAACCTGCTCCCCAGCTTCAAGACAGCAAAATCCCGTGACTATAGGAAGGGAGGGAAATGAGGCCCAGGAGTATTTTAGAAAAACATACAAGCCGGGCGGTTGTGGCGCATGCCTTTAATCCCAGCACTTGGGAGGCAGAGGCAGGTGGATTTCTGAGTTTGAGGCCAGCCTGGTCTACAGAGTGAGTTCCAGGAGAGCCGGGGCTATACAGAGAAACCCTGTCTCAAAAAAACAAAAACAAAAACAAAAACAAAAACAAAAACAAAAACAAAAACAAAGGAAAACCATACAAACAAATCCTGTGTGTTAAAGAGAATTCTTTTTTTTGTTTTTGTTTTTGTTTTTGTTTTGTTTTTTTTTTGGTTTTTTCGAGACAGGGTTTCTCTGTGTAGCCCTGGCTGTCCTGGAACTCACTCTATAGACCAGGCTGGCCTCGAACTCAGAAATCCGCCTGCCTCTGCCTCCCAAGTGCTGGGATTACAGGCGTGCGCCACCACACCCGGCTCAAAGAGAATTCTTATATGCTTCTCCACATTGAGCAGTGGTTCTGTCTTCTACTCCCAGTCTGGGGGACATCTCGAGCTGTGTCCTGCACGTGCGGGGTGGGTGGTGGGCAAAGCTCCAGCCACGGAACGAGGGTGGCTGGTTTGGTCTGGCAGGGCTGGACCTGGCCTCTCAGGCACTCTGTGTGCCTACAGGAGCTGGGGGTCTCCTTCGGTGAGTGCAGCGCGGCCCTGGGTCACAACATCCTGGAGCCCATGATGAACTTGGCGCGGTGAGTGCGTCCCTATACCCAGGGTCCTCAGGGGCAGCCCGGCCCCTCTCCAGGAAATGGCCAAGGAAAACCCTGGCCACAGATCCCATGTTCTGACCCCGTGCTCGGTCCTGACGGCTGTAACACACCCCCTCTTGACTATGAGGTTCCTGCCCAGCCTTCTAGTGACTTTCATGACTTTGCGGGAATGCTGGATGCCCCTGACTGCGGGCGCTTTCTGCAACTCTGCGTCTCTGTCCCCTGTCTCTGTGTGTGTCTCTGCCTCTCATCTCCTTACACTCTGTTCCCTGGGCCCACCCCTCCCCCATCCCAGGCCCGTGCCTTTCTAGAAGACCGTTTTTTACATCTGTTTTCTTCTTGTCATCTGGGAGGGATCCATCAGCGTTCAGCCCTTCTCTATACGGGGCCTGGCACTCACTGGGTGCCCAGTGGCTGGCTGAGATGGGTGCGAGGGAGGGTGCCAGAGTCCACCGACGTCCCTGGCGTGTGGTTAGATGTGCGGCCCCTACAAGAGATCATCGGCTCTACGTTTCCCAGCTCCCGGTTTGCTCTTGACCTTCAGTTTGGACTTTCAAGGGAACAGAATGTCCATCCGTGACCTAGGTTGCAGCTCAGGCTCAAGCCCTGGAATGTGAGTTTTGTGTGTTTGCGCGCATGCGCGGGCATGCCCACTTACGCACACATATTGCTTGGCACCCAGGGGGGCAGAAAAAGAGACAGGACACAGTATCCCAGTTTTTCCACTGTCATGAGCAGAGAGGATGGAGGGGGTGGGAGAGAGCCTCCCACTCCACCCCCACACCACCCCCAGCCCTCCATGTGGGAGGGAGGAATAACTCGGGGACATTGTCACACAGGTCACTTAAGATGCAGGAAGACTGTCTGAAGGCCTCACTGGCCGAAGTGAACCGCCCGCAGCCAGCCAAGAGAGCGGGCTGCTGCCGCTGACCGCCAGCCTGGTTCCACCATGGACTCTTCCCATGGCTCCCGTTCTGCTTCCTAGACATAGCTGGGATAGAGAAGCCCTGCAGGGGACAATGTGACCTCGGCTGCACCGAGCAAACATGCCAGGGATAGATGGCAGGGCAAATCTAGAAACTCCACACAAAGCCGGACGTGGTGGCACACGCCTGTAATCCCAGCACTTGGGAAGCAGAGGCAGGCAGATTTCTGAGTTCGAGGCCAGCCTGGTCTACAGAGTGAGTTCTAGGACAGCCAGGGATATACAGAGAAACCCTGTCTCGAAAAACCCAAATTCAAAAAAAAAAAAAAAAAAGAAAGAAAGAAAGAAAGAAAAAGAAAAAAAGAAAGAAAAAGAAAAAGAAAAAAGAAAAAAAGCAATAAGAATTTCCTGTTGACTCTAGATTGTGTTACTGTTACATTGATATTAAAAAGTAACCAGGATGCAGGACACACGCGGGGTGGGGGGGTAGGGGTCGGGGGTGGTGGTGGGGAATGGGGGGAGGGCGCTATTCTCCCTTTGAGTATTTTTGGATTTTTGCCAGTGCCTTGTACAACCAGGGGAATCAGATGTGGAGAAGGAAATAAACCTTGCAGGGAGTCTGTTTGGTGTTGACTCGGAATTCACATATCCAGTCAAGTCCCACCGCTCCTGTGCTATCTTGGTTTCCCCTCTCAGACTCTTTGTTGAACCCAACCCTGAGAGTGGTGTCATTCTGACGACCTTGATACGCCCTCTGGCCCTCCAGAGGGTTGCACCAGGATCCTGCTCCTGGCCCTGAAGCTCGAGGTCCTCAGGAGCCGTTGGGTGCTGATGATTGGTGGAGCCTGGACTGCAGTTTGGAAACCTGGAGGGAAGCTGGTTCTGGGGTCGAGGAGGTTGGGGACGGCATGAGAGTTGGGGTGTCTCCACCCAGCACTGAATACAGTCCCCACAGGAACCAGGGGTGGGATCGACGCTTTGCAGTTTTTGGAGACAGATAGCTAATGCTATTTCTGGGGTCCAGGAAGTTAATGAGGCTAGATTGGGGGAATCCTCACTG
Source organism: Apodemus agrarius (assembly GCA_964023405.1). Taxonomy (NCBI): domain Eukaryota; kingdom Metazoa; phylum Chordata; class Mammalia; order Rodentia; family Muridae; genus Apodemus; species Apodemus agrarius. The sequence continues at coordinate 7,227,863 of OZ030025.1, forward strand.
TTTTGTGCAGAAAGCTAAGAGGAGCGTGTGTGTGTGTGTGTGTGTGTGTGTGTGTCTGTCTGTCTGTCTGTCTGTCTGTCTGTCTGTCTCGGGAATCCTGGAAGAGGCAGGAGCATCGTTTCATTCCCTACCTGTTAGCCACAGTCTCCATGCTGTAAGCCAGCACCTTCTTTTGACTGTTCAGAGGCCTCAGAGGCAGGGAGCTGGCACACAGGACAGACAGTGATACCCGGTCAGGTTCAGAAGGTTCCGGCGTCCGAGGATGCCACCAAAGATGGATGCTCTTAAAGACCCATTCTACTCCAGCCTCCGTGCAATGGCCCCCGTCACCAGGCTTGTTGTCTCCCTAGATCCTTCACTGGCTCTCCCTCACCTCCTTCCAAACCCTCCCCCTCCCCAGGCAGTAACAGGCAATGGTCCTCACGAGGGGAAAGGCGGGTCCTGCCACACTAATGCTATCCCAGGGGTCCAGCCTGGCAGGCCCGGACACCTCCATTCTGTGGTCCAGGAAGCTAATGAGGCTCCTGGTGACCAGCCGAGCAGCCAGACACTTTCATCTAGGAGGCGAGGGACGGCAGGCCTCCGGGCAGCCAGCTCAGCTTCCCTCGAGGTGTGGTGTGGAGAAGAGGCATCTCTCAGACTTAACTTGGAGCGCTGTGACTGGGTCCACCATGTGCACAAGGCGCAGCTGTGTTGGGGAGTAAGCCAAGGGCTCGCAAGTCAGCAAGCGGGAGACCTGGAACCCCAGGCAGGCAAAGGACAGCAGCAGGACTCCTCAAGGTAGACAGCAGGGGGAACCGACAGGCAAGTGTTCATTCCCCAGAGCACGCCAGCCAAGGGGAATCCGGCGCCAGCTTGATTTGAGGATGATCAAGAAAAAAATCTGGGGAGACCAGGCTGCTGGGGCAGGGAGTGTGAATTGGGAAGGGGAGGGAGGGGATAGAATGGAGGCTTGGCCGGGGCATTAGAGAAAGGGCCTTGCAAACTGACGGTGGCCAGGGACAAACCAAAGCCAGGACAAAGCTTTGTGACAGGTGACATGCTGAGAACTGATCTTATGTAACTACACAGACCTTATGTCTTATCACAGTGGTCCTGTGAGATGAGCTGGGTGGATTTGATTGTTATTTCCTTTGTTGACTGGGTCTCATGTAGTCCAGGTTAGCCATAAACTTTCTATGTAGCCAAGGATAGCTCTCAACTTCCAATCCTCCCTCCACTTCCACGAGGGCTTGTATTACTCCTGGTTGATGTGTCTCTGGTAACCAAGACTTGGCACAGCCTTAGGGGAGCATCCCAGCATCCGAGCTACATTTCCTGTTCTTGGTTTTTGTTGTTGTTGACCCAGGTTTTGTTATGTAGCCCAGGCTGACACAAACCCAGGGATTCTTCTGTCTCTGCTTCCCAAATGCTGCCAGGAAAGGCCAGGGCTATTTGGTTTTCTCTGTGGTTCTGGGGATTAAACCAAAGGGTCCAGGCGTGCTAGGCAGGAGCTCTCACACGGAGCCACACCTGCAGCCACGCTCTTTTTACTGAAGAAACTTTAAAGCTTATGTTTAGTGTGTGTGTGTGTGTGTGTGTGTGTGTGTGTGTGTGTGTGTAGGTTTTGGGGCGTGTGGACATAGAAGTCAGAGGACAGCATTCTGCAGTCATCTCTCCTCCCACCGTGTGGGTCTCCAGGATTCGAACTCGGGTCTTCAGACTTTGTGGCAAGTACCTTTACCCACTGAGCACCGTCTCACTACTTCTTCTTTTTACTTCTTATTTTAGGACAGGGTCTCCCCGAGTTGCCCATACCACCTTAGTCTGCAGCTCAGGCTTGAATTCATGATGATCCCCTGCCTCAGCCTCCTGAGTACATGTAAGCCTGTGCCACGGAGCCTCAGATTGATGTCTTTATTTCTTTCCCTTTCTTTTGTGCGTGCGTGCGTGTGTGGGGTGTGTGAGAGTGTGCGGGTGTTTGTGACCATGTCCAGGCGCGCAGTGGCCAGAGTCAGACATTGGGTGTCTTCTGGCACTCCCTGGCTTTCTGCCCTGAACCAGTCGGTCACCGAGCCAGAAGGCTGCCACCTCAGCTGTGCCGTTGGCTCTTGGGACGTGCCTGTGTCCACCCTCCAATGCTTGTAGGTGCGGACAGCCATCATCTGCTGGGGTGCGGGGGGGGGTTTGCCGGGGGGGGGTGCGGGGGTGGGGTGGGGTGGGGGTTCCGTCTCCTGCCCTCGTTCTTGCCCAGCAAGGACTCTTACCCTGGGACCCCATTTCTTTAGCTCCCCTTCTGTCATCTTTTCTCCCCTTTCCTCTCCTCTCACATGTCCGAGGCTAGACCTTCAACTGACTATGTAGCCAAGGATGACCTTGAACCCCTGCCTCCATCACTCCAGTGCTGGGATAACAAGCTAGAGTGACAGCCCCGTCCCACACCTGGTTTATGCAGCAAAGGGCTTTGTTTGCGCATACTCAGGAAGCGCTACTGACAGAGCCACACCGGCGGCCCAGAAGCAGGGGCTTGAAGCTCGGCTTTGGCGCCTATGGGGTGAAGGCTGGTGACTCTGGATTTCTTAGGGGAAGATGTGGATTCTCAGAGCAGGCACACACCTGGCAAGGCACCTGGTCAGGAAAGTTAACTCTTCCTCAACCCCCAAGCCGTGTGTGTGTGTGTGTGTGTGTGTGTGTGTGCGTGCGTGCGTGCGTGCGTGTGTGTGTGTGTGTGTGTGTGTGTCCTCTCTATAGCTGCCCCTCAGCCCCCTCACACCATATGTGGCTGTGAGGCCTCAGACACTGTCTTAAATACTGTGACCAAAAAGCAATTTGGAAAGGAAAGGGTTTGTTTCATCTTACATTTCCCTCGCAGAGGAAAATTAGGGCAGAGACGCAAGCAGGGCAGGAGCCTAGAGGCAGGGACTGGAGCAGAGGCCATGGAGGAGTGCTGCTCACTAGCTTGCTCCCTCGGCTTGCCTTTTTTATAGTGTCTAGGACCATCAGCCCAGGGGTGGCACCACCCACAGTGAGCTGGGCCTTCCCACACCAATCAGCAATCAAGAAAATGCCCCGCGGCCTTTCCAAAAGCCAATGATGAGGCATTTTCTCAATTGAGATTTCCTCTTGCAAAATGACTCTAGGTTGGGTCAAGTTGACATAAAACAAGCCAGGACAGACATTAAACAAACTCCCAGGTCAAGATTTCTGGGGGAGAGGCTTGGGGACCCTGAAGGCCTGGCAGCAAGCTGGCAGGGGGAACCTGGCTCTTCTGGTCCCTGTGTAGGAGGAGGGACTCTGACTAGAACTGGCAGGAGACGAGAGTGGAACAGCCTGACTTGGCTTGCTTCTGCTGATCCCCAGGCCATGGAGCCCAGGAACACAGGGCAGGGGGTGGGGGTGGGGTGGGGGTGGGGTTCCTCCAGACATGCCTGGTGTGGTGTGTGGCACACAGGTGTCAGCCCCAGGCTGCTTCTGGCATCAGAGCCCAGCCGAGTCCTCGGCCTGTGCACTCAGAGGGCATGAGGAAGAGACATTTTTGTAACTTGTGTCACTACCCTGCCGGAGAGCAGCCCTGGCCCAGCACGGAGACAGTTGCTGTGGCCCCGATCTATTTCCTCAGTACTTAGAGTGGAGGATTCCGAAGCCAAGGGATGGTGTGGAACCTTTGCAAGATCCCCAGTTCCTGAGTGACAGAGGCAGGATCGGAACCTAGACTCCGAATGGGGACAGACCAAACTGTCAGACTGCCATGAACTGACAGACAGACAGACAACAGTAGCACGGTGGGGGACCTGTTGTAGGCCAACAGCATGGCAGGTGTCCTGAGACAGTTCAGTAGGCCCACCAGGCAGATAGGTCTCATAGGAAATCGAGGGTGGGATGGGGATGTGTGTGTGTGTGGTTCCTAGAGTCAGGCTGTCTCTGGGTGGCAGAAAGGGTAGGAATTCTGGGGTAGGAATGGGAAGAACATGGATAGAGACGCCAAACCCCGAGGCTCTTCAGTGGGTTTGTCTCTCTTTGTAGCAGGGGGGACCCCAGAATCGACTTGTATGGATAAAGGAAAGAAAGGCTGGAGGAGCCGCCTTTACTCTCAGCCCTCGGGAGGCAGAGGCAGGCGGACCTGAGTTCGAGGCCAGCCTGGTCTACAGAGTGAGTTCTAGAAAAGCCAAGGCTACACAGAGAAACCCTGTCTTGGAGGAGGGCGGGGAGAGGATGGAAACAGATGCTGAGACCCACAGCCTAACATTAGGTAGAGCTCAGGGGATCCTGCTGAAGAGGGGAGGAGGGATCATAGGAGCCAGAGAGGTCAAGGACCCCCCACAAGAAAACCCAGGGAATCAACAAACCAGGGCTCCCAGACGCTGAGACTGAACCGACAATCAGGAAGCCAGCGTAAGAATAACCTCTGCATATGTTACACTGTGTAGCTCGGTGTCTTTGTGGACTCCTACTAGAGGGAGCAGGGCTTGTCTCTGATGCTTTTGCCTGCTTTGGGGACTCTTGTCCTCCAAAAGGGTTGTGCCGTCCAGCCTTGATAGGAAGGGGAGGGGCCTAGTCTTATTGCAACTCGATATGCCATGTTTGGTTACGGCCCCTGGGAGGTCTGGCCTTTTCTGAAGAGAAATAGAGGAGGAGTGGATGGGGGGAGGGGAGGGGAAGGGAGGGTCTGGGAGGAGAAGGGGGAGGAAAACTGCAGTCAGGATGATATGAGAGAATAAATTAATAAAAAAATTTAAGTAGGGCAGTGGTGGCGCACACCTTTAATCCCAGTCCTCAGGAGGCAGAGGCAGGCAGATTTCTGAGTTCGAGGCCAGCCTGGTCTAGAGAATGAGTTTCAGGACAGCCAGGGCTACATAGAGAAACCCTGTCTTGAAAAACAAAAACAAAAAACAAACAAAAAAAATTAAAGGAGAGAGTCTGCAGGTGTGCATCACCCAAGAGGGCCTGATCTGGGGTTTAGAGCCCCGGTTTTGGAGCCTGTTACAAGGTCACAGGCCAGCTCTACTCAGGATGCCTGATAGCAGCTGTGAGCCCACAGACCCGATTAGTCCCCAGCAAACCTAAGTCATTACCCTGAAGTTCCCGGCAACCCCCTTCATAATTTCCGTCAGGACTTTTACAGACAATAGAACCAGAAAAGAAAAAACCTTTTGAGCTTTCTTTCCTTAAACAGATATACCATTATTTACAGGATTCACCTGTATGGAGTTGAACGCCACTCTCTACACGGGGCTGGCAGGCACCCAGGAGAGGTGGCTCCGCCTGGCCTTCGCGGGGTTCTGTGGCCTCATCCTGCCCGTGGGGCTGCTGGCCAATGGGCTCCTACTGGTGGTGGTGGCCGGCGGGCCTCGAGCGGCTCGCCCGCTCTCAGCGCTGACCACCAGCCTTCTGGTGAACGTGACACTCTCCGACCTGCTTTTCGTCTCCTTCCTGGTACCCGCCCTGTTACTGAGCTTCTTACGTCGCGCCTGGTGGCTGGGCCCCGCCGTCTGTACTGCCAGCCAGGCCACCAACACGACCACCATGTTCTGTACTTTCTACAGCATGGTCGCCTCTGTGCTTGTGCGTCACGTGGCCATGGTCTGGCCCCGTGTGGCCCTCCCAGCCGGCCCGCGTGCCCGCCTGCTGCTCTGTGGGGCTATGTGGGTACTGGGCCTGGCCACCTCGATGCCCAATTGGCTGTTCCAGCGGGTGACAGTATTAGAGCAGGCAGCGGGTGTCCCCGAGGCCCTGGGTGTCCCCGAGGCCCTGGCCTGCCTTCTGATGCTCAGTCCACCTCAAACAACCTGCTATTTCACCCTGCTGGGAGCCCTGGCTTTTCTGCCCTGCCTGCTGGGCCTGGGCTGCTCTTTTGGCCACGTGGCCTGGCGCCTGTGCACACGACCCTCGGGTCCGCCAGGGGAGAGCGTGCAGGAGCACAGGGCAAACACACGGCTCAGTCTTGTCATGCTGGTGGTCTTCGTGCTGCTGTGGGGACCCTGCTCTGCACTGGGCTATGTGTCTGCCGTGGGCCGCCTACCAGCCACGCCGCGGGCTTTTGTGGCCTCCAGCCTGTGCACCCTGCTGGCCTATTCCAGCTGTGCTGTTGGCCCTGTCCTCTGCTTCTGTCTCTGCCGCCCTTACCGGGCAGGACTCAGGGCCATTTTCCATAGGTCCAGAACAGCAGCCGGTGGAGTGGCGTGGTGACAGTTCACAATCTGTGAAGGAATTGTGACGCTCAGACAACTGTGGACTCCCAACCTTATAGTTTTGTGGTCTTGGGCCCCCCTCACCTCCCCGGGGTTCATCTGAAAAATGGGATGAGGCCCCCACATCTGCACAAGGTGATCTCCCATTGAACATGCGTGAGGAAGGGCGGGGATCAGTGAGCATGTGAGTGACGGGTGTTACCATGACAACGGCACCATCTATGTTTACTACTCTGGGCATTTGAAATGAATAGACAAAGAGGAGAATAGAAAGAGGACTACTCAGGGGTCCTTAGAGTCGGGGAGAAGCCTTCATCTGCCTTGCCCGTCCCCGTCTACCTCCTTCAGCTCTGTCCCCCACACCCTCAGTTTCAGACAGGAACAAAAATAAAATCCTCCTTAGAGCCAGGAGTCTGGGCTTGTGAATTACTGAGCCCGGCCCTTTCTTCTGTGTGGTTTCTTTTACTAAGGTAGGTGGGAAGGGCCTCTTTCAAGGCCCGCTCCTTTTCATTAGGGCCCACCCATCTCTCTCACCCATCTTGGGGAGGACCCTTCCCTTAAACTTTTTGGATGTGGCCTCAAATCCTACTTTTGGCCCGGGAACCAGGAAGGTTGTATCCACTGTCAATCGCTAGACAGTTTGTTTAACTTAGCATTACCAGTTACACACAAACAGCATGGGCAAGACAGACAGGGGTGGGGACGGAGACGGTAGGGGGGAGGGTAGGAGAGAGAAAGCAGCTCTGTGTGGTCAGAAACCTCAGGGACTATTGTATTGAATCAAGTCAAGCTATTCTCTGCTCTATAGAACTTGCCAGAGCCTTGGGAGCCCCAGGGGCCACTGAAGCTATCCCAGAGAGTCTGGGAAAGCTGCTGCCTCAGACTCCATCCATGTCAGGCAATAGTTCTGCAGAACACACCTTGGGAAAGAACGCAGCGTAGAAGCCAGTGTCACAACGAAGATGCTTTTGATGCCGTGTCTGTTCCCCCACATGACCTCAGGGGCAGCGGCTCGCTGTCTGGATTCCCCTGCTGGGTACCCATCTCCTCCCTAGACTTTCCCATGGTGCCCAAGGAGATGGAAAATAAGCCGCTGGTTATGGGAACTTCCTTTCTTTCAAGCCACGACCCCACCCCGTTCCCACTCGAGGCGTCATGGGAGTCGCAGGGCATCTGATTATAGAGACGTCCGTGAGTCAGCTCTAATTTACCATGAAGTCATCAGAAGTAAACAAGCCCGGAGCTGGAGGGTAATTAGTACCGAATTCCTCTTGGGTACAGCCTCAGAACGGCTGCCTAGAGGGCTGATGGGACAGCGAGCGCAGTATGTATGTGTGCGCATGCGCGTGCCATCCCTGTTCCCATGATCCACGTTGGTGATGGACCTGACCTGGGGAGAGGGACCACAGAAGAGGCTTACCATGTCCTTCAGGTCACATGAGTCCTGCGTGGTCCACCCACAGAGCTTGGCAATGTCGCCACCAGTGTACACATGTACCCTACCTGACACTATGCTGGCCACACCCCCTGGGGTGGTCATCGGGATGGGCTAGAGTGTCCCTTAGTGCCACCACTCCCACACCTTCCAGCTGACTGGCACAGCTACTTTGTGGTGGCCGATTCAGCCCAGGAGGAGACACTAGGGACTGAGTCAAGTGCCTCTGACCCCCGCACAGGCCTGGAACGGACTCTCAGGAGATGTCGAGAGATGAAAAAACCATGATCGACCGGGATAGCGATTCAGGCGTTGGGGGAGGTTCGGGTCACGTGCTTGTCTCACTTCGTCAATGGCGACATCTCTCCAGAGCAAACATCAGAGGCCCTGCCGTGACCCACAAGACCCTGCGCACCCTGGCCCCCTCCCGCCCTGACCGCAGCGCCTGCCTTCTCTTCCTTGGGTTAGATCCCGCCACACCTGTGTGCTTGCTTCCGGTCAGCGCGCCAGGCTCCCACCTCGCACCTACTTACCCCAAACTACCAGAGTCCTCGGCACCCTGGCACCAGCATGGCTCCCTGCTCCTTTCTCTGGGGAACCCCTCTAAAACAGCTCTCCACTGGTGTCCGCCCTCACTCTCTGCCCTCGCTCCCGACTCTTACCACTGTCTGAAGCCAGGCTATAGACCCGAGCGTCCAGGCGCTCGCCATGTGCCCGGCAGGTGAGTGGCCTCCGTGTTGAGCAGGAGACATCTCAATGTTACAAGCTACTCATGACAGCTCTAGTGAATCTAGAACATTCTAGCTAGCATACCACTGAGCCGTCAAGGACCGGGAAGGCGCTCTGGGCAAGCCTCTGTCACTGTCCCCGACAGCTCACAGAATCTCTTACATATGTTTGTGGGAGGCGGGTTTCAATCCCCGCCACGCACCCCCATGCTTCTCACAGAGTCTGACGGGGGCATGGCCGAACAGAAGAACGGAGGCGGCAGAGAGAAGCTGGGTAGGCGGAAGATCTGTTTTGGAAGGAGAACGGGTCTGTCTACTAAAAGAACTGGTTTACTTGAGTTTAAGGCAAGTTCCACAGAGACAGTCTCAGACAGGCACGGGACCAGACAGTAGTAAAAACATCACCATCACCATGCATGACAGAGGTGGGTCGGATGGGAGATGCCAGGCGGGGACCCCATGCGGCATAAGGGACACATGCAAGACCTGCCCCAGCGGACAGAAGACGGTGGCCCTTGGGGTGACCTTAGGTGAAAAGCCCTTTGCCACCTTCTCACTGCAGGGGCAGGAGCTTTGAAGGGCTGGGGCATGGGGTGACAGGATGTGACGGGGTGACTCCAGAGTCCAGATGGCCTGGGTGTGAATGGTGGTCGTGAGAAGGGTGTGGGGAGGCTATGTGTGGAGTGGATGTGCTCTCAGGATGGCTCAGGAAACGCTGGACCACCTGACCGATCCCGTCATCACAGAGGTGTGGACACTGAGGCCCAGAGAGCAGAGGCTGTGCTGGATAGGTTCCTGCTAGATGTGGGTGGGGACAGATTGGCACTCAGGGCCCCTGTCCCTTGTCCCATAACCACCGAAGGTCAGAGAGAAGGAGCACGTCGGAGTGCAGGAGCTAACCCTGTGGCCGGCAGGTGAGTGGAGACATCTCGGTGCTACAAGCTACCTGTGATAGCGCCAGTGACCATTCTAGAACATTCTAGCATACCACTGAGCCTCTGAGGATCGGGGAAGGGGCTCCATCTGCTCACATGTAGTGTCCCTAAGAGGGTCACATGCATCCCTGGTAGCCCACCAGCCTGGGGTTCCCTGAAAACAGGACAGGATATCTCATGGGACTGGGGACACTAGACACTAGGGCGGGAGGGGACAGGTGTAGAGGAGACCCAGCTGGACTGTAAGAATAGGGGAGTCTTGGGGTTGTCTAGCATGGACTAGGGGAGTCCACTCGGCCCCAGAATCTTGTGTACCCCCTGTCTTCTATACCACAGTTCCCTGGATTTGGGTGTGAAGTTGAGTCCAGGAAATGGGGTACCTGATACCCCGTTTCCTGCTGGCACTCAGAGTAGAGTCTGGGAAGTCGACCACGAGGAGAGTGGAGCCCTCAGCCTACCCTCCAGGCCCTTGGCCTGTCGGCTTCAGATGTGTGTGTGCAGGGGGGACCCAGGAGGTGAGTGTGCCGGGGACTGTGGGGGCGACTGAGCAGGCGCAGCGGGTGGAGGGCGTGGGCGGATGCCCTGCGCCTTCATGTAGGACACCAGTTGGTCAGGGATCTCCGCCAGCACATCCCGGGCCAGGCGGGCCATGCTCAGTACGTGGTTGCCGGTGCGGTCCACGTAGTCCCTGAAGGGCACAAACTGAGAAGCGGGAAGATGGGGTCAAGATGGGACACTTGGGTCCCCTCCCAGAGGGAGGGCCCACCCACCTGATCCAGCCCCCGCTTCGTGATCCAACCCCAGGAATGGTTCATGTCGCTGTGCTGAGTTCCTCATTTCTACTCCAGGGGAGGAATAACACCGACCCAAGCCCTTCATCTGAGGTTCTAGCAAGGAGAACAGAGACGCAAGGGATTCTGGGAAAGGCTAACCCGATCCAGCCTCCTCGCTCTCTTTCTCTTTACTGCTCCTCTCCAGAGGGCCCCTCTCGGCCTCCTAGGACCCCGGCATTTCTCTAAACCCACACCTAGCCCACCTTCCTCTCAATGCTGCCTCTGGCTCCTCTTCCTACGATGAAGGGTACCACCTCCATCTAGGAGGGGTCTCCGTGCCACCGGAAGGCCTTGTGGCAGACTCCCTTGTGTGGGGCTCTGGATTCTGTGGGGGCATCCTTCAGGTTAGAAGGGACCTTCATGCCGGGCAGGGAGGGGCGTGGCTTCATGGGAAGGGATTCCAGTGTCTGACCTCGGGACGCCTGTAAAAGCGCTCTGATATCGCTTTTACATCGGCCTGGCTACAGGGCCTTCCTTGAGGCACTGCAGGAGGGCGGGGGCCTGTCTCACCTGAACGATGTCCCTTTCGGCCAGCTTCCCCCTGGAGGAGATCCGCACGTCGTCACCGTCCAGCTCCACCATGGCTGTAGGGACAAGGGATGTGTGCGTGTGATCGAGGACATGTATATCTGGCAGGGTTATCCCTCCAGATCCCATTCTAGCCCAGGGCCCTCACCCTGACACTAGAAACAAGGAAACGGTGGAGACCGAGACCAACATGCAGCTAGGGCCCTGCTCCTTGTCTGGGATGAGGAGCCCGGCCTCAGGCTGAGGCTGACACCTGCACGGACTGACACACCCTCTCAGGGCACACACGTCCTCCCAGATGGCACGCATGCCCGGGCATGGGCTCCAGCGGGTGGGGATGGGATGCCACCGGGTTCTGTAGGAGAGGACAACCCGGAAGGGAGACACTGGACTCACCATCGAACTCGGCCTGGCCCACGCCAACGATGATGATTGACATGGGGAGTTTGGCAGCCTGGGAAAGACAGGGGAGGGGCAAAGACCTAAGTGAGGGACAGGGAGGGAAGGAGAATGAAGGGTAGGGGACCCCCAGGAACCCCAAGGGACAGGATAGGGAACAGATCAAAAGATAAGTTGCTGGTGGGAGGGGGTTGGGTGTGCCTGGCTCTGTAAAGCCACTTCCTCCCTCTGTGCTGGGCCCCACCAGGCGGGGCTGGGGCGGCTGGGGCCCTTGCCGGTTATAGGGAACCCGTGGGTCAAGGTTAGAGAAGGAAGCTTTCCCCATGCTGAGATCCGTATCTCCTCTACATGACAGGCAAGCTGGGGTCTAGGCTGGGTGGCTCAGGGGGTCATGTGCTCCCCAGGGAACACGGCCATCTGTGTGGCTCAGGGGTCCGAGTTCTCCTAGGCCCAGGGCGTCTTCTATTTCCCAAACCTCTGTCTAGCACCCTCTCCATGTCCGGCCAGTCTCTGTGGTGCCACCAGATGAATGAGGGGGCTCAAGGAGAGGGTCCCCTTGTGGGAAACATTGTAGCGGGCAGGAAAAGAAGCCACCACAGTGTCTGTTTAAAGGAAATATCTCCAGATTCTCTTAGGGGTGGGACAAGATGCTTAGTCACCTCAAAACTGTGAGAGAGGGAGAGAGAGTGTGTGTGTGTGTGTGTGTGTGTGTGTGAGAGAGAGATGTGTGTGTGAGAGTGTGTGTGTGTGTGTAAGAGAGTGTATGTGTGTGTGAGAAAGTGAGAGTGTGTATATGTGAGAGTATGTGTGTGTGTGTGTGAGAGAGAGAGAGATTATGTGTGTGAGAGAGATTGTGTGTGTGTGTGTGAGAGTGTGTGTGTGTGAGAGTGTATGTGTGAGTGTGTGTGAGAAAGTGAGAGTGTATATATGTGAGAGTATGTGTGTATATGTGTGTGTGAGAGAGAGTATGTGTGTGTGTAAGAGTGTGTGTGTGTGAGAGTGTATGTGAGTGTGTATATGTGAGAGTATGTGTGTGTATGTGTGTGAGAGTGTGTGAGACAGTATATGTGCATGTGAGAGAGAATGTGTGTGTGTGAGAGTGTATGTGTGAGTGTGTGTAAGAAAGTGAGTGTGTATATGTGAGAGTATGTGTGTGTATGTGTGTATGAGAGTGTGTGTGTGAGAGAGTGTGTATGTGTGTGAAAGAGTATGTATGTGAGGGTGTGTGTGTGAGAGAGGGTATGTGTGTGTGTGAGAGAGAGAATGTGTGTGTGTGAGAGAGTATGTGTATGTAAGTGTGTGTGAGAGACTGTGTGTGTGTGTGTGTGTGTGTGTGTGTGTGTGTGTGTGAGAGAGAGAGAGAGAGAGAGAGAGAGAGAGAGAGAGAGAGAGAGAGGGAGCCGCGTCCTCCACTCACATTGACAATGGCCTCCTTGGTCTGTGCCATGTCTGAGATGACGCCGTCCGTGATGATGAGCAGAACAGAATACTGGGAGCCATCCTGCACAGCCGCGGCGTTCCTGTGGGTGGGGTGGGGTGGCATGGGGTGGGGGTGGGCACACAGAGGCGTGTCCTGGAGCCTCTGGCCCAGGCGCCCTGAACTAGGCTCCGAAACACTGCTTAAAGGGAGTCTTCCGGGCCTCTCGCTGAAAGGCGAGCAGGCGGTAGGAGATGCTCTGCTAACTTCAGGGATGTCCCCTGGGGGCCGGCGGGCGGCCCAGGCTTACCTGGCCACGTGGGTGACGACGGGGGCGAAGTTAGTCGGGCCGTAGAGCTGCACCGTGCGCAGGCTGCTGTGGTAGGCCTCCAGGATGCCGTCGATGCCACAGCACGAGGGGTTCTCCTGGTTGCCGTTCTGGGGCAGAGAAGAGGTGGCTGAGCCCCAGTGGGCAGGAGAGTCGTGGGGTCAGGGCTGGGGCCTGGGAGATGGGGGAGGGGGCAGGCAGAGGCAGGGCACAGTTGCCTTTAGTCCAGACCCCAACTCAAGTAGGTGGCCAAGCCTACGGAGCTTACTCCGCAAGTATTTAGGCCAAGTTTCAAGAACTAGAAACCCGGGCTAGAGAGATGGCTCAGTGGTTAAGAGCACCAACTGCTCTTCCAGAGGTCCTGAGTTCAATTCCCAGCAACCACATGGTGGCTCACAACCATCCATAATGGGACCTGATGTCCTCTTTTGGTGTGTCTGACATTGTAGTCACATACATAAAACAGGTACATATATCTTAAAAAAAAAAAAAAAAAAAACTAGAAACCCTTCTGCTCAGTCAGCCAGTGGTGGCACATGCCTGTAATCCCAGCACTTGGGAGGCAGAGGCAGGTGGATTTCTGAGTTCGAGGCCAGCCTGGTCTACAGAGTGAGTTCCAGGACAGACAGAAGCAGGGCTACACAGAGAAACCCTGTCTCAAAAAACCAAACACCACACACACACACACACACACACACACACACACACACACACACACAGCATCCGCTGCCCTCCTTGTCCCCAGCCTGGGAGCTCCTACCAGCGGGAACTCATGGGACACCCTGCCGTCAGGGGGCAGCTTGGCCCCAAAGCCCAGGGCAGGGAACATCTTGTCACTGTCATAATGTTGGATGATCTCCCCAACGGCGGTCAGCGCCAGCGCGTAGGCGTTCAGCTGGTAGGGGCTCATGTAGTGGAGCGAGGTCGACTGCGAGGGGTTCCCTGCAACGCAAGACACGAAGACATCTGTCAAACTGGGCGGGGCGTGTCCAGGAGTCCCTCTAACTGTTTACCCTTGAGCCTTCTCTCACGACCTCCATTCTGTTTCGGCTCAGCAGTCAACAGGGCGACTGTCGGACCCTTGGGACAGGTCCCAAATCCCACTTCCTTCTCAAAGCCAGCACCATCTGGTGCAGGACAGTGGCAGCCTCCTCAAGGCCCTGGTCTGCCCCCTGCCTCACCTCCAGGCCACCTTACACACACACACACACACACACACACACACACACACACACACGGGCCTGCCAGACCCCACTCCAAGGGGCCAGATCCGCTGGACACACCCTGAGGCCTCGTCTCACCCAGATGTCCCGAGAGCCCGCCAAGCCACTGGCTCCCCGAGGAGCGGGTCTGGTCTTGTTTCCTCTTCCCCTCCGAGCCTTAGCTCCACAGGTGCAGCCTCGCCCGCCTCTCCACACTTCCCTGCACGGCCCTGGCAGTGTCTGCTTCTCTCCTGAGTGCTCGCAAGACTCAACTCCTTGTCTCCCTTCCATGACCTCTGACCCAGTGTGGTTGTCCTCTAACAGCCCCGCCCCCACCCCAAGTTCCCTTTCCTTCCTTCTACCGTGATGTTCCTGCTGTCCCCTGTCACCTCAGAAGTTCAGATTTCACTGATCCATTCGTGACTGGCCACTCCAACATCTCTGCTCCCTACTAAGCTGTGTGGCCTCAGCCCTTCCGCCTGTCTCGTCACCTGTGGAACAGGGGTCCCTGCCCCACCCCAAGGTTACGATTAAGGACTAACTGGGTGATGTTAGTAGAAGTGTCTTCCTGCCATTTTCATATCTGTGTGCAAGCGTGCCTGCTTGTATGTGTGTACACATGACTAAATGTATGAGTGTCCACACATGCCTGCATGCATGTGTATGCATGTGTGTCTGCATGTATGTGTGTGCGCACATGCCTGCATGTATGTGTGTACACATGACTGAATGTATGAGTGTCCACAAATGTCTGCATGCATGTGTATGCATGTGTGTCTGCATGTATGTATGTGCACACATGACTGAATGTATGAGTGTCCACACATGCCTGCATATGAGTGTCCACAAATGTCTGCATGTATGTGTATGCATGTGTGTCTGCATGCATGTGTGCGCGCACATGCCTGCATGTATGTGTGTACACATGACTGAATGTATGAGTGTCCACAAATGTCTGCATGTATGTGTATGCATGTGTGTCTGCATGTATGTGTGTGCACACATGCCTGCATGTATGTGTGTACACATGACTGAATGTATGAGTGTCCACACATGCCTGCATGTATGTGTATGCATGTGTGTCTGCATGTACGTGTGTGCACACATGCCTGCATGTATGTGTATATATGCATGCATGCATGTGTGCATACATACCTACATGTGTGTGTGCACATACACATGTGAGCACAGGCATGCAGAGGTGGATTAAGAATCATCCTTCTTTGCTTGCTCTCCTGCCTTGTTCACTGAGGTAGGGTCTTCCGAGCAAACTCAGAGCTGGCCAACATCAACAGTCTCACTTTGCCTGATTACAGACGGGCCACCGCCTTCACCTGCCAGGTATGCGTGTCGTGAGGAAGAGACCTCCAGTCTTTACTTGCAGGGCAAGCATTTCAACCACAGAGCCATCCCCCCTACTGTCTTCTTCTTTGGCAGTAGAACTAACTCTAACAGCCTAGCACTCAGAGAAGGGCTTGACACACCTGAGGAGGCTGTGACTTAGGTGTCTAATGACACAAAAAAAATGAGCTCAGAGCACCCCAGGGAACGGTTAGGACCCCACAAGCAGGGTGTCCCCAGGAACTGTGGAGGCTCCTGACACCTAGCACAGCTAGATCTAGAATGCTGCATTATCTTGGGCTCCAGATAGAGTGGGTGCTCCCCATCAGAACAGTGGCTTGGGGTGTGCTCCCCCACCAGCATATGTGCACCAGGATAGGATCCTCTGACCTGGGGAGGCCTCAGCCTGTCTGTTTAATTTAATTAAATTAACAATTTATTTGTTTTGGGGACAGTGTTTCTCTCTGTAGCCCTGACTAGCCTGGAACTCACTATGTAGACCAGGCTGGCCTTGAACTCACAGAGATCCACCTGCCTCTGCCTCCTGAGTGCTGGGATTAAAGGCACGGACAGCTCTCTTCATTCTAACTTTGGTTCTATCACCCCAAAAGCCTTCTCTGGCAGGTAGTTTTGTCTAAATTGAAGCATTCCACCTCGGAGAGACGTTCCCAAAGACTTGGGAAGTAAACAACTCGCAAGGCACAGGAAGTCCTCCTTTAAACTGTCTGCAAGCTGGGCAGAGAGGCCCAGGGTTCCAGCTTTCCCGGGTCATCACCCACACTGAGGGGGCTTTCAGTCAGCCACTTTCCTGTGGTAACTCCTCTCTCTTACTCCTGTAAGCGAGCCCAGGAAACTCACTGCCTCACCACATGTCTGTACTTTCTGTTCCTGGTTCCCTCTCTGGGGTGTGCAGATGTTTGCTTACGTCTCCCCCAGGAACTGTGTCATACAACAGGAAAAGAAGGAAGTGTGAGGGACCTGGCTCAAAGCCGAATTGTCCACCACAACCCAGAGATGCCCACCCCGCCCGCGGCTGCCCCACTCACCATTAGAGGCAGTGAAGTCAATGGCCACGGTGAAATTGATCTGCGTCCTAAGGAGGAGAAAACCTAGAGTCACCTGGGGGGGGGGAAGGGGGGGACAGGGATGGGTGATGGGCAGCGCTGGGTGGTGGGCAGCGCTGGGCAAGATGGGAAAAGCCACTAGGCATCCATGTTTGTCAGGCATGTGATGACTTCAGTGAAGCTACTTGTGTGCAAGCTCTGTGAAGCTGAGACAGTTGCTTCTGGCCGCGCCCCTCTGCAGGGCCTCTGGGGGCATCGGAGAGGAGCATTCCAGAACACACGGGCGCTGATTATGTTGCGTGGGCACGCACGGTTCTACGGGCCGCTGTCCCTTCCTCTCTGAACCTGGTTTCCTCAGTGCCCACTTTGAACAGGTGAGGTCAGGGATCACTGGATTTCTGGTTTACATTCAGATTAATGGTTAAAACATGACCAAGAGTCGAAACACACGCTAAGCGCTTTGAGAGGGAAGAACATGACACTACCCACAATGCCGTTTGGCCAAAACCCCAACCCAGAGCCTGAGCTTCTACAGCTCTTTACTGGTTCTTTCTCTTTGTTTGCTTTGCTTAGTTTTGAGATGGGGTTTTGGCGGGCAGCTCTGGCTAGCCTAGAACTTGCTAGTTACCAGGCTGGTCTTGAACTCATGGAAATCCTTCCACCTTTGCCTTTTGATGGCTTGGATCAAAGGTGGGCACCACCACACCCAGTCTCCAAGTTGGCAGAAAATACAGGTGACAAGGAGGGAGGTCTGGCAGAGGAACCTCTTTTTTGTTTTGTTTTGTTTTGTTTTGTTTTGTTTTGAGACAGGGTTTCTCTGTGTAGCCCTGGCTGTCCTAGAACTCACTCTGTAGACCAGACTGGCCTCGAGCTCAGAAATCCGCCTGCCTCTGCCTCCCAAGTGCTGGGATTAAAGGCGTGCGCCACCACCACCCAGGAACCTCATTTTTATTCCTTCTGGGTTCAGCCGGCAGGGGAGGGAAGCCAGGCTCTCCAGATCTCTCATCCTCCTGCCTGGACACATTCCCTCTGCTGCCTAGCTCCTGAATGCAATGCGTGGTGTTTTAGCAGTGCCCCTCCCCCACCCCTCCCTCCCGTCTCGGTCTCTATCCTGACCATCCCACAATCAGCTTCTCTCTCATATCCAGCCCCAAGGGACACAGCTAGGATTACTAATCAACCAGGAACAAAAGGAGCCGTGTCATCAACCCAGGTGGGTGCAAAATGCAGATAAGGTCCCGCCCGTTATGTAAATGAGGGGCACTATGCAAATGAGAAGGGAAAATGCAGCTTGTTTGAAGATTGCCAGGTGCTAGAAGAGGAAGGTTGGCTGCTTAATGGAATAAAGGAGGGAGAGCTTTTAGATTGGGGTTTTTTCTTCTGCTTCTTTAATGCAACGAAAGTGCTATACCACGGAGCTGCTCCCTTCAGCTTTGCAAAGGCAGCCATAGGGGATCCATGCAGATAGAGGAGGCCTTTGGGTACCCAGAGGGTGTGTGTGTGTGTGTGTGTGTGTGTGTGTGTGTTCTGCAGGCAGAAGGCGGGCTTGTAACCTTGAGGCTGTAAATTCAAGAGATGAAGGAGCAAAGCCATGGGAAAGCGAGTCCCAGGACAGCTGGCTGCCTCTCCCTGCCCGGAGACCAGGCAGCCAGGTGCCTCCCGGGCTGGGATGCGCCCTGGGGAGCTGCCCTGCCTGTCTGTCTCCTCTCAGGCAACTGCAGTCACCCCTCGCCTGCACCTGTGGCTCTCGGCTGCCCACGCCCTGACCTGGCAGCTGCCCGCAGGGAGTGGACCAGGGAGGCGCCTCGTTGGAATCAGGCCATTTCTAGTAGGCTCCAGAAGCCGGGCTGTGCCGCCTGGGATGGCCTGGAGGTCACCCCTGTAGCTCCTTTTGCTCCTTCAGCTTGGGCACCTGCTGTCCCTGGGGCTGTCCCCTAATGTCCCTACAGGAGCGATACCCACAGAGAGAATATGACTCACCCACAGGAACTCAGAAAATCCAAGGCAAACAGGGACCCAGAACCTCCATCGGGTGACGCCTGTTCAGAGCACTTTCTGCCTCCCACACCTTAGCTCTTTGTCACAGAGTCCCTGCCTCCATCAGAGTCCCTGTCTCTGCTCAGGAACCCCACAGGACCCAGGCAAGTCTCCTGGGCCTGGAATCCAGAGGTAGGCAGGGTTCTCAGCTCTAAGGTGGAGTCTCCCGAGAGCCCAGTTGGGGCCTTGTGGGCCACGCTCTGGTTGTGAGGTATGGAGCCCTGCCCTCTCCCTGGGGCTGGGGCGGCCAGGCCGTTCCTCTCACCCTCCTTTGATGTAATCCAGGAAGGTACTCTCTGACTCTACCGCAAAGGAAAGCAGGGTGACCTGGGAAAGAAAGGGAGTATGGTGAGCGGAGAGCCCTGGGGGATAGCTGGCCAGCATCCGACGTCACACTTGGCCTGCGGAAAGCCATTTTCTCAGGTGCTGGTTCCCCCATGCTTGTGGCAATCCCACCCAGGACACTTAGCCCCATTTTACAGACAAGGAAACTGAGGTTCTGAAGCAGAGGCCAGGATGCGGCAGAATGGGGATATGAGCCCGGTAGGTCTGAATCCGGAACCTCTATGACTTTCAAGTGGAGACGGGGGTCTCACCTAGCCTGAGCTGCCCTCAAACTCCCTGTGTAGCCGAGGATGGCCTTGAATCATGTTTTAACCACATTTAACTGTAGAGCCACATTTAACTTAACTCTGATGCAAACCCAACTGCTGAAGCACAGGGCTCAGGCTAAGGGCCCGGGCACCCTCCAAGTGGGTCCTGAGGAAACCCAGAGCCCTGGCCTAGCCAATGGAGGACTGAGGAACCTTCCTGATTAGACCCAGCCACCCATCAGGCCTGTGACTCTGACTGGCACAGGCGCCACGCTTCTGTCTCCAAACTGTTCTCTTCTCTGGCCTTGCCTATCACACCCCCTTCTGGGGGGCTCTGCCTCTACCCCTTCAGCCCCAAGCCCACAACACCCCATCTTTTCCCCACAGGGGCCTCCTACTCAGGGTCCCTCTCCTACTTGAAGCCTCCCGCCTTCTCCTTCTCAAGAGACTTTGGCGATGGCTCTGCCCACATAGGCAGCCTGCCGCAAAGAATTCTGGGCCACGAAGAGGAGGAAGAGTGAGGCACCTGAAAGGAGGGGGCCCTGAGATCAAGGCTTCCCTGCTGGTGTGGTCTAATTATTTACCAGCGCGTCAGCTCAGCTAGGCCAGCTGTGACAAAGCTGGTGTCCCTCGACCTGAAGAATGAGACACAAGCAGGTCTGTGTGCAGTGGGCCCAGCGCCACACCCAGGGGCACAGTGTGCCAAGCACGGGAGAGGCCACTGAACCTCCTCCCAGGGGTGGTGGCTCAGCCAACCAGAAAGTGCTGCAAGATCAGCCCAGGTGGAGCCCGGACGAAGACACCGGAGTCTCATCCTGCCCAGCTGACCGGCCCCCAGGCTGGCCAGGGCGAGCTTCTGAGTGTGACAATGAAACTGGGGAACTATATTTAGCCTCTCCCATGAGTACCCCCTCACAGCAGGGACGACCCCACCCCACCCCAGGCCCTGGGAAGCCTGTGTTGTTCTTAACTCCATGTGTGGCCTGGAATAGATCCCTTCTCCTCATTTCTAGGAAGGCTGGGCAAAGGGAATGGTTTTGAGACTTTCTGCATTTTGGCTGTACATCTGAAGAGCCGCCAGGCTGGGGAGGTCCTGCCTCCTCTGGGGCACGTAGGAAGTGCGCGTGGGAATTACCCAGGCAGACTGGCAGAGACTGGGCGTGCTTCTATTGTGAATGGGGAAGGCCTGTGAGCCCAGGGCACTGCCCAAGCACATGCTGTCTCCACCTGGAGAAAACTGCAGCCAGGGACACCGATGCATCCAGGTCCCCGAGTGCGCGTGCGTGTGCGTGTGTGTGTGCGCGTGCGTGCGTGTGCGTGCGTGTGTGTGTGTGTGTGTGTGTGTGTGCGCGTGCGTGCGTGTGTGCGTGTGTGTGTGTGTGTGTGTGTGTGTGTGTGTGTGTGATGCAGCCGCACACAGAAGAGCTGCGGTTGGTCTCGCCTATGTGCGAGCGGAGTATGGGACAATCACAGGCCTGCCCTCCATAGGCCTGTCACCACTCCCAGGGCTGGCTCCATTTTTACAAGCGGGGCTCCGAGGAGGAGGACGGGATTCAGGTAGAGACCGTTGAGATCTCTCCTGAGCCTAGTGACGACATTACCTGACAGAGACACCTGTCTCGGGAATAAGGATCCGGAGAGGGGACAGAGGGCACAAATCCAGGTATATTTGCCCTGCAAATATACTGACCCCCGCTCTAGAACAGCACTGGAGCTCTGCCCCAGGACCTTTGCATATGTTGATTTTGAGGGCTGAGTCCCTTTCTTAGACATTCTCAATATCTGATCGATTCTGTTTCACCTTCCCCCACAGCTCTTGAAATCGCTTCACCGATGATGTGTACTGTACTAAATAACACTCTGCTCCCCCCATTACAAGCACCAGGACCTGGTCATCTGTCTGTATGGTCCTGCTGAGAGCCCACTACATATATGCTGAATGCTAGAATGTCCAGCTGACCAGCCCCCACAAATCAAGGACCAAAGTCATCTCTGGCGGTAACAGTTACGCAGCGGTAGCGCCTGCCGCTCTCCCTCACAGGCAGAGCTGACTCCTGCGTGACTCTTAGCTGTGTAACCTTGGCTGAGTCACTTCCCAGCCCAAAGCCTCAGCTCCTCTCGGTGACAGCGGATGCCAGTGCTGCCTCTCACAAGGCCCAGTTCCTGGGGATTCCCCACTTCACACACACACCCGCTTTTCCTTCCTTCAGAGATTCCCCGAGGCTGATGGCTGTCTGCTACCCACTCACCTGGGCTGGGGGTGGGGGTGGGGTGGGGGTGGGGACCCCTGCCCTCCAGCCTTGGCTTTTGGCTCAGGGCAATGCCCCTCCACTGCGACAGGGGGCGCTACTCACCGTGCCCGAATTTACATATTTCTTTTTCTTCATTTTCTTTTTTGGATTTATCACCTGTAGGGAAAAGCAACTACTATTTGAAAGCAGTCAGGGCAGGTTCAGGGCTCCCAGCAGACCTGGGTGTGGGTGGCTTGGGCAGCAAGCCCAGCAGGGTATGGGTGCCACCACAGCTTGGGAAGGGCTTTGCCAGGCTTCGTGAGATGCTGGTAACTGGGCACCCTCATTAACCCTGAGTCCCAGGATCCGACATACTGAGGCAGTTTCTTTAGCTTTGTCCCAATACCCTTAAACCTGCCCAGAGCGGCCAGGTGTTGCAAGACAACTCTGCCCACGCCCGTCTGTGCTGGCTGGGTCGCTCTTTCACCCCAGACACTCACGGTCCTGCCTTTCCCATCCTCCTTTGGGCTCCCACTCAGGGGTGCCCCGAGCCTCTAAGCCTGGCTCTGGGCTGCCACCCTAACCCACGGTAGGAAGCTTCCAAACCAAACCTGCTTGTCCCGCTTCAGGGCTCCACACAGTAGGCTCCATAAAGACTAGGTATGTCTCTGTGACCCACTAATGACAACCGGGGTGACACCCTTCACCCTTGACATCTGGTAAGGTCAGTAGGTGGTTGTCACCACTAGGGGGGGATGGGGGAGGTCAGGATGCCACCCCTGAGCAGTGAGCCAGCTGGAGATGTGGTTACCGGTGTCGGTGTCGGAGAGGCCCATGGTAACCATCGTACTGGTGTGCAAGTGACAAAGCAAGACCGTTCCCACCTGCCATCAGCTACTGGCGGCTCTGAAGCCATCTCCCCTCCCCCCTCCCACACGGGCTATGTCTCCCTCGGGGGCCTTTGCTATGACTTTTTGCTTGTTGTTTTTTTCTTTTTCTTTTCTTTTTTTTTTTAAGATTTATTTTATGTATCTGAGTACACCATTGTTCTCTTCAGACACACCAGAAGAGGACATCAGACCCCATTCCAGATGGTTGCGAGACCCCATGTGGTTGCTGGGAATTGAACTCAGGACCTCTGGGAGAACAGCCAGGGCTCTTAACCACTGAGCCGCCTCTCCAGCTCATTTGTTGTTTTCTTAAGACAGGGTTTCCTACGTAGCTCTGGCTGCCCTGAAACTTGCTCTGTAGACCAGGCTGGCCTCCAACTCAGAGATCCACCTGCCTCTGCCTCCCATGTGCTGGGCTCAAAGGTGTGCGCCACCAGCTCCCTGCCTTCCTCATGGCTTCAACTGCAGTGTCTTTGGTCTAGCAAGGACCGTTACCCACTTCGGAGACCAGGAAACCAGGACACAGAGATGCCTGGTGATTTGCTTGAGGTCACACAACCCTCTGGGTAGACACAGGAAGAGAAACCTGTCTCCAGGCCAGCGGTGTCTACAGACGGGGCTGTCACCTTGATGGGCGAGTGACAAATTCAAAGCGGCAACTGTGTGTCTGAGATGCTGACCCTCCTGGAAGTGCCTCTCTAGCCATAGGGTAGCCTTCTCTAATGCCTACCCTTGGCTGCTGGCTGATGGGCAGGGTTGCAGACTCAGCATTTCTGTTTACCCAGTTGGGCTTATTCAGGGTCTGAACGACTGGAACCGAATGTACCTCCGACCTCTGCTTCAAGGTTTCCCTTCCGCAGAGAGGGGTGAGCACACCGCCGTTCAGGGGTGGGGATTTCTTTATAGTGCCTATTGGACTCATTTTATTTTGCTTTTTATTTTTTTATTTCTGTTTTTGAGGCCATGTAGTCTAGGCTGGCCTCAAGGTCACATTCCCCTGCCTCTGCTTCCCGAGTGGTGGGGAGCACAGACACACACAACCACGTCTGACACATTTCTTTGAAGCCTTCAGCATTATCTTTAAGTTAGCGTGGAGTCGGTCCAACTTCCGCTCTCTGAACCTACTCTATGTTAAAGCGACCGCTGGCTTCAGATCTGAGTGGACAGTGTGTTAGCACCCTGTCTGCTCTGAGCGCTCCTGGGATTTCCCAGAACCTTCCCCCATCCTAGCCTCTCTACCCACAAGTGGCCGCCGGGCTCCACGCAGGGCCACAGCGCCCCCTGGGGGCGATATGAAGAACTGGCCTGTTCACTAGGCTACTTTCCTTCAAATCTGAGATCTGGTGTCATGTGCATCAGGCTGCTGGGAATGGGGAATGAACCGGCCCACCTCTGAGGAGCTCATGCTCTTGGAAAGGCCCTAGGCACCACCTCGGGAAGAACGGTGTGCGGGTAGAGACTTGCAAAGCTGGTGACTTCCTGGAGGGGACATTTGAGAAAGCCTCCGGGGACCATACTGATCAGAAGCGGGACCATATTGACTCAGAAGAGTCCTTGGGGAGGCAGTTGCAGAAATGAAGCCCTATGGAGGGCGGCAGCCTCAGAGGGCAGCCGGGTGCCGGGACGGGGTGACGGCTGTAGCAACAGGGTCAGGTTAATGCTCAGTGCCCGCTTCGAGTGGAGCTCTGCCTTAGCATTAGAGAGGAGGGGTGTGGGTCAAGTTCACTTCAAGGCAGTGGCACTTCGGAGCAGCGGGTGGTTGGGCGCACCCAGAGCATTCTGGTCACTGTGGCGATTAGAAGAGACTAGAATACTATTGCAAAGCCCTACACCCTGCAGAAGATGGCGGCGGGCTGACACTGGGGAGCTCAGGAGGCGGAGAGAAGGACTGTTAGGAGTCACCCTGAGGGGCTGGAGACTGGGGGGCTTGTCCGGGGCTGTCAGGGGGACAGCAGGACTTAAAGAAGCCCAGCTGAGCCGTTCTTTAGCAGGGGCTGGGTCCTGGGAGGGGCCCACACACGGCTGGTTTAGAAGTGTGTCCCACCAGGGTGGCTTTAGGGTTGGGGACGGGGTGTTGACTGGTGAGGACCTTTTTCACACTCCTGACTCTAGCAAGGGCTCCCTGGGCCCACTTGGCCTCCTAGGGACATCCCTCGGGTCCAAAGCTGCCTCTGGGGCTGTAGAAGCTGAGGAGGTTTTCCTCAGGCTCAGTAGCACTGCTGCTTCCCAAGAGGCAGCTCGTATCTCGCTGATTGCCAAGAGGCAAAGATAATGCCTGTCTGAGGAAACCGGAGGAAACCAGCCTGTCCCATCCACGCTTCTGATTTCCATTTTACCTGAAAATTTCACAGCCACCAGAAGCCAAACCCCAAGAGAGATAACTGCTCCATCCACTTCCCTAAGAGCTTCTGAAGAGAAGAAGGGGCCAAGGAGAGGCACAGTCTGCCTTGCCTGGGCTGGGGGGACTCAAACAGCTCAGCACTAGACTCCTTCCCCAAAACTCCTTCCCCTGGGTCCCCGGAAAGATAGCTCAGTGGTTAAGAGCACTGGCTACTCCTCCAGAGGACCAGAAGCTGAAGACATGGGGCCACTCTGGAGTCAGGACCTCAGGTCTTAGCTTATAGCTATCTTTCCCTTTCTTCCTGGTATTCTTCCTGTGGGGTGTGTGTGTGTGGGGAATCTATGTGGGGTGGGGAGAGTGGTGTAGTGTGTGTGTATGTGTGTGTGTGTGTGTGTGTGTGTGTGTGTGTGTGTTCAGATGACTTTTAGCTTTGTGTGTGTGTTTGTGTGGGGTATGGTGTGATTGTGTGTGTGTGTGTGTGTTGGGGATCTATATGGGGTGGGGAAAGTGGTGTAGTGTGTGTGTGTTCAGATGACTTAGTTTTGTGTGTATGTTTGTGTGGGGTATGGTGTGTGTGTTGTGGAGTGTGGTGTATGAGTGTGTGTGTGTGTGTGTGTGTGTGTGTGTGTGTGATCTCTGTGAAATGGGAACATGAGACCCACCTTCTGAGACAACCCGGAAGTCCCAGTCCCCAACCCCTCTCAGAGCTGTCCTTACTGTTGTGACCCCTCACCCTCATGAGAAGAGCCCCTGCCCCTGGAGCACCTCACCTCATAGATGTTGAACTGACTCTGGCCATGTGCCAGCTCCCGGTAGCTGGTGGTGAACTCCCCGATGAAGTCATGGCTGCAAGAGAAGACGCTGCTGAGGCTGGAGGCCCGGGCTACCTAGCCCGATGTCTCGGCCACCACAGCCTCTCCCACGGCCCGCCCCGCCCTGCCCCCATTCTGCCAGGGCCTCCACCCCAAGGCACGGAGTATGGGAAGGGAGCTCTGGACCAAGAAAGCCAAGGCAGAAACTTGGCAGAAGTGGGGCGTCCCACAGGAAGGAGCAGCGGCAGGTCTGCTGGGATTCTTATTTAAATGAGGGAGAGGCGTTTGGGGACAGTCTCTGCGGAGGGAGGGAACGATGTTGGAAGGCAGTCAAGCACCGCTGCTCAGTATGTCAGGTGGGGTAGCAGCATTCAGAGCTAACCTGGGGGGAAATGTGCTTATTTTTTTTAGACATTTCTAATGAAATATTTAGGGGTAAATGCCACAGTGGAATCTCCTTTAAATTACATTAGTAAAATATAGATAAGGCAAATACGGTGAAATTTAAAAATTGTCAAATTCAAGCGATGGCTTAAAGGCGTTCATTGGCTCCTCCCTGCTGAGACAGAGTTTCCCCCAAACAGAGCCTCACTATGTAGCCCTGACTGGCCCGAAACATTCTAAGGTGGACCAGGATGGCCTAGAACTCTAGAGTGCTACCTGCCAATGCCTCCTGAGTGCTGGGATTAAAGTGCATCCACTGTGCCCAGCTCAATAATGTTTTTTTTTGTTTTTTTGTTTTTTTGTTTTTTTGTTTTTTACGTTTGTTTGTTTGTTTGTTTGTTTGTTTCTTTTAATATTTGGGGCTTTTGGAGACATCACTTTGTGCACCCCGCTTAGTCCTGAACAAGGATGGCCTTGGACTCCTGACCCTTCTGCCTCTACTGCTGGGATGACCACCATCCGCGTCTCATTAATTTATTCATTCTGAGATAGCTTCCCATTGTGTTGCTTAGGTTGGCCTCAGACCCCAAGCCTCCTGCCTCAGACTCCCAAAGAGTCTCATATAGGCCCATGAAACTACAGTTGGGTCTTTTCCAACCTTCCTTTGGTGCTGAAAACAGAACCCCGGGACTTGAACATGCTAACGCCAGGTCTCCCGCTAACGCTTCCTAAACAGGGAGGGAGAGCCAGGTGGCGGGGGCTTTTTCCAGAGGTGTTTATATTAAACACAGCAAGTACTTGTACAAACAGCACTCCCAGAAGCCCCGAGTCCTCACTAGAACACAGTGCTTACTACCCTAGCTGGGACATCTGGATAGCCACCCCGGTGTCCCTGGGGCCATGCCCTGCTGTGAACCCGCAGTAGCTTTTGTTTATTTTTATTTTTTTAAGCCATACAAAATAATGGATTTCATACATATAAACACTTTGGTTTGGTGAGGGGGTTGGGGGGAGTTATTGGTTGTTGTTGTTGGTGGTGGTGGTGGTGGTGGTGTGTGTGTGTGTGTGTTTGAACCACAAATGTCTATGGAGGTCACAAGACAACTTTAGGGAGTATGTTCTCTCTGCCCACTTTTTTTTTAAAATTTATTTTATTTATATGAGTACACTGTGGCTGTCAGACACATCAGAAGAGGGCATCGGGCCCCACTACAGATGGTTGTGAGCTACCATGTGGTTGCTGGGATTTGAACTCAGGACCTCTAGAAGAGCAGTCACTGCTCTTAACCTCTGAGCCATCTCTCCAGCCCTCTGCCCACCTTTGACGTGGGTTCCCAGGACTGAACTGGTGTCATCTGGCTTGTGCTGAACGTACCTCTGACTGCTGAGCCATTTGCCAGCGCTGGGATCTTATCAACTGTCAGTTCAGGATGGAACCCGGGGTCTCCCAAATGCTAGGCAGGGGATACACCCTCAGCCCCACACTGTGTTGACAACCCTTCTTCTGAGGATCGGACCCTGTGGCTCCCGGCGGCTGCCCCAAGTTGCCAAAGAGAAAACTCCCGGGTAAAGGTCGGATGAAGGGAACTTGTTAGGAAAGGAGGAAACAGATTGGGTGGAGCTGACCTGACTGGAAGGGATGGTAGTGGTGAGGATGAACAGAGGCAGGGTGGACCCTGGAGAAGCTTCCATGGCTAGGGCTGGACTCAGCTACACTGGCTGAGGCCCCAGTGCGCTTTTATAGTAAGAGCACTGCCGCCACCCATCAGGCCTGGGAGACGCCAACTGTGAGCGTCCTTAAGCTGGGGTATGTCTGGATTTACTTCATCAGACAAGTGGGAGACAGGGAGGGTTCTGGATTGGTGCTTTGAGAGACGTGCCACTTACTATTCTGTCTAGGAATGGCCAGGCCAGTCACACTCGCTCCTCGGGAGGTTCTAAGACCTGCCTCCCACAGTTCCCAAGCAGAAGGCACCCTCCCTCCCTCCGGCAGGCCTGACCTGGCCCTCCTCAGGCAATGCCTCAGAACGCCCTGCTGTTGCTAAGGCTGCTGCTGCTGCTGCTGTCACCTTTACAGCCTAAGTCTATTCTTTGGGTTTACAGTGATCCTCCGCTGGACTGTGGGATGTCTCTGGGCATTCGACTCTTCCTCTACTGTCTGGTCTTCCTACAGGGCTTTGCCCAAGGCCTCACACAGAGAAAGGAGGTGTTTGTAATGCTCTGTGCCCTATAATGGGCACTTCAGAGCACCCCCAGTTCTGCAAGTGAGGACAGTGTGAGCAATGGCTGGCCTCTGGCAGCTATGTTGGGGAGAGGAGGGCTCTCAGAACCCTGTCCTGCAGGACCTCCATGGATCTAAGCTACTACGACAGCAGACCAACCGACAGGGGACCCAGCCCCTCATTCCCAGATGCCCGGATGGGTCTGCCTAGCTTCCTGGGGCTGCTAGAACCACTCACCTCTCTCTCACCCTCCTATCCTTACCTGCCGTCACGATCCCAGTCATACACCTCCACCTTGATGGTCCTGGAAAACAAACAGCAAAGAATTCTGGGTAGGATGGACCCGAGGACAGGCCTCCTGCTCCCGGACCAGGAGGGTTGCGTGCAAACACTCCTCCATGTTCCAAGCCTGTGTGCAGAGAAAGTCCATCTTAAGACCTTTCAGCAAAGGTCTTAGGGGCAGAGGCCACCCCCCAGAGCCACGGCAGGACATTTTGAGATTTCAAGGATTTGGCTGAAGCAGCCTCAGACCTCTCTGTCCATCCTGCCTTCTTAGCTTCCCAAGATGGAGTCAAAGCCTCAGCAGGAAGCCAAACTGGGCATCCACCTGTGGTCTGGCCATGACAGGGCAGATCCCATAAAGCAGGGACGCTTCTACGGAAAAGGATTACAAGACGGCTTGGCAGGAAGGACCCTGAGTCTGGGGTGTGATTGGTGAAGATCCAGCCCCAGCCCTGCAGGTTAAGAAAGGATCCCTGGGTGCTGACGTGGGGTGGCCTGCTGGGCTGTCCATCCCTGAGACTGGCCTCTGAGAAAAGGGTGGAATTTTCTTCACATTCTAACCCAGGCTGCTTTAATTAGTTTGTTTTGACTCCTAAGCATGGGGCTGGGCTTTGAGAGACCATCTTATTTTTAGCCTTGTTCCCATGGCAACAGGCTAGAGGACCAGAAGCAGGAGGAGGGAGGTGGAGGGTTGCCGATTAACCCTTGGTGCTGTCTGCTCTGTCCTGTGGGATGCCCGGGGATGGGGAGGCTGCCAGGCAGCACCAGGGGTCCAGGAAGGTGGGAGAGGCCCAAGGGGTGTGGGTTTCTGGCCCTGAGGCCCACATGGGATGCAGAACGCAGTTTGAACTGGCTTCTCTTCTATCAACATTTATTTATCCCACCATGGTGTGGTCCATCTCGGCTCTGCCAGGAGTTGGCATGGCCAGAAGGGGGCGCTGTCTCCTTTCAGATGAGTATCTCCTGTGTGTGTGTGTGTGTGTGTGTGTGTGTGTGTGTGTGTGCGCGCGCGCGCGCACACACACGCGTGCGCGTAGGGGGGTAGAGTCACAGAATAGGGGAGAGGAAAGTTCCAGAACAGAACCCTGGGTTGCCCAGAAGGTTGTACATGCATGCATGGGCTAGCTTTTGGTAAAGGTTGACGACACAAAGCAATTACAGACAGTTTAAAGGTATCATTCGCGTTCTTATTTTATAAATGCAAACCCTGAGCCGGGCGTGGTGGTGCACGTCTGTAATCCCAGCACTTGGGAGGCAGAGGCAGGTGGATTTCTGAGTTCGAGGCCAGCCTGGTCTACAGAGTGAGTTCCAGGACAGCCAGGGCTATACAGAAAAACCCTGTCTTGAAAAACCAAAATAATAATAATAATAACAACAACAACAACAACAATAATAATAATAATAATAAATAAAAATAAATGCAAACCCTATGGTTCCTTGAGCCAGACTATTAAAATGAAAGAAGCCATATCAGCGTGCCTAAGTTATCAGTGTGCCTACATTTCTGGAGGTACTGGAAAGGGGCCAGGTATGACATTGGTGGCTTCAGATTGGACACTGGACCTGAGCCCTGTGGCCTGGAGATGATATGTCATCTCTCTGAACCACAAGCCCTGACTATAGAATGGGATTAGTGTGGGCCTTGCAGGATAGCTCACTGTGTGTGTGTGTGTGTGTGTGTGTGTGTGTGTGTGTGTGTGAGAGAGAGAGAGAGAGAGAGAGAGAGAGAGAGAATGTCTAGAAAATGCCTCTTGATTTCCACATTATCTAACCATGCATGAATGCCTTTTTACATAAAATTTACTTAAAGCCAGGCTGTGGTATCACACGCCTTTTATCCCAGCACTCAGGAGGCACAGGCAGGCAGATCTCTGAGTTCAAGGCCAGCCTGGTCTACAGGTTGAGTTCCAGGCCAGCCGAGGGCTACATAGTGAGGTCCATTCCAAAAACAAAGAAATTAAAAAATCCTGCAGCTGGCAGAGATCTCCTAACAGTCTTGTGAGATGGACTACCCTGGTGACCGTAACCCTGGTGACCG
Organism: Apodemus agrarius; assembly: GCA_964023405.1. Classification (NCBI taxonomy): domain Eukaryota; kingdom Metazoa; phylum Chordata; class Mammalia; order Rodentia; family Muridae; genus Apodemus; species Apodemus agrarius. The sequence goes on from OZ030025.1 coordinate 7,258,070, forward strand.
TAACCCTTGCCACCCAGAGCACAGACAGAGGTACTGAGTGTGCGCCCGGCCAGACACCTCTGGATAAACACTCTGTGGCCGAGCCTGCCGGCCTGAGTGTGACCCTTAGAGTCCCCATGGGCAGACGGAGGACGGCGAGAACTGAAGGAGAGAACGGACTCCTGAAACCTGTCCTGCCACCTCCACATGTGCGCTGTAGAGAAGGCACACTCTCCTCCCCACCAATAGAGACACATGTAATAAAAAAAATTAAGTCTTGGGCTGGAGAGATGGCTCAGTGGTTAAGAGCACTGGCTGCTCTTCCAGAGGTCCTGAGTTCAAATCCCAGCAACCACATGGTGGCTCACAACCATCTGTAATGGGATCTGATGCCCTCTTCTGGTGTGTCTGAAGACAGCGACAGTGTACTCATACACATAAAATGAATAAACAGGCTGGGCGTGGTGGCGCACGCCTTTAATGCCAGCACCTGGGAGGCAGAGGCAGGCGGATTTCTGAGTTCAAGGCCAGCCTGGTCTACCAAGTGAGTTCCAAGACAGCCAGGACTACACAGAGAAACCCTGTCTCGAAAAACCAAAAAAAAAAAAAAAAAAAAAAAAAAAAAAGAATAAACAATTAAAAAAAAAATTAAATCTCACAGTTGAAGGGCCTGGCTTCTTTCTTTAAAAAAAAAATGTATGTATGTATGTATGTATGTATGTATGTATGTATATATGTATGGATGGATGTGTATATGTATGGATGGATGTATATATATATGGATGGATGGATGTGTATATGTATGGATGGATGTATATATGTATATATGTATGTATGTATATATATGGATGGATGGATGTGTATATGTATGTATGGATGTATATATGTATGTATGTATGTATGTATGTATGTGTGTATGCATGTATGTATGTTGTGGGGAAGCTCAGAGCTGAGCCTCCAGCCTGGGCCTGGGTGGGGAGAAAGCTAAGGAATGGCTCCCAGACTCCTGGGAAGGCCTGTGGGGAAGCCCGTCGCTGTCACTGTCCACAAATCTGTTGCAAGCCCAGGTCACAGCAGATGGGACCTGGGACCTATGGGCCTGGCCTCTGTCCCTTTACCCACGTTCTTGCCAGACTGGCAGTGACTTAGCCATAAGACCCAAGAGAATGTTCTTCTGGGTCCGAGGCAGCTCTCCGTGGCCCATAAAACTAACATCCCATTTGGCACAGAAAGGCCAAGAGCTCGGAGTCTCCGGGAGGAAGGTGAGGAGGGCAGGGAGGGGCATGTTCTAGGGACAGTAGCTCTTTGTAGCTCTCGGCTACTTTGTAGCTCTGATGGCTGTTCCTCTGTGCACTGTGGGAGGGTGCTGTCCTCTGGGAGGGTGCTGTCTCCAGCCCTGCCAGCACTGACAGGGCTCTGCCAGGCACACTCAACCTCTCTCCATCCTCAGACAGTCCTATTGTCAGTCAGAATGTCCTCCGTGGGTCAGCTCGGCTCCTAGGGCGGCACCCGGCAGAGTCCCAGCTGGGAGGGATCACCTAGCACCTCTGTGAACCGGCCATGCTGGCGACGGTTCCCTGGTCTCACAGAAGAGACGAACACCCCGGGTATGCTCATTAAAGGCCAGGAGTCAGTGTCTCAGGCCCGGCACTCAGGGCTGGAACCCCAAAGCCATATTAGAGAGACAGGGTGAGGGTACAGGTGAGGGCCCCAGGTCCCGTCCCTGAGTACTGACCATGGTGTACACACTGTGGTCACCTCTGGACCATGGCGGCGGCGGCGGCGGCGGTACTGATGATGGCTCAGGGCAGGAGTAGGGATAGTTCCCCGCTGTCCACAGGCCCTCAAGGCTCTCCCTCCCCTAAGGGACTGCTAAGGTGGCCCTTGCAGTGACACCTGAAGCCTTCGGTAGTGAGCCTGGTTACCTGCTCCTTATGCCACGGCCACTGTCACCATTCAGGGTCCATCGGCCCTGCGGGAACCCCAAGGCGGTGACAGAACACTCCCAGCTCAGGCAAGCACTCTGCACCCCAGCTCCAACCTGGACATTCACCGTCAAGGGGTGGCTGGGGGGGGGGGGGACGAGCAGCCTGCCCCAGGCCAACCCACTTTAATCAGGGAGAACCCTCAACTCCCAGAATTCCAAAGAGTAAGGCAGAGCCTGGCAATGCCAGGGACGTGCTTCTAGTCCCCACAGCCGCCCCAGGGCTGGATGGGGTCTTACCCCACCACCCCCTTTGACTTCAGCTCTACTCAGCTGGGCCACTCAGATTTGGCTTTCTTTGGGAATGGAGACACATGGGAAAGTGGTAAGAGACAAGGAGACCCCACCAGGGGTGAGCCCAGAGGTGGCATCGCACAAGGAAGAGACATTGTCTTGCTTCAACATAGACTATGACCCTCCACTTTCTCATTGGCATATCATGAATCCTCCATTTTCCTCATCTCTGAAATGGGTACATCATGAGCCTTCATTTTTCTCATCTGTGAAATGGGCACATCAACCCTCCATTTTTGCATTTATGAAATAGGCACATCATGACGTTCCATTCCCCTCATCTGTGAAATGGTTCCTCACCTCATGAGAGAGGATCCTAAGGCTATTTTTCATGATATAAGAGTCTGTGTTTAAGCCAGTTGGGACCAGTGTAACTCACATTCTAAGCATCCCATAATTTTAACAGCATGAAGCATTTTCAGCCTATCACCCTGGGGCGCTGCTTTCTCTTAGTAGAGATGTCCAGCCTTCCAGTATATTCTCCCTGTTAGCTACCTGGCAGTGGCCCTTCCTCAGCCCTCTTCCGTCTCCCCCTTCACCTTCTCTTCCTCCTTGCTCTGCGGCCTCCCCACGTCACAGGGAACATGGCCTCTGCCCCTCCCCTGTGAGCTGGGCCTGGCTTCCAGCCACTTTCTCCCCAAGATTAGAATAATAGTGTTTGCTCATCTCAAAACACAAACACAACATTCCTAACCTGAGATGGTTCTTTCCAAACAGGCTGGGGGTGCCTGTAGGCTGTGACAAAGGGGAACCCACACACTGAGCCTAGTCAGTAAGAATCTAACGGGGGTGAGGGGTGGGGAGGGGGGCTGGAGAGATGGCTCAGCTGTTAAGAGACTGCTCTTCCAGAGGGCCTGAGTTCAATTCCCAGCAACCACTTGGTGGCTCACGACCATCTGTAATGGGATCCTGTGCTCTCTTCTGGGGTGTCTGAAAACAGCGACAGTGGACTCTATACATAAAATAAACAAATAAATCTTTAAGGAAGAAAGGAAGAGAGGAGGAAGAGAGGATCTAGCTGGGTCACACTGCCCTCCCCCCCAGCCACACACCCCCAACTCCTGTTCCGTACCCCTCTCTGTGGTGTTGCATGTCAAATGAGAGCACAGCCCACTCATGTCTCCCCACAGCCAGCCAGAGCCCAAGGTCTTTTGGACCTTCCCTCTTGCCGTCCGGAGATAGATCTCAAAAGGACCTTGAAATGCTTTAAGGCTTGAAGCCACAGCTCTAGGTGCCCACATCTAGGTCCCCCAGAGCCCTTGGCTTTGAACAAGGCTTCTCTGACACACACACACACACACACACACACACACACACACACCGAGATGCACCTCACAGCTGCCCTGTCACACTGTGTGTGTCATGGCCATTAGGAGAGATTTTAGAGCCAGCTCGGGTCAGACTCCTGTGTCTAACTCCGCCATGGCTGGTGTATGCAAGGTACAGGACTGTCGCCAGCCTTCTCTGGGCCTCAGCCTCTCAGCTATGAGGTACAGCCGCACTGGAAGCTCCTCCTGGACCTTTGTCGACCTAGTGTGACTGGAGGGGTCTCTGAGACCCTGCTCTGTGACGGGCCTGTCTTCCTCCCCACTCACTGGCTTGGGGACAGTCTGAGCAGGAGGCTTGAGTCTAGGAATTCAGTGGGTCCCCTCAGCCCCCGGCGCAATGACAGGCTAGGGGGGTTTAGACTGTACCGAGTCTGTCAGGGGGCCTTCAGGAGAGGCACCGTGGCCTCTGATGCAGCACCTCCTCATGGGCTCTGGGGGCAATGCTAGGCCTGGGTGAGAGTCGGCCTGACATATCCATCCCCGGATTAATTCTGATGCCAATCATGTCGCAGACAATTTGCGCCCAGCCCCGGAGAAGGAGAGCCGGCCACCCTGGAGGAAGATGGAGCTGGGCTCGGGCCAGTCCACACTCCCACCAAACACTTGCCTCCTCCAGGGGACCAGCCTGTCACGCTGCTGTCCCTCTCTCTGCTGTCCCTCTCTCTGGCTGTCCCTCTCTCTGGCTGTCCCTCTCTCTGACTGTCTCTGATACAACTGGGTCCTGGGAGGACCTAGGAGCCCCTCCTCTAGAGAGGCAGGTTCACAAACGGTGTGCTCCCCCGTCTCTCCCAAGCCTTTCACCCAATACCGGACCACAGCCTTCCGGCTGTCCCCAGCCTCCTTTAGAATCTACTGCTGTCCTGTCCCCTCCCCAGGCTCCAGGTGCCCTGAGACGCAGCAGCACAGCTGGTGCGGAAGGTGGGGGCAGGGGCGTGGCGGCGGGTGTGTGTGTGTGTGTGTGTGTGTGTGTGTGTTTGTTTGACGACAACGTTAACTTTGGTCCCCAGCTCATTCTGCACAACTGCTCAGCCTTCTACAGAACTTGTGTCAGCCTGAACGTCTGTGGTCAGACCAGAATGTCCCAAAAGACAGAGATAGCCGCCTGCCTTTGAATGCCACGTAGTCAGCTCAGCACCGGGCACAAAGCACTGAATACCTGGGGACGGACTGCTGTGTTTCTGTCCCAGCCAAGAGGACAAAGGGGGGGGGCCACTTTGTATCTTAGACTAACGGCCTGTAAGCGTCTGTGGGGAAACAGGTAGCAGGATGCCACCCCTGCTCAGCACCCTTGGAAACCCTATCAGAACCCCACTGTACCCCCCAGTGACTGTTCTGACGCTCCAGGGCTTCTGTGGGAGCAGCCAGACGACCCCCCCATTCCCCAACCCCCCAACTCCCCCCACCCCCTTACCCCCCCACCCCGTCTTCAGCCAGGGGTTGGGTGACTTCCGGGAAGAGCAATCCTATCTCCGCCCGCCCGCCCTCCTGCTCTCCTCAGCACCTTCTGCAGTGGGTAATGACATGTTTCCCCGTGTGATTACTGGATTAATGTCTGCCTCCCCCTCGTAAACGCAAGCTCCGTGAGGCTGGTGGAAGGTGAGGGGAGCACATTGGTTCCCAGACGACTCCTGAGCTCCTTGGCAGAGGCGCGGAGAGAGCAGGGGAGGGGCTGACTGTGGGCTCACCTGGCAGCAGCCCTGGGAGGCCAGTGCGTGTTTGCAGGGAAGGACTGACATGCGAGAGACAGACAGGCTAGGCTTGCCCCTGGCTGACAGCTCCCTTAGACAGTCATGGGGGGAACTCAGGTACTGGTACTGACATGGGGAGGGGAGGAGGAGGAGAGCTTGCATATAATATGTAACAATACTTCATTAATGTTGTCATCGCCCCTACCCCTCACCTCTCACCCCTACCCCTCACCTCTCACTTCTACACCCCTTACCTCTCACCCCTACCCCTCACCTCTCACCCCACCCCTCACCTCTCACCCCTACCCCTTACCTCACCCCTATGCCTCACCTCTCACTCCTACCCCTCACCTCTCACTCCTACCCCTCACCCCTACCCCTCACCTCTCACCCCTACCCCTCACCTCTCACCCCTACTCCTCACCTCTCACCCCTACCCCTCACCCCTATCCGTACCCCTCACCTCTCACCCCTACACCTCACCTCTCACTCCTACCCCTCACCCCTACCCTTACCCCTCACCTCTCACCCCTACCCCTCACCCCTTACTTTTGACCACCAGGTTGGTAGGGAGTCTCCTTGGAATCTTGACTCCAGCGCCCACTGGTCAAGAGTGAGGTTGTTGGAGATAGACCCTCCTGCCTCAATTCCCCTAATCCCTTGCCTGCAGCCATCTGCCCCACCCAGAGCAATAAAGAGCTCCAGACCCCACCGATGGGGACACCCATGCCCTGTCCCTTGTAGAGCAGACAGGAAGCCGCAGGTGTGTGTGTGTGTGTGTGCAAAGGAAAACAGAGCACATGGGGCAGGGTAGGAGCAGGAGGCTACAATCCCCACTCTGACACGGCAGTCTGACATTAGCCGGAGATAGGAAAGGAAGTGGGGGGCACTCCTTCGCTCACCTGTCATAGTCTCCGTTGCACAGGGCCCTCACGGGGATGGAGAAGGTTTGCCACACCGGGTTGAGGGTGTTCTTCATGACCTCCGTCTTGTGACAGATGGTGAACCTGGCCAAGGGGAGTGAGGAAAAGCGTCAGCCCGAAGCTCGGATGGCCAATGTCGCAGCCTTCTGACTTCTGACGGGAGGAGCCGACCTGCACCGCCACAGCCAGGCTAGAGCAAGACGCGGCAGATGAGTTCCTGGACTGGGCCTGTCCTGACTGGAACAGCAGCACATGCTGTGGAGAATGTCAGAGACCCGAGTCCCAGCCACTGTCCTGGCGCTGGCCTGTGTGACGGTGACTAAGCCCTTCTCTCCTTTCCTGGGGACACGGAACCGAACCTCAGGGCTAGGTGGGTGTGTGGGTGCCGGGTGTGTGTGTATGTGTGTGTGTGTGCGCGCGCGCGCCTGCTCTCCCTCCCCGGAACACCGGCTCTGCTCCCTGGCCCCCATTCAGTGTTCTCTACCTTCCGGCCAGCCGTTCCCTCCGGGAGCTTCTGTCTCAAACCGACAAACCTGGCTCTGACACCCGCGTCCCTCTCCTTCCCGGCTTTCCCTTCACGTCTCATTTGTCAACGCTTGACACGGTCTGTGTCTCTCCTTATTCGTCCCGTTCCATCTGCCAGTAAAACTTAAGGTCCGCAGGAACAGGGAGCGTTCCCATTGTTGATGACAGAGAAGCTTAGAACAACCAGCTGGCCCTAGCACGCAGTCAGACATCTTTTTTTTTTTAATTTATTATTTTGTTGTTGTTGTTGTTGTTGTTGTTGTTGTTGCTTGTGCTAGGGTCTCACGAAGCTTAGAATGGATGGACTTCTGACCTTCCTGCCTCCACCTGGATCTGCTGGATCTAAGCATTGACTCCATGCCACACTATCAACCATTAAAAGGAAAAAAAGGAGGCCAAGCGTGGGCGTGGTGGCACACTCCTTTAATCTCAGTACTTAGGAAATTCTGTGAGTTCGAGGCCAGCCTGGTCTACAAATCAAGTCTAGGACAGTCCAGGCTACACAGAGAAACCTTGTCTCCAACAACAACAAAACCCATTTATTTTATTTATTTTGTATGTGCTCTCGGGGCTGTATATGTACCACACCTGTGCAATTGTCCCTGGAGGCCAGAAGTGGATGTTGGATCTGGAGCTGTTGGTGACTGGGAGTCACCCAGCATGGACACTGGGAACCACACCCAGATCTCTTGTAAGAAGATGGTGCTCTTTTTTTTTTTTTTTCCAGGTTTTTCAAGACAGGGTTTCTCTGTGTAGCCCTGGCTGTCCTGGAACTCACTCTGTAAACCAGGCTGGCCTCGAACTCAGAAATCTGCCTGCCTCTGCGTCCCAAGTGCTGGGATTAAAGGCATGCGCCACCACCGCCCGGTGAACATAGTGCTCTTAATGGCTGAGCCATCTCTCTAGCCCCTAGTTATATTTTAAAGGAGACTCATGCGGGCCTGAGATGCTCCCTGGTAGGTACTCCACAGCTCGGAGCTCTAACAGCAGCCCAGGAGCCTTCCTAAAAAAAAAAAAAAAAAAAAAAAAAATCAGTAAAATAAAATAAAAAGGAGATGTCAGGCTCACACCTTTGGTCCCAGCACTTGGAAGGCAGAGGCAGGCAGGTCACTCGCTATGAGTTCCAGGCCAGCAAGGGCTACACTGTGTGATGCCACCTCAAAAAATAAAATAACAGCCGGGCAGTGGTGGCGTGCGCCTGTAATCCCAGCACTTGGGAGGCAGAGGCAGGCGGATTTCTGAGTTCGAGGCCAGCCTGGTCTACAGAGTGAGTTCCAGGACAGTCAGGGCTACACAGAGAAACCCTGTCTCGGAAACCAAAAATAAATAAATAGATAGATAGATAGATAGATAGATAAATAATAAAATAACAATAAATTCATGGCACCCAGGCAGGAACTGTGCATCCTGAGTGAGAGACTCCAAAGCTTTCACACTGGCCTTTCAAATCCAGCGGAGGCAAAGCCCTCTCTTTGCGGTACCTGAGACCCACCCCCCCACCCCCCAGCCCCTCCAGATGGAATCCGAGAACCTGCTTTGCTAGCTGTGTAGGATGGGCTGTCTCCACTGTTCCCGACATGGTGCGCTGCCCACCGCGCTTGCTGTGCCTGGCCTGTCTCAGGAGCAGCCCCACCTCGAGGACGCTAGGATGCGCAAAGCCCTCCCAGCACCCGCTCCGGGTGACATTCCAGCTTGGAAAGGTCACCAGGAAGCGCCAGGGCCCCACCCGAGCCCACACAGCCTGTGCCTGTTTCTTCTTTGGTAATTTTCAAGTCAAAATGTCATTCTCATCAGCGGGGCTGAGTGTCTCTCTTCCGTGCTCCTTCCCGCCCACCCACTGGAGTGTGAGATCCACGTGGGAGACCTTGTAGCTTACCCTGGAGCTGGAGGAGGGGCTGGGCCACAAGCCCCACCCCCTCCGCCGCTGCCTGGAACTGGGGCAGGTGGCTGACCGGGTTGGGAGAGTGGAAGGGGTGGGGTAGCCATGCGGTGCAGAGAGGAAGCCTCCGGACTTCAGAGACCTACCCTGAAACACTCTATCAAAGGGTGGGTTTACCCAGCCTCCTCAGCCCGCCCACATAGACCTCTGTCTTCCTTACATCGAAGCCCAAGAGCTCAGCGGGTCTCCAAAGCCCCTAGTCCAGTTGCTCTCCGAGTTCCTTCTTGGACCCTGGGTGGTCCTGCTTCCGCCCTAGGCGCTAGCTGCAAAGAGCTTCCTTTAAGCTCTCTGCAAGCACTGTCAGACCCACGGACCTCTCAGATCCCCTGCTGCACGTGTCTGGTGCCAGGCTCCCCCTAGGCCAAGTGGTCCCTGCAGACGGTTCATTTTCACGCGCAGTTGGAGTGTGGGTGTGGGAGAGTGTCACCCATCTGCCAGACAGATGCGGGTCCCAGAGCCAGATGTGCACCCCTGGGCAATCCTCTCCCCCTGAGTTTCCCTTGCCGGTAAAACGATATTAAAAGAATAGCTAAAGACCAGCAAGCAAACAAACAAAAACAAACAAAAAACAAAAGAAGAAAAGAAAAAAGCCGGGTGGTGGTGCACACCTTTAATCCCAGCAGAGGCTATGAGTTCAAGGCCAGCCTGGTCTACCCGAGTGACACTCATCCCCAAATGACTCCCAGGGCCACAGCCATCAGAGCAGTTCCTTTGGCATCCCCAGGGCACTCTGGGCTCCCCTGGCCCTGGTACCAGGAAAAGGCCCATAGCACTGGTTCCCCCCACACACACCCATGGGTCTTCGTGAAGTCCCTCTGGCCCCTCCTTGCCCCATCCCCACCCACAGTTCAGCGCAGGCCCCTCCCACCTGCTCATTGTCAGTCACAGCCAGGAGCCCCAGATCCTCCCCCACACAGCCCACCCCGAGCTGCTCTCCTGCCCCAAACCTCCTCCTGCCTACCGCCTGGGCCCTAAGGGCTAGCTAGGGCTCAGCCTCTCTGCAAGGGACAGCACTTGGACCGAGAGAGCATCCCGAGCCTTCTTTCTCCCCAACTAAAGCCAACTTAGGCTCCGGGGGAAATTATTTAAAGCATCTTGCAGGGAGTCCTCGCAGAGACAAAGCAGCCCTTTGTCATGCAGATGATTGCAGCAGATTCCTGCACGGTAGGTAGGTAGCTGGGGTTTAAAAATCAGTTCTCTCTTGCACCGAAATACACCTCCTGCCTGCTGCTGCCCTGCCCCCAACACACACACACACACACACACACACACACACATACACACACACACACACACCACGCATGCACACACCAGCACTTCAGCCCATGAAGCTCTGCACAAGGTTGGCTCTCGGGCCCTGTTAAGCGCTCTCTGCTCCTCACTCCACCCCAAGGACCCATTTCTTCCTTGCCGAGTTTCTCCAATTAACCCTTCTGACCTCATCACTTCCATCCTCCTCCGTAGAATCCAAGAACCGGGCTACTTAAAGAGACCACAGAGACTACCTCACCCAACTGCCTCATTCCATAGTTGAGGAGGCAGGCTCAGAGAGGGGGAGTCAGACAGCTGGTCAGTGGGGGGACCCAGGTTCTCAGGTCTTCGGCCCTTGTGCTGCTAACCCACTGTGCTGTGTCCCGCAGAGGGGAGGGATATTAAGGCCTTTCCAGTCTAGTTCTGAATATATACACGGTAGAGTACGGGGCCTTGGGAAAAAGGCATAGCACTGCCTGGTTCGGTGTGCCGCTGGGGAACCTTTGTGGGTGTTCTGAACTTGGGGGTGGGTGGGTGGAGAGGTTGCTGGGGGGATGCAGAATGAAGCTCTTCTGCCCTAGCCCTGGTTTATACTCCCTGGGGCCTGCACAGCGCCCGCCATCGCTGACAGCCTCCAGGTGGCAATGCCAGGTCTCCGCATTGGCTTAATCAGGGCATCCTGATACCACACAGCAGGGCTCTCAGGGGTGGGCTCGGCCTCCCAGCCCTGCCGGATGCACAGGTGCCCTGGGGGTGTGTCGGGGGCGACTCACGTGCCGTCTTCATTGCTCCTGAAGAACACCAGGAAGGGGTCGGATTTCCCGAAGAAATCTTTCTTATCCAGTTTGTTGGCACAGAACTGCATTGTGGCCACATCCTGGAAAGGAGGGAAAATGGGGTGGTGAGGCAGGAGGATTCCAGGGACAGGCATGGGTGGATAAGGTAGCATTGTAAATACGCCTGGTACAGGCCTCCAGGGTTACCCACAGGCGAGAGGAGCAACGTCACCATCAGTCAGCAATGCATACATAGGTCTACAGGACCAGTCGGCTGGAGACGCATTTGGATCTGAAGCTGCCCTGGGTTCGAATCCTACCTCTACCACTTTGGAGCTGTGTGACTATAAGGAGAGCAGGCAGCCTCTCAGAGTCTCTGGGGTTCATGGGTGACTGTGGTGAGCACAGGTAGTCGAGTGTGTGCAGTGTTCGGCGTGTAATCCCTTCTGGGTGCCCAGCGTGGCGACGTGGCAAGCAACGGCCATTCTGGGCGTGGCCTGCTGACCCCGAAACCTGGCACTGTCCACGATGCCCCATGCTCTCATGGTCCTGTGTGGTTCCGAGGACACCCGAGGTTAGGTGAGTGTCCGCTTCCCCTAACTACAGTGTGCCCACCCAACGCTTTGAGGAGGATGGGACAGGGATCAAAATCGGGGGTGGGGAGTGGGGGGAAGGCTCAGAGTGGAGGATAGAAGGGGTGTGGGGGAGGGGCTTGGGGGACAAGGGAAGGCTTACCAAGCCCAACAAGCAGAGCTAATTTTGATCCCGACAGCTCCCTGCCCCGACTGCCTTGGTATCTGCAAAGGTGGCCAGACCCTCAGAGGACCCTGCCCCTTGCTCTCAGACTCTGCTCCTCAGACTCCGCCCCCTCAGACTCCACCCCTCAGACTTCATCCTTCTCAAGCTATGACCCCGCCCCTACCCCTTGTGACACCAGCCCTCTACTTCCTGGCTCTGCCCTCTAGAGCTCCACCCCTTCGGGCTCTTGCTCCCCAGCTCTAGAGGACCCTGGTTGGGCGTGGCCAGTCAATGTCAGTCTTTTCGCCTAGCCCTGTGTGACCTCCCCAGTGAAAAACTCTGGGATGCCTGAAGGCCCTTGGGTTCAGCCTGCTCTTCAGGCACCTCCCCTTGTGGGCGCGCGCTCGCGCGCTCGCGCGCGCGCGCGTGTGTGTGTGTGTGTGTGTCTCCTACCATTTCTCCCCTTTCCCTCACTTCCCTCACCTTGTGCGTCTTCCCACTCGGCTATAGGATGTCAGCATAAACAGAGCTATCTGCTCCACCACTCGGCCAGTCAACACCCATTTTGCCTTTGTCACCTTTTCTAAGCAAAGACACTGGGGATGGAAAACTGCTAACCTATATAAGATGGCAGCTGGAGACTAGGCTACCTCTGGGCTAGCCTTGGCTACACAAGATCATATGGTGTCTGTGGCCTCTGGGCCTGTACAAGCCAGATCACCAGGAAGGAAGAGCCTGCTGCACACAGCAACGGGAGGGCCCTTATCCTTGCCCACTTGAAGGGGAGGAGCTAGGGGTCTAAACCCCGTGGCATCCAGGGTACTGGAGCTTCCAGAAAGCCCCAGAGATTCTGGCCCAGAACAAGGGCACTGGGGAGTAACCACGAATTCCCTAGATATCAGGTGCCACCTGACCCTGCACCTTTCCAACCTCCACTTGGAAAACTCCTGATTTCCACTTTCCAGAGGAGGAGGAAGAGGAGGAGGAGGAGGAGGAGGAGGAGGAGGAGGGGGAGGAGGAGGAGGTTAACCCACCTGCCCCGTGCTGCACAAGGTACAGACCAGACTTCAGGGCTTTACGATCCATTCAGAAAACTCCCCAGAGGCACCAGGAGGACAGGGAGGACAGAATAAGTGAGTTACAGGGACTCCGGGCTAATCTAAGCCTCGGGGCCAGAGTAACTACAAGGCTGGTGTTGATGTCTTCCCAGGGAGGTCATGGAAAGCTTCTATGAGATCAGAGGGCGATCAGAGGCCCAGTCCTGACTCTATAGAGAGGGTCTCGTGGCATTCTTACCTAGAACACAGGAACCTCTCACATGACAAACCAGGCTGACGCTAAACCAAGCGCACACGGAAACAGCCCAACAGCAGAGCTAAGCAGCCAGGGCCTTTCCTGCCTTTTGTAGAACCTTTAGAAGGCCTTGCGAGACCAGGCAGGGAGCAGAAAGTTTAAATCAAAGGTAAAGATAAGTGAGGAGTGTGTCTCGGGGTACACAGTGCCCGCCCAGCATGCACATGGTCCTGGGTTTATCCCTGGTATTAGAACAAGGAAAACTGGGGCTACTGATGGCAGGGTGTCACCTACTTTTGGGTGGAAGTATATGAAACTGTCAATAACCAACTGTCATGTGTCTATGAAAGTGACAAAAAATGAAGCGGAATGTAATGTGACTACTGACTTTGATTTTTTTAAGGTGTATGTGTATGTGTGTGTACATGTGCATGGGTGCATGCATGTGTGTATACATGTATATGCATGAGTATGTGTGTACTATGTATGAGTGTATGTGTGTGCACATATGTGTGAATGTGGGCATGCTGTGGAAGAGAGAGGGCAACATATGCATGTGTGTATGTGTGCATGTGCATGGGTGTGTGCATATGTGTGTGCATGTGTATGTGCCTATGTGTCTGTGCACATGCATGGATGTGTATGTGTAAGCATATGTACTTGTGTATGTATGTGTGCATGTGTGTGCACGTGTGTGTGTGGCTGCCTATATATGTGGGCACATGCACAGGTATGTGCATACGTGTGAGTACATGTATATGCATGAGTATGTGCACATGCATGTATTTTGTAAGTGTGTGAGTGCATGTACTTATGTATGTGTGTGCATGTATGTGTGCATGTTCATGGGTATTTGCATAAGTATGTGAGTGTATGTACATATGTATGTGTATGTACATGTGTACATGCAGGTATTATACATGTGTGGCGAATGTGTGCACATGTATGGATGGGTGCATGTATGTACTTGTATATGTGTGTGCACTTGTGTGTGTGCACATTCATAGGATGATGAATGTGTGTGGGTGTATGTACATGTGTATGTGTCTGTACATGTGTGTGTGTGTATGTGTGTGTGTGTGTGTGTGTGTGTGTATGAATCTGGGCATGCTGTGGAAGGTAGAGGGCAACCAAGGTGCCCACTGTTTTCCACTCACAGAGACAGGGTCTCTGCTCTTCACTACCCTGCAGGTCAGGCTGGTTGGCCCTGAGGCTCCCGGGGACTGACTATCAGCTTCCTGTCTTGCTGTAGGAACCCTGGGACTACAGCTGCTCACCCTGAGTATCAGTTCCATGGTTTTCAGCTCCCCTAGTGCTATGGCCCCCTATCAGTTCCTCATATTGTGGTGACCCGCCCCCCTCCAACCCGAAAATTCTTTTTGTTCCTACTTCCTAACTGTAATTTTGCTACTGTTATGAATCATAATGCAAATATCTGATATGCAGGATATCTGATAGGTGACCCTGGGGGTGGGGTCATGACCCACAGGTTGAGAACTACAGATCCAATTCTTAGGTGGTTCTCAACACTTCCACAGCAAGGGCTTTCACCCACTGAGCCATCGTCCCACCGCTCCCTCATATCCACGCTTCGTTTAATCCTGTCAACAGTTCTATGCAGGAGACACTGTCCTGCCTATTTTACACAGGATGGGGTGGGGGAGGAGCGACTCGGCACTCAGGAGGTAGCGGCTAGCAGATCTCTGTGAGTTCAAAGCCAGCCTAGTCTACATAGTGACAGTTCCACAGTTCCAGACCAGGCTGGCCAGGCATTCATAGTGAGACTCTGTGACACACTCTTGGTCTGATTGCACATGCACACACACAAGGGCCCATTGAGGCCGAAGCCCCTGCCACTAAGCTTAAATTCAATCCCAGGGACCCACATGTTGGAAGCAAATTCTGCAAGCCATCCTCAGACCTTCATATTTGCCAGAGCACACGTGTGCTTATACACACATACATGCAACCCAGAGCACACGTGTGCTTATACACACATACATGCAACCCAGAGCACACGTGTGCTTATACTCATATGCATGCAACTCGTAGCACACGTGTGCCTATATGCATACACATGCGACATAAATAAATAAAATGTGGGAAATAAAGAAAAGAGCAAGCCGGGCGTTGGTGGTGCACGCCTTTAATCCCAGCACTTGGGAGGCAGAGGCAGGCGGATTTCTGAGCTCGAGGCCAGCCTGGTCTACAGAGTGAGTTCCAGGACAGCCAGGACCACACAGAGAAACCCTGTCTCGAAAAACCAAAAAAAAAAAAAAAAAAAAAAAGAGCAAGAGGGAGCTGGAGAGATGGCTCAGTAGCTAAGAACATTGACTGCTCTTCCAGAGGTCCTGAGTTCAAATCCCAGAAACCACATGGTAGCTCACAACCATCTGTTGTGGATCTGATGCCCTGTTCTGGTGTGATTGAAGACAGTGACTGTGTACTCACATACATAAAATAAATAAATATATCTTAGAAGGAAGGAAGGAAGGAAGGAAGGAAGGAAGGAAGGAAGGAAGGAAGGACCAAGACGTGGAGGAACAGAGAGGGCAACACTCTTGCTGGGTGCCACACAGCATGAGGGAGGGAGGGAGCTGGAGTGGAACATTAATGGCTGCAGGAAAGAGGAGCTGAAATTCTCAATAATGAGCCCGCATCCCCAAGGTAAGCTTAATTATATTCTGTAGCTCTAATGGAGGAGGCAGAGGAGTGTGAAATCCATTTAGAAGGGCCTCTGTGCAAACTAGCTAAAATGGAAAAAAAAAAAAAAAAGCAGGCTCTGAACTCCAGCTAGGTGGGAAGAAGCTCTGCCAGAGAGCGACAGCAGGTTCCCTGTCTGTGGTAGATAAGTGAGGCAGCGGCAGCCTCATCTCCACCCTACCCCTAACACACACACACACACACACACACACACACACAGTGTGACTGCTGTTCCATGCAGGACAGACCATCAGAGAGGTTTCCAGCTTGTCAGCCAAGCGATGGCCCTGATGACACCCAGTGGGAAAGTCCTGGGGGGCAGAGGGGAGGGGCGTAGGAAGTCAAGGTCCCAGCCAGGAATGGGAAGCTCAGAGCCTGGCACCTGCTGGGTGAGCCCCACCCAGGACCTGCATCTCAATCTCAGTCTGAGCTGTGAGATGTGTGTGTGTGTGTGTGTGTGTGTGTGTGTGTGTGTGAGAGAGAGAGAGAGAGAGAGAGAGAGAGAGAGAGATGATGATGATGATGATGATGATGATGCTCTAAACCTCGGGTGTGTGGGGGTGTGTGCATGTGTATGTGTGCGTGCATGTGTGTGCACGTGTGTATGAGATATGATGCTCTAAACCTCGGGTGTGTGGGTGCATGTGCGTGTGTGCATATGTGTGTGTGTGAGAGATACGATGCTCTAAACCTGTGTGTGTGTGTGTGTGCATGTGTGCATGCATGTGTACATGCATGTGCGTGTGCATGTGTGTCTGTGTGTGTGAGAGATACAATGCTTTAAACTGTGTGTGCGTGTGTGTGCATGTGCGTGTGTGCATGTGTGTGCGCATGCGCGCATGTGTGTGCATGTGCGTGTGCATGTGTGTGTGTGTTTGTGTGTCTGTGTCTATATGTCTGTGTGTCTGTGTGTCTGTGTGATACGATGCTCTAAACCTCTCCTGGTCCCCACCAATGTGGTTGGCAGATGGGTCACACCGTGTGAATCTGAGAAGAGGCTTGGATCCCAGGGTTCCCTTGAGGGTCCGATTGGGGGTTTGGTGCTGATGTGGGGCTCTCGGTTGGAGCCTGAGTGATGCTGTTCACAGCCTGTGCGCCATGGGAATCAGCAGCAGGGAAGATAAAACCCGCTCCTGAGATATATAATTTCCTGCAATTTCTGCCTTTCACCCTATCTTAAAAAAAAAAAAAAAAACATATTAAGTTTCTCTAAAGCAGCAGGATTGCTTCAATCTGCATATGCCCGAATGCTAACTGTGCTGCCTCCGGGATTTAGCAGGCAGCCTTTCTCCGCAGCAGGGCCAGGCTTCCTCAGGCACCTCAGCTTTCCCACTCCAGGAAGAAGGCTGAGGAGGTCAGAGGTCAGAGGTCAGAGGTCAGGCCCAGAGGTCAGCAGGCAAGGTATTTACTGTTCTGCCCTAGATAAGGAGGTAAATATGAAATTTGAGGGCACCTCTAAGGTTCAATAATTGAAAGTGCTTTGTTGTTGTTTTAGATTAATTTTTATGTATGTGAGTACACTGTCTTCAGATACTCCAGAAGAGGGTGTCAGATCCCATTACAGATGGTTGTGAGCCACCAAGTGGGTGCTGGGAATTGAACTCAGAACCTCTGGAAGAGCAGTCAATGCTCTTAACCAGTGAGCCATCTCTCCAGCCTAGTAATCAAATGTCTTAACGTCATTTAAAAAAAAAAAAATCAACATGAAATACATTTGTGATAAACAAAACAGAAAAATGTTGAAACAGTTTTATAAATGAAGCAACGGAGCCACAGAAAGTCACAGAGTAGCTTGCCCAGAGCCACATGCTTCACAGGGTCTCTCTCTTTAGCCCTGGCTGTCTTGGAACTGGTTCTGTAGACTCACAGAGATCCGCCTGCCTCTGCCTTCCAAGTGCTGGGATTAAAGGTGTGCACCATCCCATGTTCAGTTCTTGTTTCAGGGGCTTGAATTCTCAATCAGCCTACATGCTAACTCTAAAAGACGTTTTTTAAATGGATAACGGGACCATGGTGGCATCTATTATTGTCTTTTTGATATGTTGGATTTTCTGGATTTCCTAGAATTAGTACACTGTTCTATTTGGTCAGATTAAAAACAGCCTAATGTGGAATGCCTGGTGTTGTGGAAGGCAAAGACAGGGGGACCTCTTTGAGTTTGAGGCCAGTCTGGCCTACAAATCTACTCTAGGATAGCCAGGGCTACATAGAGAAACCCTGTCTTGAACCCCTCCCCTAAAAAGTGCATGGTGTGTGAGTGTGTGTGTGTGTGTGTGTGTGTGTCCTTGGACCTAGAGTGTGTACATCTGCATTTGGGGATGGAGCTGAGTTCAGGATGCTGGAGAAATGACTCAGTCAGTAAAACCCTTGCTACACAGGCATGAAGGTCTGAAGTCACATCCCCCACCCATGGTAGACTGTTGGACATGCTGGCTCAAGCTTGCAATCTCCAGCACTGGACAGGCAGAGATAGGGGGACCCCCCCCCCACTCACTAGCCAGCCAGCCTAGCCTGAGGGTGAGCTTCAGGCCAGTGAGAGAGCCCCCGTCTGAAAACCCAAGATGCATAGGTCCTAAAAAATGACAAGCAAGGTAAATGTGCACAGACACGCGCGCGCGCGCGCGCGCGCACACACACACACACACACACACACACACACACTAAGACTCTGAAACTGCATCCCAGCCAGGATAGGGTGGGGGGCTAAAGAGAAGAGGGGAGGGGGGCCAGTGAGGAGGCGCTTTGTGCTGCCTGCCAGTCAGTTCCAGGTGGCGGTCACAGCAGCCTGGGGAGATGGAGCCTTTGTTGCTGCTCTGACTGTGGCTGGGCCTTGGGGTCGAGAATCAAGCTGCCTTGCCTTTGTTGTGGTAATGAACAACTCCCCAAACCATCCAGTCAGCTGTGCCTGTGCTGATTTGGAGGTGGAAACCCCTCGGCAGGCCACTTTCCCTCCCACTTGCCAGCAGATCTGGGAAGCTGACCTACATCCACTGCTTGGAAGGAAAAAGAGGAACCCTTAGACCAGGCCAGGAGCCGGGTAGGGTGGCACACGCGTGTGACCCCGGGAGGAGCAGTGCTGGGAGCACTAGAGCAATCTGGGACTCAGAGGAGTTCTAGACCTGGGCAGACTGTAGAATGAGACAGTGTCTCAAAATACACACACACACACACACACACACACTCAAAACACACACACACACACACACACACACACACACACAGACACTGCACACAGGCTGCTGCGATGGATGACTCAGTGGGTAGAGGTGGAGGCTCCCAGGCCTCACACTCTGAGTTCGGTCCCTAGCCTCCACATGGTGGAAGGAGAGAACAGACTCCCTAGGCTTGGGGATATACACACATGTGCGCACACACACAAAATAAATGAATAGATCCATGAAAAAATAAAAATAATAAAAGAATATATGGAAGCTGGAGAGATGGCTCAGTGCTTAAGAGTACTTACTGACTGCTCTTCCAGAGGACCTGAGTTCAATTCCCAGCAACCACATGGTGGCTCACAACGTAACTCCAAGATCTGACACTCTCACATAGACACAAAGGAAGTCAAAACACCAATGCACATGAAATATAAATAAATAAAAAGAATATAGGATATTTAGTGAAGTATTATTTAAATATATTGAGGAAGCCATATTCAATCAATGATGGTCCACCCGGACAATGAGGAATAACATTTCTAAGACAGAAACTTATAGCCCAATAACTAGGTACCACATTGGCTGGGTGGTAGTGGCGCACACCTTTAATCTGTGCGCTTAGGAAGCAGAGGCAGGAGGATCTTTGAGTTTAGCCTGGTCTACAGAGGGAATTTCAGACCAGTAAAAGCTATACAGTGAGACCCTGTCTCAAAACAAAACCACCAAACAAGTGGGTACCAAATTATACCAAAACCAAGATCTACGTAGGTAGCCATAAAAAGGTGTCCGAATGTCAACAATAATTCTCTCTGGGTAATTTTTCTATATTTCTCAACTTGTGCAGCAGAATTCGCATGGTACTTTTTCTTTTTCATTTCCATGTGTGTTCACATCTGTGTAGGTACACACGTGTTCAAGTACATGTGCATACGTGCCTGAGTGTGTAGAGAGGTTGATGTTGGGCACCTTCTCCCATCTTCCACCATCTTATTCTCTGGGGCAGGTGTCAATCAAACCTAGAGCGGGCTAATGTGGCTGTGGTCGCCGGCTTGCTTGCTCTCTGGTAGGGGGTACACATGCACCTTCAGAGGCTGCTATTACAGGGTCACCGTGCCCGCTAAGCATCCATGTGGATACTCAGGATGTGACCTGTGGCTCTCCTGCATGTGCAGTGAGTGCTTTACCATCTTTGGGAGATCCAAAGGCTAATACGGTTAATGTAATAGTGCAGACACAAATATATTTAAGCCTCACAGACAGTCTTTTTGTTTTGTTTTGTTTGGATTTAAATAGGGGGAATTATTTCTGAGACTAAGAAATTATATGCTGTGTTTTAGGGAGGATGCTCATGTCTGTCTGAGCACCGACCACACGCCTTCCCTACCCTTCATGGCACCCGCATGCAGCTGCGTGTCAGAGGACCCGCACCCCATAGTCACTTTACATCAGGGCTTCCTCTTGTCTTTCTCCTTCCCTCTAGTGACTGTTCCCACCCAAAGTCTGCAGCAAGGAAAAACACCACCCTCAAGTCTCCTGAACGCTCTAGCCTGAAAGGCTCACAGAATCCAGCTAGCCGTAATGGTGGGCACTTTTGATCCAAAACTCAGGAGGCAGAGGCAGGAGGATCTCTGAGTTTGATGCCAGCCTGGTCTGCAAAGTGAGTTCCAGGACTGCCAGGGCTATGCAGAGAAACCCTATCTTGAACCCTACCCCACCCCCCAAAAAAAAGAAAGAAGGAAAGAGTCTAGTCCCTCCTTCCACCATCCCACCATCCCACCATCCCCGACCCTGCAGCCTACCTCTCCAGCCCACTATTGTCTCTCCTGACTGGGGGGTTGAGGGCTTGCTGCTCCCCAGGAAGCTGGTTGCAAGGACTTAACCATGAACCTGCTTTTCCACAGGATCAAGAATGTCACATGTGATTTAAAAAAAAAAAAAAAGAGGCAGTGGGACTGCCAGGGTCTTAGAGACTGGGATTTCAGGCTGCCATTTCTCTCCCTAAATGAGAACTCTGGGGGCCAGAGGGCAGAGTGAGTGAAACATTCACTTGCTGACTTAAAAGAAATGAGCTTTCTACCATCCGGGAGACAATTTATAGATGTGGAGGAACCAGAGGATGCTGCTGCATGAAGCGTGGGGCCATCCTTAGCTGGGAGAGATGGGGCAGGTCTCTCCTCCCCATCAGCATCCTGGAAGACAGGTACTGATCATGATCTAAGCAGCAGGAAAGCCAAGGAGACCCAGAGCCTTCTATTGCACGTGCAGCCGGCGCCCATCTCTCGGAATTCCAGGTCCAACTCTCTAAGCTGGCTTTTTGCTGATGCTATGAGCCTGCAGAGCCCACGGGGCAACCACTCCAACGTATTGAGAAACTGTCTCATCTGCTTTTGTAGCGGCAAGGTCTCACTATATAGCCCAGGCTAGCCTGGAACTGAGATCTGCCTGCCTCTGCTTCTGAGGAACTGAAATTAAAGGCATGCCCCACAATGCTGGGCCCTGGTTTTTATTTTTTATTTTTTAAATAAAAAAGAGGGTGCCAGTGAGTGGTGGTGTACACCTTTAATCCCAGCACTTGGGAGGCAGAGGCAGGCAGATTTCTGAGTTTAGAGGCCAGCCTGGTCTACAGAGTGAGTTCCAGGACAGCCAGGGATGCACAGAGAAACCAATAAATAAATAAAATAAAAAATAAAAAAGAGGGCTGGTGGAGTGCTTGCTTAGCCTGGGCAAGATCCTGGGTTTACTCTCTAGCACAGGGTGCATTTGCCAACAAGAGAGCCTCAGAGAGTTGAAGACCTTGAAGGCATTGTCAGCCTCCTCACTGGGCACGGGGAAATGTGGGTGACTGCAGAGCTGACGCTCTGGACCCCAAATATATTCGCACCAAATCTGACTGTAGGAATCTTCTTGGCATTAGTATTCTGGTGAGCAAGGCTTTTCATTTACTTACTAAAGTAAGCCTGTGACAGGCTGGTATCCACTCCGTCCTTTGCTGTCCCTGGCCACCCACACAGGCTCCAGGCTGAAGGCAGGAAGCCCCACGCCTTGCGGACCCACTCCAGACCCCGCCTTCTCCCTTTGATCCTCCCACTGAAAGCCTGAGTTGCAAAGCTGCTCACATGTAATTATTTTAATTCAGCCAGATGCTAAGAATTAGTCTCTTTTCCTTGCAAGGATTCCAGGGAAAGAGAGAATTCAGCCAAAGATGTGCCAGAAGAAAAAGGAGCTGACAGCCTCTGGGAGGGGGAGGGAGCCCCCAACCCCCCCCCCCCAGTGTGGGCAAGAGCCCCAAGCAAGGAAACTGCATTGTCCAAGGATGAGAGAGAGAGAGAGAGAGAGAGAGAGAGAGTGGTGGTGGAGAGGACAGGGAGGAAGAGGAAGGGAGGGAGGAGGGGAAGATGTTTACAAACTACCACCATCGCCAGCCCCCCTAAGCTTAGACACCCCACAGTGCCCTTGCTGATGTTACTTAAGGTAAACCCCAGGAGGGGGGGCTGAGCTCAGGGAAAACTGAGTTTGTACAGGCAAGAATTCCTGCACAGCCCCCCCTGAGTGACATCCTCATCCCCTTCATCTGAGTATCAGTTAATCCAACTGCTCCACAGCCAGGGAACTCTGGCCTTAGGAGCTAGAAGAGGGAGTTGGAAGCACTAGGACTGGAGTTGTCGATAGTTGTGAGCCATATTGTGGATGCTGAGAATCAGACCCAGGTCTTGTGCAAGAGCGTCGGGTGTTCTTAACTACGATGTCATCTATCTCTCCAGCTTCCCATGTTGATTCTTTGTTGGTTTTGTTAAAATGGGATCCCTCTATATATCCCTGGTATCCTGGAACTTGCTACATAAACCAGGCCTTGAGCTCAGAGATCCTCTGCCTCTGCCTCCCAAGTACTGGGTTTAAAGGCCACCACACCTGGCTACTATGCTGATTCTAATGTGTTCCATTGTTACTGTTCTAAAAGAGGTCAATGTATGACTTAACTTGCTCTGTCATAGTTTCTAAAATGGTGGATACAAAAATTCTAACATGGTGGATACATTGTTTCCTAACATGGTGGATACATTGTTTCTAACATGGTGGATACACAGTTTCTAATGTGGTGGATACAAAGATTCTACCATGGTGGATACATTGTTTCTAAAATGGTAGATACAGCTTCTAACATGGTGGCTACATAATATCTTGCTCAAAGTCTTCTCCCATAAATAACTGAGCCCCGTCTTACTTCTCAGGACCTGTCATCGTCAGCATCCACTGTCAACTTTACAGAAACCTAAAGTCACCAGGGGAGGGGGACCCTCACCTGAAGAATTTCCTCCACCAGGTTGGTTTGTAGCCATTTTGTGAGGCATTTTCTTCTTTCTTTTCTTACTATTTATTTTTTATTATACTTAATTATGTGTATGGGTGTCTGCACATGACTGTAGGTACTGTGATAGGCCAGACACATCTGCTCCCCTTGGAGCTGGAGTCACAGGCAGTTGTGACCAGCTGGACATGGGTGCTGGGAACTGAACTTAGAGCTAACGCAAGAAGAATAGACATTTTTAACCACTGAGTCATCTCTTCAGCTCTGAGGGAGATGCCCACTGTGGGTGGTGCGACCCCTAGGCAGGTGGGTCTGGGATCTATAAGAAAGCTCGTTGATCATGGTCCTGAGAGCAAGCCAGTAGACAGCGCTCCGTGGTTTCTGCTTCAGGCTCTTGTCTTGCGTTCCTGCTCTGACTTCCCTCAATGCTGGACCTGAGACTATAAAGTAAAATGGACTCTTTCCCCCACAAGTCATTTCCGACATGGCGTTTATCACAGCAAACTAGAGCACTGCTCCTCAGGTGACAGATGGCATCACCTGTCAGGACAGCATCTTTACAACGTCTCCCTTATCATCAGCCGTCAGAGCCCCGAGCCCTCTCTCCGTGTGGGGAGCCACCCCTGTTGCCTGCTTCTCCACAGTCAAAACCAAAGGCTGCCGCGGATTGCAGACTCTGGGTCTCGCAACAGCCACACCCACCCACATACATGTATTCACACCTACCCACACGCACAGCCACCCATGTGCACACACTTACACTTATGGCCACACGCACACGCAATTTCTTCCCTCCATCCCACAGAGGGTATCATCCTGTGCCCGAGACAAAACTGAAAAGTGATGACCAAATCGCAAGTCATCTTGGGGTCATCTGGGCTGAGGGACTTGCCATCGGAGCCCGAAGGAGCCTGGCTCTGTGGTGTGGACTGTAGGCTGGTCCTTCCTGCCTTGTGTTTCTCTCTGCTCAACCATAAGGTTGGAGTCTTCTAACTCCAGTATCACCGTCTCACGTCAGCCAGGTCATGAGGAGCCTTGTCTACCCTGGGCTCCCTCCAGCAACCGGGAATCCTGGCCCACGGGGAAGCAGGCTCTGCTACTCACCCTGCAGTTGCTCAGTTCCTCTGCAGACAGGATGATGGTTCCACATTTCTTCCCCGGGACGCCACTGAAGGAGAAGAGGCGAAAACAATGACGAGTCGGACAAGGACAGACCAACCTGACACTCCTCGGTCAGCCACTCCCACACCCCACCCTGTGCCATCCAGGCATCCGCCCCAACACCCCAGAGGAAGAAAGTCTTCAGAAGTGCCTAGGCAGTGTGGCCAAGGGCTGTGCTGCTGGGGCCACGCCCTCAGCCTCGGTGGCCCCGCCCCCTGCTCCCAAGGCCCACCAGGGAGGTCTTAGAATGGCGGCAGCACCCAGACTCACCCGGAAGCTTCCGGACCAGTGGTTCTGGAGCTTTCCATCCAAAGACCACTTCTGTGGGCAAAAGACCTTGTGGGCTAGCTACCCTGTACCCGGCTGACCCAGGGTCCCCTGATGTTCCAGCTCTGAGCCAGTCTCCTTCACTACGGAAGAGCGGCTGAGGATGGGGTAGGGTCTCGGGACTCTCCCTGGCTCTCCCCTGCAGCTACCTCCCTTTCAGTTAGGTGGCTGGGGCCTTCTAGGGACAGACAACTCCTTAGTGAGGGGCCAGGCAGGACAAAGAGGGATCATCTACAGCAGAGAAGCCCCTCCCGAAAGGCAAGTCGGAAAGGGCTCTATCCAGGCTTCTCCACCTGTTTCTCTTGTAAACCTACAGGGAGATGCCCCAAGGACTAGCCCGTGTCACTCTATGGTTTGAGTCTCAGGAAGATCTCAGGGTCACTGAAAGGGAGAGTCATACGTAAGGCTGTGGGGGCAGCTGTGACTAGGGTTCAAAGGTTACTCTTCTGTCCCTGCACATATCTAGGCTGACCTAGAACCTGTTTTTCTAATATGCACACACAGTGCCTTGTGCTGAGAAGGCCTGAGGTGGGCAGTTTCCCTCCCTGCATCCTTGCTTCACCTTTGGGGGGCGCTGTAAAATCCAGACCCCCCCCATCTCCTGACCAGCCCGTGGCAGCAGCAGCAGCGTGCCGTGTGGGTGTGGAATCCTATGGGAACTCCTGAGTTTTCCCCAGCATCGACCTTTGGAGGGAGAGGTTCCCAGCTGAGGAGGAATGTAAGGAAGAGAAGCTTCCTAGGGCTGAGGAAACAAACCAAAGGTCTCCAGATCCAAATCCGGTGAGAAGAGTAGGGGCCACACCTGCCCCAGGCATGTGGCAGTGTCCAGACTTGTTCCTCAGTCCTTCCCCACATGCTGGCCTGGGAAGGACCAGGCAGATGCTGGGGGGGCGGGGGAGGTAGCCTCCGCAGCCTCCGCCCCTGCCTCTCCATCTGTTGCTCGGCCTTGGACCCCACCCTCTATTCCTGATCATGCTTCCTAACACACACACACACACACACACACACACACACACACACACCGCCTCAGCCTGCTCCCTCCCACAGGCTTGGCCTCTCCCTCTGGACTTTATCTCTCTCTTAAGATTTTGCTCCCTGTCAGCTCACTGGTACCCGCTCTCTCTTCCTAAACCAGCAGTCACACTGGCCCCTAGCTGTTGGGGGAGGGGGAGTTTTCCACATCTGGCCAGGTTCTTCCCTCACATGCAGGAGGCTGGGACTCTCTTACTCAGCTCCAAAGGCCCTTAGGCCCACACAGTATGAGAAGAAGCTAAGGTGGAAAATCTTCTCAGGAGAGGAGAGGGGGCCCACGGAGGGTCTGTATTGGCCATGTTTTCATGAGGTTAGCCCGAAGCTCAAAGTCAGTGGGGGCCGAGGAAGTAGACAGCCCTCTGCTGCTGGGGGCGAGCTATGGAGGCAGTGGGAGAGCTGAGCCGAACAGACCCCATCGGGAGAAGGCAGCTCGTGTTCTGTGTTTGTGAGGGAAACCATGGAGAGCACAGAGCCAAGAGGGGGCATTAGAGGAAGGAAAGGGGGGGGACAGGGAGGGAATGGGGCAGAGCTCGGAAGGACAAAGGGGACCGAGAGGTGCCAGGCCTGCCAACCCTGGGCACAGTTTGCTCTCCTGAGCCCAACCCTACTCCCTAAAATCCCAAGAGCCACCAGGCTCCAGCTCTGGCCGGTGCAGAAGAGGAGGATGTCTGAGACCTTGTAAAGGGACCCGGGACCCTTTGTCTTCCCACCCAGGGATCAACAGAAGATCAGGAGCTGGGCCCAGGGGCAGGAGGCAGCCTCTGTAGAGCGGGTCGAATACAGAAGGACGGTCACAGCTGCATGGTGACCTACCCGTTAGACACGGCTGGCATAGGCTTGCCCGTCCGGGAGTTGAGGCTGAACGGTCCTATCCTGTGGAGAGGGAGAAGAAGAAGAATGAGCCCAGGTCCCCAACAGATGGATGCCTGAGCCAGGTGTCTGCCCTGGAAATCATTATAATAGGGCCAAAAGTCCAGACCACAGAAAGATCTTCCAAGCCCTGGGCAAGTTATGCTACCCCTGAGGTATTCATAGTAGGGCTCCAGACCAGCAGCCCCAGTGTCCCCTGGGAAGGTGGTGCAAACATACCCAGACCTACTAGGTCAGAAACTCTGAGGGTGGAGGTCAGCTTCTGCTCTAGGTGACCCTGACACCTGCTGCAGGTGGAGACTGCATCAGTGGGCCTGGGGGTGGGGGTTAACTGTGTCTGCCCATTCGGATACTGAAGGCCCAAATGCACCCATGGGGCAATATTTGGAGACAGAACCTTTAAAGGAGCCAAAGAGATTGTTCAGCAGCTAAGAGCCAGGGATGCTCTTCCAGAGGAATCAAGTTCAGTTCCCAGTACCCACACCAGGAGACGCATGGCCAGCTCTGGGAGTCTGGCACCCTCTACTGGCCTCTGGGGCACCTGCACTCATGTGCACATACCCCCCCCCCAAACAACCATAGACACATACACTTGAATAATTTAAATAAAAACAGTTAAGGAAATGAGGTCACCTGGGTGGGGTCTGACTGTCCAGACCCACGGAAAAGACAGGAGAACAAAACAAAACCAACAACATCGAAACCCAGGAGAGCGGCCTCAGCAGAAAGGAAGCTCAGTCGGTGCCTTGAATTTGGATTTCTGACTTCTGTAAGTGTGAAGTTTTTAATTTCTCCCACTAAGTCCCTCAGGATGGTGTTCACGTCAACACCCTAGTAAATTAATACAGCCGACTTGGGTGCGGCCGCACATGCCCACAATGGCAGCATTTGGGAGGCTGAGGCAGAGGGATCTGTTTGAAGCCTTCCTGGGCTACAGAAAAAGACCCTGGGCGCTGACTCAAACACTCAGAGGAAGCTGGATGTGACGGTGTACACTTGAAATCCCAGGACTCACACAGGATCTTGAGTGTGAGGCTGCCCTGTAGTGAGGTCCTGTCTCAAAACAACAACATCCCCCTCCACCCTCAAACACAAGGAAACCAAACCAATGCATCATCCCTTAATAGGCACACGGAACTGGTTCGTGGACCCCTCTGGGACAATAGAGCCTCTGGATGTGCAAATCTATTTGTTTTGGGTTTGTTTTGTTTTTAGAGACAGGGTTTCTCTGCATAGCCTTAACCATCCTGAAACTTGCTCTGTAGATCAGGCTGGCCTTGAACTCACAGATCCATCTGCCTCTGCCTCCCAAGTACTGGGAATTAAAGGCATGTGCTACCACCTCCTAGATGGCACCATATCATTTAAATATGAGGCATGCACAACCTCCACGTGTTTTATTTTATTATTTATTTAGAAATATAGGAAACAGGGTCTCATGGAACTGAGGCTTGCCTTCAACTGACATAGTCGAGGGTGGCCTTGAACCCCTCCTGCCTCCACGCTCAAGGGCTAGGTTACCCCTATACTCCACCATGCCCATACTCTATATCACCCGTAGGTGCTTTGGAATATCTAACACAGAGGAAATACATGGCACAGGCTTGCTGCCCTGAATCATTCAGGGAACAACGACCAGGCGAATGTCAGTGCATGTCCAGTATTAGCTCATGGAGTGCACGCTTGTAGATCCCACAAACACGGAGGGCTCCCTGCATTGATTTCACTAGAAAAGCACTGACCCTTCCGTCTGTCCCAGAATAGATGCCCAGTCAACAGGAGGTGCTGGTGGGGTTTAGTCACGAATGGCTAAACTTAGACACAAACAACCTTCGGGGCGGAAAGGACCTGCCTCCTCCGGGGTATTCCCGAGCCTCTGTATTTCAGATCTTGTCCTTGGGTTCATCTTCTGGGAGGAAAGGATCCCTCCATCCCCTACCCATCCAGCAGGTGGGAAACAGACCTGTGACTGGTTAGGTTTGGATCCAGGTGGGAGCTGGGAGGTTTAAAAACACTCCTGGGCTTCTCCTCCGCCAGAAGAGAGAGGGCAGTGGGCAGCAAATAAGATCCAAATGTGCTATGTGTGTGTCAGAGAATGAGTAAAAATAACTTCAAAACGTGTAAATCTGAATGAAGGAACACTGCTTCTTAGCAAGAGCGAATTGTGATTTTTCTCCTGGGAAAACCCCACTTTTCTTTTAAATTTGTTTGTACTATTTTTAACTCTGTGTGTGTCCAAGTGCGTGTGCATGTGCATGTGCGAATGTACGTGTGTGTGTGTGCGTGTGTGTGCATGTGAGGCCAGAGGTATGAACTCCCTTGGAACTGGAGCTGGAGATGGTTGTGAAACACCTGGCTGCGGTGTGGGTTTTTAACCCGAGAGCCATCCTTCCAGTCTTGTGAGCTGGATATAATTTTTGGGCTTCCTTAAATCTATAATTCAGTTGTGTCTACATAGTGAGTTCCAGGCCAGCTAGGGCTACATAGAAAGACCCTGTCTTGAAAAACAAAACAAAACAAAACCCCGCCCCCACAAAAATCTAAAACAAGAAAAACAACCAACCAAACCAAAAGAAAAAAAAAAAAGAACCCTAGAATTCTAAATTAAATCTTTGTTGTTTTTTAAAAAACCTAAATGAGTTAAATAAAAAGCGACTATATGCTGTTCTTAGCCTTCAGGGAAATATGAGATCTAGATTTTGATTTTAAAGATGTATCTTCCTTTTATTTAGTTGCATGCCTGCAGGAAGGCACCTGGAGTCCAGAAGGGAGCTTCACTGTCTGGGGCTGGAGTTACAGGCAGTCCCGCCCGAGCTGCCTCATGTGGGTCTGGGGACCAGACTCAGGGTCCTCTGCAAGTGCTCTAGACTGCTGAGCAGGCTTGTACCCTACGTACTGTTGTTGTTTGCTTTTAAAGATTTATTTATTTATTTCATGTGTGTGAGTACACTGTAGCTGTCCTCAGACCAGAAGAGGGCATCAGATCATCGTTACAGATGATTGTGAGCCACCCTGTGGTTGCTGGGATTTGAACTCAGGACCTCTGGAAGAGCAGTCAGTGCTCTTAACCACTGAGCTATCTCTTCAGCCCCCTGTTGTTATTTTTAAGGAATCAGTTAAAGATATTTTGGGGACTATCAGGAAAATGTGAATTTGTGTCACTTATGTATATGTATATGTGTATATGCATGTGCATGTGTGTATGTGTGCACACGTGTACATGTATGTGCATGTGTGCACATGTGCACATGGGTGTACACTATGTGTACCCTGTGTGTATGTGCATGTGTGTGCCTTCGGAGGCCACAGGCTAATGTTAGGTCCTTCCTCCATTAATTTCCACCTTATAAAGAGGCAGCAGGCCGGGCGGTGGTGTCACACGCTTTTAATCCCAGCACTTAGGAGGCAGAGGCAGGCAGATTTCTGAGTTCGAGGCCAGCCAGGTCTACAAAGTGAGTTCCAAGACAGCCCGAACTACACAGAGAAACCCTGTCTCGGGGGGGGGGGGAAGGGGGGAAGAGGCAGCAGTTTTTACTTGAGCCCCAAGATTTGCAACTCAGCTATCTGGCCAGCTCTGAGAATCTCCTGTCTCCACTCCAGAGCCTGGAGCCCTAGGCTGCCAAGCATGTCTAGTTCGTCTGTGGGTGCTGGGGGTCTCTTCATGCCAGAGTGACAACTGCTTTTCCCATGTGGCTCTCTGTATATTTCTGTGTGTGTGTCTCTGTGTGTGAGAGTCTGTGTGAATATGCCTGTGTGTGTATATCCCCAACTTCTTGTACCATAATTTTTTAAAGAATCTCCCAAATTCTTTAAGCTCCAGAGCCTCCAAACTTATCTCCCCATCTCAATAAATTATAGCTATTATTATTATTTTCTGGGGACCCAGAGAGGGGGCTTTTGAGGGGGAAAAAGACCTTTCTTGAGGTTCTGATGCTATTATATAGTTACTGAGGAGTTATAGGCAAGGGTCTAGGAGAAAGAATTTACTGTCTAATCCCTACACAGAGAGACAGACAGACAGGCTGACAGACAGAGACATATACCCAGAGACATAGACAGATACACACACAGATACACTCAGGGACATATATAGAGAGACACACACAGACACAGACACACACACACACACACACACACACACACAGGGACATACACACAGACACACAGACACTATAGTTAGGAACCACAGTGTATAAAAGAACTTGGAGCCGGGCGTGGTGGCACATGCCTGTAATCCCAGCACTTGGGAGGCAGAGGCAGGCGGATTTCTAAGTTCGAGGCCAGCCTGGTCTACAGAGTGAGTTCCAGGACAGTCAGGACTACACAGAGAAACCCTGTCTTGAAAAACCAAAAAAAAAAAAAAAAAAAAAAAAAAAAAGGAAAGAACTTGGCAGAAGCGAGTGAGAGGTTCATGCTTAGCCTAGCCCGAACCCTCACTCTCCTGCATGCTCTGCCCTGTGGCCTGGACACCTGTCCCAGTCTGTGATTGCTGGTGCCTGGACCCTGTCCCTACAGCTTCCTCAGAATAATAAGCCACTCTCAGCCGCATGTGGGAATCCTGGAGACTCCAGAGGTCTTCAAAGAAATAATGGCTACCCCACGAGCCCCATGCCAACCTGTCCTACAGACTGTCAGGGGAGGTGAGAAGGCCTCACTGCATGCAGCTCCAGCCTGTTTTAGCTCCCAGCTCACGTCTACACCTACAGGCAGCGAATGAGCTGGGGAACATGCTGTGCTAATAAAGGCCAGGTTCGAATCCCAGCTTTCCCACTTGCTAGCTGTGTGGCCTTAGGTGGGTCATTTCCTCTGGTGTTCTCTGGTCTCTTCCTTACACAAGGAGAGAGGTAGGGCTGCAAACTGACAAGACAGCTCTCAGCCGCTGTCCTCTCCACAGGATGCAAGCTCTAATAACTCGGCCTGGTTGGCTTCCTCCAGAATAACTGGGTGAGATGCATGGAGAGAGCAGGGCCCGAGATCCCGCTCACCCTTATAGCCCTGGCTGCCGGGCGGTGGTGGCACACACCTTTGATCCCAGCACTTGGGAGGCAGAGGCAGGCAGATTTCTGAGTTCAAGGCCAGCCTGGTCTACAGAGTAAGTTCCAGGACAGCCAGGGCTACACAGAGAAACCCTCTCTTGAAAAAACAAAAACAAAACAAAGAAAAAGAAAAAAAAAAAAAGCCCTGGCTATCTAATGCTCTACCACCAGCAGGCTCAAGATGGATCACTACAAGGGGAGCCACCCAGCCAGGCTGCGCCCCTCCTATACTTACGTGAGAGGCTTCTCCAGACGGCTCCCAGAGGACCCTACAATCTCTCCGAGGGTACAGAAGGCTTGGCCCAGGAAGTCCTGTACATCAAGGGCAGAAGAGATGAGTGTTAGTCACCCTGCTCGTGACCAGCCCACCGCCCCCGCTGAAGTGATCATGTGCAGCCATGGATACACACTCAGGGCCCAGCCAGAATAGGATATTTAAGAGACAGCTGGGGCTTGCTGGGCAGTCATGGGTGGAACTCACATGTTTAGATAGATCCGGGCTCTTAGAGTCAACGTCGTATCTACAGGGAACACAGAAAGATGGTAAAGGCAGGCAGGGGACATCCCACTTAACCCTGTCTCCAACTCTGAGTCCACCCCTCAAGTAGGCTCTGCCAGTGTGAGCACTGGGAATCTTGGAGGCTCATCTAGTCCTGACCATGGTGAGGACAGGGGTAAAGATAAATCAGGATCTCTTAAGATTTGTGTCTTTTCCAGCCAGTAAGAAGGAACTTTTAGCCAAGCCTGGTGATCTGAGCTCAGTCCTGGAGACCCACATGAAGGAAGGAGAAAAACCAATCCTCACAAACTGTTGTCCTCTGGCCTCCACACCCTGCTACGCACACAAACACACATACTCACACAAATAAATATAATTTAAAAGATGTGTGCTCTTCCCTGTGTGAGTGCTCTATCTCATGAAGAATGAGAAATGACACAAGTGAACCCTGTACCCTGGCTGGGTCACAGGTGGCTGGGTCACAGGTGACTGGGTCACAGGTGGCTGGGTCACAGGTGACTGGGTCACCCTATCCATCACTCCCAGTTGTCTGTCCCCCAGCTTCATCGGTGTCTGTCTGGCAGCTCCATCCTCACATCTCCTCACCCAGAGCCTGCTTCTACACTGAGCTGGCTGCTCCTAAGGAGGGGAGGCGTGGCTCCCCGCCCCTGAGCGGGTGGCAGGCTGGTTGGTCCTGCAGCTGGGCCCTGCGTGGCCGTGGAGCCGGCTGACCTGCAGCCTGCCCTCCCAGGAGTTTGGTTGTAACCCTTCTTCCTGCAGCCTCCCCTGCTCTAGGCTTGCACGTCCTGAGGGCTGGGGCTCACGGCCCACTTGTCCTGACAGTTGACCTCTCCAGATTGTCACCACACGACATGTTTGCTCACAATGAGGCCTTTCTATCCTTCCCATGTGTCTCAATCAGGGTTTCTATTCCTGCACAAACATGACCAAGAAGCAAGTTGGGGAGGAAAGGGTTTGCTCAGCTTACACTTCCACACTGCTGTTCATCACCAAAGGAAGTCAGGACTGGAACTCAAGCAGGTCAGGAAGCAGGAGCTGATGCAGAGGCCATGGAGGGATGTTCCTTACTGGCTTGTTTCCTCTGGCTTGCTCAGCCTGCTCTCTTATAGAACCCAAGAATACCAGCCCAGTGATGGTACTACCCACAAGGGGCCCTCCCCTCTTGATCCCTAATTGAGAGAATGCCCACAGCTGGATCTCATGGAGGCACTTCCCCAACTGAAGCTCCTTTCTCTGTGATACCTCCAGCCTGTGTCAAGCTGATACACAAAACCAGCCAGCCAGTAAAGCATGTTAATGTTAACCATGTTAGCTCCTAAGTTTCTACACACACACACACACACACACACACACACACACACTTTTGCCAGATTCCCTCAAACGCCAGCCCCTTTCTTTCCCACGCTTTCAATTCTTCTCCAGGACGCTGCCCTTTTACAAATCACCTCATGTCCCCCACAGTCCCTGGAAAGGACACAAGCTCCCTGCCCAGTCACCGAGAGGGAAAGCCCTCCTGATGGCCCTGTGGTCCCCTTTTCAGGTAGACACACAGATAGCAGAGCCCTACTTGTCCTGGGACCTCTGCAGGGAGACTAGATGCGCCCCCCACCCCCCACAACATGGGGAGGGGCCAGCAGGTGCCTCAGATGCTAGGGAGAGACAGGCTCAGGGGTGAATGTCTGAATTGCCTCCATGGATGCCCCCCCCAGAGTCAGGCACCTCGCCCGCACCCCATTTAATTGAGACAAATGCTGGATACGATCTGGTGCGCGCACACCCCATTTCCCACGCCCTAGCAGGGCTGGAGGTAGATTTCATCTGTCACGTTTATCTCCCTGGTCTCCCAGAGTATCCCTGCTTCTCCACCTGTACCCTGTCACTGGGGCCCCAGTCCCACATCCCCCCACCCCCGTAGTGTGAGCCCCCACCTTTCACTCACAGATCAAAGCGGAGGTTCTGTTTCTCCTCGAAGAAGTAGTCCACGATGAACTTGCGCACGAAGTCCGGGTTGAGCGTGTTATCAATGACCTCGGTGCGTCCAAACTGCAAGGGAATGTGCCAGTGAGGCGAGGAGACTTGGCTCCAGCCCATGCACTGGACTCCAGGCTGCTGTTCCTACAGGCAGGGAACCGTCTCTCCTGGCTCCTTCTCTGATCCCTCGATCCCTCCTTCCCTCCCTCCCTCCCTCCCTAGGCATGAGCTCCAGGCAGCTCTTGGAGGGTAGATGGTGGCATATCTGAGTGACCCTGTGTGTTCTATCTTGCCTTTAGCCTATGCTAAGCCCTCTGCCTGTCCTCCCTTCACTGCCAGGCAGTGGGGCTATCGTTGCTATGGTGAAAGGCCATGAAGGGGGTGGGGGAAGTGGGGGAGGAAGTCAGACAGGAACTCAAGCAGGGCAGGAACCTAACGGCAGGAGCCGGTGCAGAGACCAGGCATGGAGGAGTGCTGCTTACTGGCTTGCTCCTCTTTCAGCATCTTTTCTAAGCTGCTCTGCAAACTGCAGGCAAGGAGTGCGCTCGGTGTCCGGGGTGGTGTCCGGGGTGGTGTGACTAACCAGCCTCGGTAGACCAGTGCGCACCGCATATGTGTGAGCTCAGCATCGGCAGAGCTCCATCGGCTCCGACCTGACCGGCGTCTCCACCCCAATCTACCCAGACACTTAGGTCAGAGTCACTGTGTGCCTGGCTGGGTGTTGTCTTTGCTGTCTTGTTAGGGTGTAACAAATTAAATGGATTTTTGCTCATTTCATGTTTGTATGAAGATATATTTGTTTGTTTTTTGTTTTTCGAGACAGGGTTTCTCTGTGTAGTCCTGGCTGTCCTTGGAACTCATTCGGTAGACGAGGCTGGCCTCGAACTCAGAAATCCGCCTGCCTCTGCCTCCCAAGTGCTGGGATTACAGGCGTATGCTACCAACGTCCGGCATATATATATATATGCATTTATATATAATATATATGCATTTATATATATATAATATATGCATTTATATATAATATATGCATTTATATATAATATATATGCATATATATGCATTTATATATATATGTATATATATACATATATATATATATATGCATGCTTTAATAGGTGCTTAAAAAATATACCCACTTAATCCGAGCACTTGGGAGGCAGAGGCAGGCGGATTTCTGAGTTCGAGGCCAACCTGGTCTTCAGAGTGAGCTCCAGGACAGCCAGGACTACACAGAGAAACCCTGTCTCGAAAAACCAAAAAAAAAAAAAAAAAAAAAATATATATATATATATATATATATATATATATATATATATATATATATATTGGGTCCCAAACAACTGTGCATCCGTCCGGGAGGGTCTCTAGACACTGCTAATAAGCAGACGGGATTGAGAGCCACTAATGAATGAGGGCTGTAGGGGAGAGGAAGAAAACTAACATTTACCGAGCCTCTGCTGAACGTTCCCAGATCAATGGGATCGGTAAGCTATCTCATTTGATTCTTTAAAAATCCCGAGGGTTGTTACCCCGTTCACGAGCTCGGAAACCAGTCAGCAAGGTTACGGCCACACAGCAAGAACCTCATGATATTTTTGTACCTCACCTGACTGGAGGGAGGGGTCACCTGAGCTGATGAAAATCAGAGAAGGTGGATTATTTTCCCAGCACTGTGGAGAGCCTTGCTGTGTGGGGTCAGGGGTAGGGACGACACACTCTGGGCTCAGTAAAACCCGGCTCCTGTCTTTCCTATAAATTCCACAACAACCTCACAAACCTCTGCAAGGATTTCCTAGGCGCTCCCCGCCCCTTTCTAAGTAAACCTCTCGGCTTCAGACAAAAGGAAAATTTCTCCTAATGGCTTCCTTGCGGGAGTCCTGCAGGTAAACACTTATGTCTTAGAGAATTCTCTGGAAAGATCAGACTTCCTGCTGCTCTCTTTCAATACCTCTAGCCTGAAGCGTCCCCCCACCGGACCAGCAAACACACCCCACTTCCACAGCCCAGCCCCAGTCCAGCCACACACACACACACACACACACACACACACACACACACACAACCTGTCAGGGAGGATGACAGCAGCTGCTTTGAAAACGGCACTTGACGCTTCAACAAGGGGGGGATTCCCTGGGGACTGCTCACTGCTGGAGAAGGAGATGGGGTCCCCCTGGAAACAGGATGGAAGGGGGAGCTCCGAAGGTCCCCGGCATGTGGAGGGGCTTGAAGGATTGCTGAGGCACAGACATAATTAACATATGTACATCGCAACTGTGAAATCAACAGCCCAGGGGCCTGCTAAGGAAGCTTTATGGGTTTTCATTAGTCGGACTAATAACAGCAAGGGGTGTGTGTGTGTGTGTGTGTGTGTGTGTGTGTGTGTGCTGAAATTCAGATTTTAAAATTCTAAGAGGCCACCGGGTGCCTGTCAGGCTCAATGCATACTCTGGCTAATGAAGGCAAGAATACAATAATTGAACGGATAATGGGGGCGGGGTGTTAACCTGGACGATGTATTTCACATAGAACTGCCGAGTTCTCCAGACAGTATGGCCTTGGGGAGGTGGAGTATGAACACCAAAGCCCGCCTGCAGCCTCACTGCTGTGTGCATCAGGGAGCAGGGGAGGAGGCCAGGCCCCTCACCATCCCTGGACACTTCCGGAATCACCTGTCCATCACGCTAGTCCATTCTGACCACCGCTTGATCCAAGCTCTGGGGTCTGAGACCAGGGAGAAGGTCTCGTGTAGGGTGAGCGCCATGCACCATAAGCAAGCCCCATGCAAGCGCAGGGGTCCCCGTGAACCGTGGCTGTGTGGAGCCAGGGAATCAGCACAGGAAATAGAGGACCGAGAGAGCCTTCCCAGGGTACTCCAAGAGGGATAAGCCACGCTGAGGAGGGGGCTCCCTGACCTCAGGACTGGGATGCCTCCTAAGGGAGAAAATCAAAAGCACGAGCCAAAAGAAGCCTGGAAATGAGAGGGTTCACCCCCTGAACGGCTTTGTCCCTAGCAACAGACCCAGTGATGCTCTTCGAAGAAGCCGCTCCCAAGGGCTCCGATGACTAAGCCCCGAGAACACCAATTAAGCAGCATTAACCGCAGATCATCCAGTCTAGTGAGACCCTCAAAGGGAGGCAAGCCTTGAAACTTCTTCGGGGACTGAATTAAGTGGTTCCCAGGGGCTCTGCTATACAGAAGGATTGGTATTTCTGGGAACAGGTGAGCCCAATGCTCATGTGTCCTCAGAACTCGTCAGAGCCGGGTGTGCAGAATGTGATCAGACAAGGGAAGTATCTTTGATGCTCACCTCATGTGAGGCCCAGAGGGACCAGCCTGTCAAGACAATGGCCTGGCTACAGGCTGTGGAAGACCCTGGAAAACTCGGGCAGACAGGTGCTAGGGAGGGTTCTTCTCTCAGCACCACAAACTCCCCAAGGCCCGCCTTCAGTTCATCTGACAGCCATATTCTCACTGACCCTGCAGGCCTAGTGTGGGAACAGCCAGCCCATCACGGTGGTGGCTCGGCCAAGAACAACCCATTTTCAGTCACACCCATGCCTTCAAAAGAAAGCCCTTGGAGAACCTTCCCAGAACACATCAGAGGCAGATTCCTCCCTGCTGGGGCACCAACATGTGGATTTTCTCTCACAAACATAATCCCCAACAGCCTCTGATGCTCACTCCGTTCTGCTCAGATCCACTGAGTCACATTTGTGTCGCCTAAGATGGCGAGCTGGGAAAGGTGCTTGCTGCCAAACCTGATGACCCACAGGGTAAGAAAGAACCGACACCTCTAAAGCTGTCCCCTGACTTCCACAAGCTCACCGTGCATGGCATATGCAGACACCACACACACACACAGAGACACACACACACACACAGACATACACAGAGACACACACACAGACATACACAGAGACACACACACACACACAGAGACATACACAGACACACACACACACACACACACAGACATACACAGAGACACACACACAGACATACACACACACACACATGCACACATGCACACACACATGCACACACACACGCACACAGAGATAAGTAAATGTAATAAATTTTTTTTGTTTTTTTGGATTTGGTTTTTTCAAGACAGAGTTTCTCTGTATAGCCCTGGCTGTCCTGGAACTCACTCTGTAGACCAGGCTGGCCTCGAACTCAGAAATCTGCCTGCCTCTGCCTCCCAGAGTACTGGGATTACAGGCGTGTGCCACCACTACCTGGCAATAAATTTTTAAGAAATGGAGAGCCTGTGTGGGCCAGCTGCCAGCCCAGGCGGTCTGTCCACACCCCTCACTCAGGTTACTCTCTTCATCGAATCCCTTCCCTCCGCCTTTTGTATTGTGACTTCTCCACAACCATGACATCATTTAGTTTCCTCAGGAACCCCAGCAAGACACACTACCATAGTCCCCATCTTTCATGGAGGGTGAGGAATGTCCCCAGGAAGCCAGCAAGAAAGAAGGCATCTCTGCTGCCCGCCTGCCTCCGTGATGAGTGAGTGGCCCTCTCCAAGCCTAAACAGGGCCGGCACACCTCCTATACCCCCATCTCCTCCCCCCTCGCAAGAGGCAGCTCCCGACTTCACAAAACTGCAGCTGGAGCCTGAGCCACCTCCCCCGCCCCCCAGCTGTAGAGCCCCTGATGGCCAGGGCCCGAGCTGGCTGTGTCAGGACAGAGCTGATGGACCGTGCCTCCCATCCCGAGACCCTCTCCATTCTGCTCCCTTGTAACCTTCACAGGGTACCGGTGACTCCCAACCGGGGATTGGAAAGCCTGACAGCAGAGCCCAGCCCTGGCAGGTCACGAATCATGTTCACCAGGATTAAGATTAGAGGCCGAGAGTCGTGTCTGTCTCGGAGAGCAGGAGAAGGAAGGCTGCTTCCCAAGGCTGGGAGCTGAGCCCTACTGTGTGCCCAACATCTGGCCGCCTGGAGGCCCCGAGGGACACGAGGGTCCAGGTCTGCCCCAGGCCTGCTGGCGGTTTGAGTCTGGAAAGTTCTCTCACTAGAAGAGTCCAGGATACTGTATTGCCCAGATACAACGCCCCCTCCAGGTACTGTAAGGCAAACCAACCGGGCTCAGTGGATGGAATTCCCAACGGAAGAGGTCATGGTGCTCCTGGGCTCAATCTCAATGTCTCCCATTACCATATTTTATTCTGTTTGGGCATCAAGCTGTGGAGGATGGTGTGTGTGTGTGTGTGTGTGTGTGTGTGTGTGTGTGTGTGACTGGAACACCTGACTGAGAGAGGGGACCCAGGCTCAAAGGTCTTCCTGCCTCTGGTGCTGGACAGAGAAGGTGCCCTCTCTAGCCGGGGAAGCTAAGCTCTATGTAGCTCCTAATGAAAGACTTCCAGCCAAAACCTCTCAGCTCCTAATTAGCCATTGTTCCACATAATCTGTTAAATGGTCCCAGCCCTGGGGGAATAGCCATTTGCCAATGAACTCGGCTGCCAAACCACCGGCAAACCAGTCCTGCCAGCCTGCACCACTGCTCCCCTCAGCCTCGTGAGGCTGTGGGAATGGGTGAGGGCAGGCAATCCCAGTCCGACGGGCAGCTGAGCCCAGGGAAGGTCCCCAAGACCACTGTCCCCGACGCTCAGCCCAAACTCATGGGCAAGTGTGCTATCAGCATCTCTCCTGGATAAAACACGGCTTCTCTCCTGGATAGAACACTGCTTCTCTCTCGAGGGAAGCGCAATTGCCAGCTGTGCGTGCACGCTGAGAACCTGCCACCATGGAACTCATCCGACGTCACAGCAGCCGTGAGCCGAGGAGCTGCCCGGGTTCTCCCTCCTAGACAGGTGGAAACCGGTTTGGGATGTGACTTTGGAACCACAATCTCTGTACAGAGCCGCTGAAGGCTGCCACAGAGGACACAGGATCCCTGGGAAATCTGGCCTAGAACCTCCAGGCTCCCAGAAACACAAACTCTCTTCTGCAGACAAGAGCTTGGGTGGCTGTTTATCGCACCACCCGGAAATAATGGCTGTCGGGGGCCATTATTGAAGGAGGGGCGGGAATCCGCTCCGCCCCCGCCCCCACATTCATAGTGGGACAGAAAGCCCACTTTGAAACTCAGTGGCCTGGGCGGGGATCATGGCTCAGAAGACCAGTCTGCGAGTTTATGAAGCGAGGTTGGTGGACCATGAACCCGGCGAGCCTCGTGTTTCCTCCTCTGCGTGCTGGGAGGGCAAAGGTCAGAGCAGGGATGCTGCCGCTACGGAGCATGCGCAGAACACAGACCTGTCAGCTGTCCTTGTTAACCGAAGGGGAGGGAAGGGGATAGAGCCTTTTCTCTGCCTGTCAGAAGACTCGGTACAAACAGAAGCTGCACCAGATCCTGCCATTTAACCCCTGCCAAAGCGGAAGGAAGCTGACACCAGGATCCTTTTACTAATGACAAAAAACTGAGGCCCAGGAATGAAATGGCAAAGACAGGGTATTTAGAGGTACCCAGGACAGTGCCCTGTCAGGCCAAAGCAGGTTGGGTAGTTTGTCTGTCTGCTTAATTATTACATTCATGTGCTTGGTGTGTGAAGTGGGCGTGCACCACGGTGCATGCAGATGTCAGAGGGACAACTCGTGGTAGTTGTTTATCCCCTTCTTCCATGTGGATGCCAGAGACGGAGCTCAGGAGGTCGGGCGTAGCGTGGCACCTCTCCTCACTAGCCCCAAAGCAGTCTAAAAGCATCCTCCTCAGACTGTGCACCGGGGCTCATCGGCAAAATGCCCGAGGTCGTGAGGAGAACCGTCTCCAAGGAGGAATCACAGCATTCCTTCCCACTCAACTGCTTGTCACCCACGAGGACAGTGACTGCAGGTGACCCAGGCCCGGGGAACCACCAGGATACATCCATCTGTAGCACATGATCGCCCCATGCTGAATGGAAGATGGGACTCCAGAGACGGACGCATGATAAAATCACACGGTTAGCTTAAAAAACAAACAAACAAACAAACAAACAATCAAGGAGGCTGGAGAGATGGCTTAGCAGTTAAGAGCACCAACTACTCTCCCAGAGGTCCTGAGTTCGATTCCCAGCAAGCACATGGTGGCTCACAACCATCTGTAATGGAATCTGAGGCCCTCTTCTGGTGTGTCTGAAGACAGCTACTGTGTACTCATAAAAATAAAATAAGTAAGCTGGGCATGGTGGCACATGCCTGTAATCCCAGCACTTGGGAGGCAGAGGCAGGCGGATTTTGAGTTCGAGGCCAGTCTGGTCTACAAAGTGAGTTCCAGGACAGCCAGGGCTATACAGAGAAACCCTGTCTCGAAAAACCAATAAATAAATAAATAAATAAAAAATAAAAATAAAATAAAATAAGTAAGTCTAAAAAAAAAAAAAAAAAAAAAAAAGAACAACCCATGCTGCATGGTGGTGGCGCATGCCTGTAATCCCAGCACTCTGGGAGGTAGAGGCAGGTGGATTTCTGAGTTTGAGGCCAGCCTGGTCTACAGAGTGAGTTCCAGGACAGCCAGGGCTATACAGAGAAACCCTGTCTCAAAAAAAACAAAAATCAAAAACAAAACAAAACAAAACAAACAAACAAACAAACAAAAAAACAACTCATCACCAACTCTGAGCTGAGAGAGACACCAGTGTTTCCAAACTCTGTAAAGAAAGCAGAAAACACCTGCGACAAGGTCAGCCGGGCAGTGGTGACGCCATCGCTGGCCGGGGGCCTGGACTGTGTGATAGAACAGAGAAGGCGGCTGAGAGCTAGGCATGGCTGTCCCCGCTTCTCTGTCGTAACTGTGGACAGGCACGACTAGCTGTTTGACGTTCCTACCCCCTCGATCCCCGCGGTGACATACTGTAACCTGTGAGCTAAAGTAAACCCTTCCTCCCCTAACTTGCCTGCTGTCTGTCTGTCTGTCTCTTTCTTTCTTTTTCATTTTTGGTTTTTGAGACAGGGTTTCTCTGTGTAGCCCAGTCTGCCTGAAACTCATTCTGCAGACCAGGCTGGCCTTGAACTCAGAGACATGCTTCTCTCTGCCTCCCGAGTGCTTGGGATTAATGGCATGCGCCACCACCGCAACCGAAACAGAACTAGGATCCTGTCTAAGTTACGGCAGCTTTAACAGACCAAATTGACGACGCCAGCTGTGTGTGTGTGTGTGTGTGTGTGTGTCTGTCTGTCTGTCTGTCTGTCTGTGGCAGCGGGGCCACGTGAAGGCATGTGTCTAGCAGTCCGTGGAATGGAAGATCAGTCTGAATAGTTCCACGAGCCACTGTTCCCAGCCGGCGTCCAGATGTTAACCGGTCCGGGGTTGCTCACTGAGCAGTGCTCTTGCAGATGTTGAGAGCTGCTGTGGTGGTGGCCTGGATTGCATGCCCTGCAGATGGTTTGGGGGTGATCAGAACACCCAAAGCTTTGCCCCCTCTCTGTTCCCCTCCACGGGGACCTCAGCTCGGACAGCCAGCTGATGAGGGAGGGGCGGGACTCCCCCTTTCAAACGCTGGGGCCCTGAAAGCTTCTCTTCTCAAATGATCTGTTCTGAGACGCTGTCCCCCTGGCCACCTGAGGACACACAGGAGGCCCAGGCGGGGCCTGATGCAGATACTGCTCAACTTCCTAGGCTAAAATTACATCTTAGAGTCAATTTTCATAAAAATGCGGTGACAGATTTAGGTGCCGAGAAGATGGGGCTTTCTCAGAAGGCATAAAAATGACCCAAATGGTTAAAATCAGCAGAAAAAGGACAAGCGGAGCCTAAGAGAGCGGGCCTCCTCCCTCCCAGCATGCAGGCTCAAGATGGCCTCCACCCTTGACTCTCCTGGTAGGCTCAGCTCACATCCGAGGTTCTGCTAAAGAGAGTGGCTTGCCTCCTCCCGGCCATGAACCCACAGGGCCAATTGCCAAGCTGGATCTGCTGGCTGGGAAGGGACACCTGCTTCCTAGGGCGGCAAGGGGGGCGGGATTTTCTACTGTGGAGTCGCAGAGTTTAAGGCTCTGGGTATATGTGTGCCTCTGTGAGTTTGTGTGTGTTACACGTGTACAGGAGCCCACGGAAGCCAAAGATTCCCCCCAGAAGCAACGACAGGAGTGGTTGTAGGCACCATGTGGGTGCTGAGAACTGAACCCAAGTCCTGTTCAAGAGCAGCCAACACCGTCTCTTTAGCCCACCACCCCTTTATTATGTCCCCCAAAGACACAAGGCCTGGATGGACCTGCTCACTCTTCTTCTTGCTCCCACTGGAAGGGCGCAGGGAGGAGGTATGGGATGTGGAACAGACA
This sequence comes from Apodemus agrarius, assembly GCA_964023405.1. Classification (NCBI taxonomy): domain Eukaryota; kingdom Metazoa; phylum Chordata; class Mammalia; order Rodentia; family Muridae; genus Apodemus; species Apodemus agrarius. The sequence goes on from OZ030025.1 coordinate 7,301,145, forward strand.
GAGGGTGGACAGGGATGCGGGGGATAAAATATGGAGTGTAAAAACATTAATTAATTAACTAATTAATTAATAATAATAAAAACCCATCAAGCAGTGAGGTTGGTAGGTGGAGGGGCTTGCCGCCAAACCTGACCACCTAGGTTCGATCCCTGATACCTACATGGTGAAAGAAGAGAAGCAATTCCAAGTAGTCCTCTGACTTCCACATGTGTGTCATGGTGTGTACATACCCACGCACATATGGGCACGTATATGTGTGTGCATACCCACACACATTAAATAACCACAATTTTAAAAGAACCTTTAAAAAATCCTCTGAGGGCCAATCAGTAAGTCTAAAGGAACCTAGCCAGCGAGTCTAAATGGAGTTCTAACCTACAGGGTGGACGTTGTCCTCTGACCTCCAACTGCCACTCCCAACGCAAATAAATATCTTTTTTTTATTTGGTTTTTGAGACAAGGGTCTTTCTATTATGCTGCCCTGGCAGCCCTGGAATTCACTATGTAGACCAGGCTAACCTCAAACTCCAGTCATAGGCACACAAACACAGACACACTCACACAGAGACACATACATAGACACACACACAAACACAGACACAGACACACACTCAGACACAGAGACACATACACAGACACATACACAAACACATACACAGACACACACTCACACATAGAAACACATACATAGATACACACACATACACACAAACAGACACACATTCACACAGAGACACATACACAGACACACACAGAGAGACACATACATAGACACACACATAGAGACACATACATAGATACACACACAGACACACAAACAGACACATAAACACAGACACACAGACATATACAGATACACACATGATACACACACTCACACAGACACACACAGACACATATACATAGATACACACACAGACACACACACAGAGACACATACACAGACACACACACACAAACACATACACAGACACACACTCACACGTAGAGACACATAGATACACATAGATACACACAAACACAGACACACAGATATACTCACACACAGAGACACATACATAGACACACACATACAGACACACACACAGAGATACACAGACAGACACACTCACACACAGAAACACATATACAGACACACACACAGAGCAAACACCCAGGCCCCCACTCACTCTCCTCAGCTTCTCTGTCTCCCTGCTCCTTGGTACACTGCTGGCATCCAGATACGCTGTGTGGCAAACACTAACCAGGAGAGCCAACCACAGCAAAGCCTGAAGTCACATCAACGCTCCACAGTGATTGCCGTGTGTAAACAGGAGGGATCTTTCCCGCTGACATCTTGTTTCCCATCTCAGGCCATTTCCTCAGCTTCTCAGGGTGGAATTCAACCCGGTCTGACCTCCACAAAGGCCGGAGGCCCCAGCCAAGCTCAGGTGTGTCCCTGCCCTGCCCTGCCCTGCCCTGCTCTGCATGTGTGTTTGGGGGCCTGATGGGAATGGGGGAGGGGAACCAGCGAAGGCTAGCCGTTTGCAGGCCCTGGGCCTAACGGAGGCTATTTTCAATTACAGAACGTAATTAACAGTCCGCCAAACAGTGCCCTTCTGAAGAGGTGCTCCCAGACCCGCTCTAATGAATCACCGAGCCGCGAGAGTATTCCTGCCGCTGGAGTCTGGAAGCTCGGCCGAAAGGCCTCAGAAGTAATTAGTCCACTTAAGCAGGCGAAACGCTTCCTTAGCAATCGCTGCCGCTTCGGTGGATTTCAAGCCTCAGAGAGTGAAGAGTCACGTGGGCCAGCTTCCATGGAAGGAGCGAGCTCCCTTTCTCAGACTTAGTTTCTACACTCCGCCCTTTGCTTCTAAGTCTGGCACCTGGCCTGCTCTTCCCAGCTCCGTGACAGACCTTCCCTGAGAGGCGCTGTAGGACCCAGGAGCCTGGGCTTCTCTATCTTTTGGGGGACGCCAAGCAGCCCCTCTGCAGAGCTCTCCCCACCTTGTACCTCTCTCCCAAGAGCTGATGGAAAGAGGGATGATGGGAAATCACCCTATCCAGGGAGGGTGCCGCCTCAGCCGACCCGTTCCTGTCCAGTTCATTGGCCTACTTTAAACAGAGGAAGTAGTAGACTCAACCATCAGCCGCTCAGGCATCCTGGATAGCCACAGCAATAGGCCAAAGAAAGTGCGTGCTCCCACCATGGAAGAAAACAACCCTTCCCTCCACCCCTCACTTCAGTCCTGTCTTTTCTAGAGTCGGGGGTGGACAGCGTTTGTGTCACCATATTTCACTAGCTTATTCTCTGCATCTGAAGACCTGGGAGCTCAGAGAGGGGCAAGGAGGCTGAGGAGGGGAAAGACAGCAGCTACCATTTCGTAGTTCCAAATCCCATTTCTACGCTGCTCATCCCTTTAGCAACCAGTTATGAAGTGCCTACTACGTGCTGGGCGCTGTCCTCGGTACTCAAAAGGGACCGGTAGGCAAAGAGCTTGGTAATCCCCTGCCCTGTGGTGACAAGACAATTCCTACACCAGAGTCTGGTTGATGGTTAAAAAAGAAGAAGAAGAAGCCAAGGAAACCAAAGGAGAGTATGGGAGATGTATCCCATAGACGGAGGGTTTACACTGAGGCCTCCTGGGTGTCATGGGTGTCAGGATCTGGAGAAATTGTGGAGGGGATATGGGGGTGTAAGAGAAACACATGGGGGTAGGATATGCAAAGGCCCTGAGGCAGGAAGACGCCTGTGTGCATCGGATGGAGTGGCAGGGAGAGGGAGGGAGCAGGTGATAGGAGGTAAGATCAGCCACAGCAGAACAGGTGAGCCTGGGGTGGGGGGGGGGGGGCAGCTGGAAGGCCCCGAGTTTGGCCTGGTTGGAGCCACTGCACAGCTCTGGACACAGAAAGAGTAGAACCTGATGAGCCTGCAGCAGGATTCTCCCAGCGGCTTCACGGAAGGAGATGGGGGGCATCTAGACACCTCACGCACCTCCTGAGGTCACTTTGGTTCAAAAGCCCTTCTCCACAATGCCTCTGTGACAAGGGACAGTGGCACGTGGAGCACTTAAAATAGGCCCAGGCTGGAAGAGTGTGGCTTGCAGTGGAGTTAAAAGCCAGGCTGAGGAGCTGGGGCTCCATCCAGGCTGAGGGAAGCGGGAAAGGTCTCTGAGCAGGGAATCCCCTCACTGGAGCCATGCTCACGTTACACAGAAACGTGGGAGGGAAGAGTGCTGGGGAGTCACAGGGTCAACAGGGGGCCCCTGCCCCGGGCACCAGGGGGTGACCACGTGAGCCTGGAGCACTCCCTTTGTGTCTTGGGGGCATCCCTGAGGATGTCCCCCTCACTTTGGGTGTCCCTGAGGAAAGGACCACTGTGACGACCGATTTTGTCAGCTTGGCTGGGTTGAGAAGAGCGTGGGAGAGCGGAGAAGAGCAGCTCTGAGCCCCTGTGAGGGCCATCTCAGGAGGCCTAATTAGATGGCTTAATCCACTGGCGGAGTCAAACTTTGAGTAGACTACTAGTTGGAAGAAAAAAATATGCAAAGTGGGTCCTGGTTGGAGGAAGAGGTCACTGGCGGGCATGTCCTGGCGGCGGGGGTGGTGGCAGTGGTGGTGGTGGTGGTGGGAGGTGGTGGGGCTCTATCTTTTAAAAATAATTATCTTGCCAGGTGGTGGTGGCCCACGACTTTAATCCCAGCACTTGGGAGGCAGAGGCAGGCGGATTTCTGAGTTCGAGGCCAGCCTGGTCTACAGAGTGAGTTCCAGGACAGCCAGAGCTACACAGAGAAACCCTGTCTCGAAAAACCAAAAAATAAAAAATTATCTTAAAGGCTTATTTTTAATTTGCCTGCCGTGGGCGCTGAGGCTTGAACACAGGTGCTCACAACCACCCAGCCAGCCATCGCGCCAGCCCACGGTTCTAGATCTTGCCCAGGGGCCCTTTCGCCTTCTCCTGGTTTCCCATCCACCATGAGATGAACTGCCTCTTCCTTCACAAGTCCCTCTTCTACCCAAACGGAGACCAAATGAGCACGGGCTGCTCTAAGACTGAGCAAAAATTAATTCCTTCCTAGAACTTGGTACACGTGACAGATCTGTGATGGGAACTAATACAGGGAACTTGTACCAGAGACGTGCGGTCACTGGCATGACTAAATGACCCTACAGGAGCTCTTAAGCCTCCTCTGGCTTGTGGATGGAGCTGGAAATGTCACAAGAGTCATAAGAAGCCTTAGGATGCTGTAAGCAGAGCTAACGTGATGATTCTGGTAGGACCAGGAACCACAGCCAAGGAGACAGCCAAGGCCCGGCTCCTGGAATTCCAGGTAAGGAGCCATCCACTGCAGATTCTGGCAAGGGCTTCGTGTATATCTGGCCCATGTTCTGAGACTTTGGGAAAGGCTGGGGTTAAAAGTGATCATTAGGGGACTGGAGAGAAGGCTCAGCGGTTAAGAGCACTGACTGCTCTCCCAAAGGTCCTGAGTTCAAATCCCGGCAACCACATAGTGGCTCACAACCATCTGCAATGGGATCCGACGCCCTCTTCTGGTGTGTCTGAAGACAGGGACGGTGTATTCACTCATAATAAATAAATAAATCTTTAAGAAAAGAAGTCATCATTAAAGGTAGTAGACTCATGAATGTGATAGAGGAAATATCGAGACGGCATCACATCCAGGCTAAGGCACGGTCAGCACTCGCTGCTTTCAACCAAACTTACAGTGAGAGCCAGAAGCGAGAAGCAGGCAGAAAGACCTGAGCACCACAGTACGGCCAGAAAAGAAGTGTGTTTGAAGCCAGGCACCAGGAGATTATAGAGTTAAAGAGATTCCAATAGGGTCACTACAAAGAAGCCACACACTCAGCACGGGGACAAGAGAGAGATGCCGTGAGATGCCTGTCGGCAGTTAACCAGATCCCCGCCATGGCAGGTGAAAGCTTATAAACCGGCAAACTTGTCCAAAAGGCTCTCCCTTCAAAAAGGTCCTCGGAGGCACGGAACGGGGCAGCCTAGGACGTTGTTTCTATAGTTATTCACCCAGAGCCCACTGCAAAGGTGGCCCAAAGGGCTTAGCCAATGCTCACACTGGCAGCTGACCCTGGTGTGGGTCACGTGATACTGATGGTGCTGGCATTCAGAATGCAAAGGTCAAAGGTCATAGAGGCTCACACCCAGGGGTCGGGCAGTGTATGGCCTGGTCTGGGATGCTGTGAGCTGCCCCGGAGAGGATGACTGAAGAAGCTGTAAGAATGGAGTTTGGCTACCCCCAGGATGCTGGCGTTGACAGTGGGGCCTCTGCTGAGGAAAACTTAGGCAGCGAAGCGGACATGGCCTGAGAGAGAGGCCACGTGGGCTGTAAACAGCAAAGCCACGAGGAAGGCAGAGAGGGTGGGCCAAGACTCTCAGCCTGATTGCTCCAGCCATCTGGTGTTTGCTCTGCTGGGTGGCTCTGGTGGCCCTGCCTTAGTCTGGTCCTGGCTTGTTCTCCCGTTCCTCCATGAAGGAGTGGGGATGTGCTCCGGGCCACTGTATCTTGGAACTATGTGTAATTTGTGTTTTGTTTTTCTTCCCAGATGAGTTTATAGCCAGGAGTTGTCTTGAGTCTCCTGTTGGGACTGTTAAGAATGTGGGGATAAGCCGGGTAGTGGTGGCACACGCCTGTAATCCCAGCACTTGGGAGGCAGAGGCAGGCGGATTTCTGAGTTCGAGGCCAGCCTGGTCTACAGAGTGAGTTCCAGGATAGCCAGGGCTACACAGAGAAACCCTGTCTTGAAAAAAAAAAATGTGGGGACAAGAGAGAGGAACTGAAGCACGGAGCACATTTTGTATTAGGAGATGGAGGAGAGCTTTTGGGGGTCAGCGGTAGATTTTTCAGGAATTAATGCTGTCAGATTAACTGAACTGAGAAACACATGGGCGATCTGAGAAGCACAATCCTCCTCCTCCTCTCCTTCTCCTCCTTCTCTCCTCCTCCTCCTCCTCCTTCTCTGCCTCTTCCTTTATTGACACAGGGTCTCTCTTTGTAGCCCCGGCTGTCCTGAACCTTGCAAAGTACTCAGGTTGGCCTTGAACTCACAAAAGCTCCTCCTACCTCTGCCCCTCGAGTGCTGGGATTAATGACTTCCTCCATCATGAACAGCTTAAAACATGCTTCTATGTGTGTGCAAGGGAGTTTCCAGGGATTGGTAGTTACTAGGTCCTAAGGGCTCTGATCTAATGAATGGGTTTTTTTTCCTTCTTCTTCTTAATGAGCAGTGTGGTCCCCAAACACAGATCTTCCATGGACTGTTCGGGCACTGGGGTAGAGGAAGCCGGTCAGTGGGGCGTGCCCCTGGGTACTACTCCTGCGAGGGCATTTCCTTTTTCCTCTGTTTTCTGTCTTCCACAGGGTGAACAGTTCCCCTTCCATGTGCTTCCCTGACCAAGCGCTCGACCAAGCCACCCCCATAATCTGAGCCTAAACGAATCTCCATTTAAGTTACACAAATCAACAGTCACGTCACGCCTCCCCTCTAACCAGAGCTCCCTGAGGACAGGCACAGCATGTCTTCAAGCAGCCAGGGGGTTGGAGAGACTCCAGACTCCACACCCTCTGCTTACCCTGCACAGCCAATGACAGCGATAACTAGGGAATACGTGCCCAGCGCCAGCCTCCCTGGTGGCAGCCTCCTATAGACCGAAGGGACAGAGCTGTGCAGATTCATTCCCCCAAGGTCTGTGGGGGTTCAAGTGTCATCATGTCCAGGTGTGGGGGCTCAAGTGTCACCATGTCCAGGCTGGAGAAGAGAAGAGAAAACATAGCAATTGTCCACTTGGTAGCCAGGCCATAGGCACGCAGCTAGACTAAGAACCAGAGTCCAGGTTGGAGATGTAGCTTTCCCAGTATGCATACGGGCCTGTGCTCAACCAACAGTTCTGCACTAAACAAGAAGTGTTTGGGGGCTGGAGAGGTGGCTGAGTGGTTAGGAGCACTGACTGCTCTTCCAGAGGTCCTGAGTTCAAATCCCAGCAACCACATGGTGGCTCTCGACCATCTGCAATGGGATCCGATACCCTCTTCTAGGGTGTCTGAAGACAGGGACAGTGTACTCATATACATTTTATAAATAAATCTGAAGAAGGAGGCGGTGGCGGCGGCAGCGGCAGCGGCAGCGGCGGCAGCGGCAGCAGCAGCGGTTTATGGCTCGTAGCTCCGGTGGCTCTATCTCCCATACACTTCAGACTCTCAAGAAGCCCAGGACAAGAGTCACCCTGATGACCAGCATCCAAAGATAACACATCCCTCAGTCCTCCCCCACGCTTCTCATTATACTGAGGTTCTTTACCGTACTTCCAGAAGATTCCTGTCCTTCCTTCTTGATGCTGCAGTCCTGAACCTGGACCCACCACCTCAGCCACCCGCCCCCCCAACTCTCTTTGGCCTGGAAGATTTAGGATAGCACGGCCTGAGAGGTCACAGGTACTCCCGGTCCCCCACACTGCTGGAGAAGGGACTGCCCTCTGTTTCAATCTACCCGGCCCGAGTCCGTAGAGCACAGGCTGGATACAGAGCAAGACTGACATGAGCATGCAGGCCAGCCGGTTAGTGTCTGCCTCATACACACACCACTCTGGGTTCGAACCCCAGCACCACATAAACCAAGTGCGGTGATAAACACTGGTAATACCGGCGCATTGGAAGCTGAGGCAAGACGAGTCCCATAAATTAAAGGCTATCCTGGGCTACAGAGGGAAACCTGCATTTAAAACAGCTAAACTGGGGGTGACATTCAGCCGGTGGTTCGGGGAGACGTACCTTCCACCTTAGACCAAGGCCAAGTTCATCTGTAACTTTACACAGAAGGCACCATCGATGGTGGCCGCTGCTGTGACTTACTGGAAGCCTCGATTGGCCACATTTTGGCACTATGCCAAGGTTGAGCTGGTTCCCCCAACCCCTGGTGAAATCCCTACAGCTGTTCAGAGTATGAAAAAAAAAATAATTCAAAGTGCTAAAACTGGTAGCTTCAAGCACCTTACAGTTAAGGAAGCTGTGCTGAATGGTTTGGTGGCCACCGAGGTGTGGATGTGGTTTTGTATGGGAGAGATCATAGGCAAACGTGGCACTGTTGGCTATGATGTTTGAAGACCAACCTTTAACTTCTGATTTGAGTTCTTTTTGTTTGTTTGTTTGTTTGTTTGGGGTTTTTTGTTTTGTTTTGTTTTGTTTTGTTTTTTCAAGACAGTGTTTCTCTGTGTAGCCCTGGCTGTCCTGGAACTCACTCTGTAGACCAGGCTGGCCTCGAACTCAGAAATCCGCTTGCCTCTGCCTCCCAAGTGCTGGGATTACAGGCATGCGCCACCACCACCCGACTCTGATTTGAGTTCTTATTTGAATGTTCTTGGACCATGTGTAATGGGACTGCTATCTGAATAAAGTACTAGGTGTTGAATTAAAAGAAAAGAAAAAAAAAAGAAAAGAAAAGAAGGGAAAGGAAAGGAAAGGAAAGGAAAGGAAAGGAAAGGAAAGGAAAAGAAAGGAAAGGAAAAGAAGAAAAAGAAAACAGCTAAACCAGGGCTGGAGAGATGGCTCATTGGATAAAAGCACTGACAGCTCAGAGGTCCTGAGTTCAATTCCCAGCCACTACATGGTGGCTCACAACCACCTGTAATGGGGTCTGATGCCCTCTTCTGGAGTGTCTGAAGACAGCAACAATATACTCATATACATTTTATAAATAAATCTGAAGAAGGAGGCGGTGGCGGTGGCGGCAGCGGCGGCAGCGGCGGCAGCAGCAGTAGCAGCAGCGGTATATGGCTCGTAGCTCCGGTGGCTCTATCTCCCATACACTTCAGACTCTCAAGAAGCCCAGGACAAGAGTCACCCTGATGACCCGGCATCCAAAGGTAACACATACCTTGTGCCTCCCCCACGCTTCTCATTATGCTGAGGTTCTTTACCGTACTTCCAGAAGATTCCTTCCTTCTTGATGCTGCAGTCCTGAACCTGGACCCACCACCTCAGCCCCCCCTCTGCCCCCCCCAACTCTCTTTGGCCTGGAAGATTCAGGATAGCACAGCCTGAGAGGTCACAGGTACTCCCGGTCCCCCACACTGCCAGAGAAGAGACTGCCCTCTGTCTCAATCCACCCGGCCCGAGTCGGTAGAGCGCAGGCTGGATACAGAGCAAGACTGACATGAGCATGCAGGCCAGCCGGTTAGTGTCTGCCTCATACACACACCACTCTGGGTTCAATCCCCAGCACCGCATAAACCAAGTGCGGTGATAAGCACTGGTAATACCGGCGCATTGGAAGCTGAGGCAAGACGAGTCCCATAAATTAAAGGCTATCCTGGGCTACAGAGGGAAACCTGCATTTAAAACAGCTAAACTGGGGGTGACATTCAGCCGGTGGTTCGGCACACAGAGAAGGCACCATCGATGGTGGCTGCTGCTGTGACTTACTGGAAGCCTCGATTGACCACATTCTGGCACTACGCCAAGGTTGAGCTGGTTCCCCCAACCCCTGGTGAAATCCCTACAGCTGTTCAGAGTATGAAAAAATAATTCAAAGTATGATGTTCCCTGCAATCCTACTCCTTGCTTGATAGAAATGGGGTGTGAGGGGATCTTCAGAAGCCTGCATCACTGCTTAGCAACGGACCTCTCACTTCCTGGGGCTCAGGTCAGTTCCCAGCAGGTTCTTGGGGTCCTTCCCCGAGCCTGGCTTGGTGAGTCTGGAGCGTGTCTGAGATAACTTTAACCAGCTGCCGTCCCACCCAGCAGCCCCACCTTGCGTTTCTGACATAGTAAGTCAAATAAATATCTTGGGTCAAAACACTTAGTCTTGGCCTCTGGATACCAAAGACCCCTAAAACACGTTTGTTCAGCCCCCCAAGAATCCCCTTCCAGGTCCCCAGTAACCCTCACCTGCCCCCCCCAACACTCCTGGCTCAGAGGGAGGGAGAGAGGCCTGCTAGAGGCACAAGGCCTGAACATCCTGTGAGACCAGGCCTTCGGCCCCAAGCAGGGCCCCAGCCACCAGGGCACTAACCAGACCAGACTAAACCAGCTCTTACATGGTGTTTTTCCTCTGCTTTCTACTTCGGGAGAGCTCAAAGAGAAAAAAAATAAAATAAAAATTCCCCAAGAGTCAAAATGTATTTTTCCCCCAAAAGAGCATAAAACCCTTCAGCTGTCTGCTCGGCAGCCTGGAGCTCCGCTCCCTTTGTTCCTTACACGGAGGCTGGGAAGGCAGAGGCGCCAAGGCCCTTTGCTTCCCGCCGCCCCCAAGGACCCATTTCCAACCCCCCAACTCGAGGGAGGCTGGGAGGAACATTACCAGGCTGTGGGGCCCTGAGCCTCTGAGGTCCCTGTGGAAGGTGATGGGGGGGATTCCCTTGCAGGGCCTGGGGGTGTCACTTCCCAGCAGAGAGGCTGCAGAGAAGTGGGTTCGGGGCTGGGACAGAGCCCCTGTCTGAGGGGGACCTACCCCTCCGCCCCCGCCCCCCCACCCCCTGCCCCCCCACCCCCCCGGGGGGGGCCGTTCTCTCTCACAGACATGCTGAGCTTGCACTTGGCGGTAGATGAGGAAGTATGTTAAGACCCTGTACTTCAGCTATTCCAGACTGGGGGTTCCTTGACAGGGGTCGTGGACATCCCCCACCCCACTCTACCCCCCCCCGCCCCCGCCCCCAAACCAAGCAGATCGGTGGTGGTGCATGCACGTTGGATGCAGGTTTTGTCTTGCTGTCCAAGTCTCAAGGAAAATCACCGGGCTGCAAACATTAGGAAAGGGCTAAGCCTGACAGCCCAGGCCTGCTAGCTCTGATTCTGAGGCAGGAGAACCACAAGTTCAAGGCCTGCTTGGGCTGCATAGGGAGTTCAGTGGGAGTCTGGCAACTTAGCTGTCTCAGAAGAACACAGGTCGGAAGGGTTAAAGCTCAGGGGGCTGGAGAGATGGCTCAGCGGGTAAGAGCACCGACTGCTCTTCCCGAGGTCCCAAGTTCAAATCCCAGCAACCACGTGGTGGCTCACAACCATCTGTAAGGGGATCAGATGCCCTCTTCTGGTGTGTCTGAAGACAGCGACAGTGTACTTACATACATAAAATGTAAAGGGTGGTGGTGGGTAGGGCATACTTTGCATGTTCAATCCCCAGCACAGGAAAGAAGGGAGGGAGGCAGGAAAGGAGGGGGGGGGGCTTCTTTGAACTGGGAATAGTGGTATACACCAGACAGGATGGCCAGTATGAGACTAGCCTCTGGTGGTAGGGACAGATGAATTGACACCAGGTAGTAATAGCAGACACACAGAGAGCCCCAAGTCCTAAGAGAACACAGATATCAAACTGGAGACGGGAAGTAGCTTCATTGCCCCATGTTACCCTCACCATCCTCTGCCTGGCCTGCCCAGCAACACATCTACTTCCTGATGGGCCCCGCGCCCCACCAGCCCAGCGTCTCAGTAACCTTGTTTGTAAGGTTGATCATAACTCCTGCCCAACAGCATCTGTCCGCCCCCAGCGTCTCAGTAACCAGTGGCTTGTTTGTAAGGTTGATCATAACTCCTGCCCAACAGCATCTGTCCGCCCCCCCTGGCGTGAGAACAGTCACTGAAACTCCTGCCTGTGGCCTCCAAGGCTACGGTTTACAGCTCCCCTCTCCTCTTTGACCTCAGGTGGGACCCTGACTGTTCATCCTATTTCTGCCAAACTGACCCCCTGTATGTCTACAAGCAAAGCAAGGCTTTTCTGCCCCGGGGCCTTTGCACATGCCTTCCTGCTCTGTAAATCCCTCCTCTTCTCAGTTTCCTCTTCATGTCACCTGCCTCAATGAACTCATTTGCTGATACGTCCACGGATGTTATCTGCCTACTAGGATAAAACCAGTGGCTTGCCAGGCGGTGGTGGCACACACCTTTAATCCCAGCACTTGGGAGGCAGAGGCAGGTGGATTTCTGAGTTCGAGGCCAGCCTGGTCTACAGAGTGAGTTCCAGGACAGCCAAGGCTACACAGAGAAACCCTGTCTCGGAAAAACAAAAAAACAAAAAAACAAAAAAACAAAAAAAAAACAACAAAACAACAAAACAAAAAAACAACAAAAAATCGGTGGCTCATGCCTCTAATCCCAGCTCTCGGGAGGCAGAGGCAAGTAGGACTCTGTGAGTTCGAGGCCCGCCTGGTCTATGCAGTGAGTCCCAGGACAGCCAGGGCTATATAGTAAGACCCTCAAATCTCAAAGAACAAAAAAACAAAAAAACAAAAAAACAAAACAAAACAAAAAAACCAACAAAAAATCGGTGGCTCATGCCTCTAATCCCAGCTCTCGGGAGGCAGAGGCAAGTAGGACTCTGTGAGTTCGAGGCCCGCCTGGTCTATGCAGTGAGTCCCAGGACAGCCAGGGCTATATAGTAAGACCCTCAAATCTCAAAGAACAAAACAAAACTGTGCCCAGCTGAGTGTAGCGGTGTGCACACACAGGCCCACCACTGTGGAAGCTGAGTGTAGCGGTGTGCACACACAGGCCCACCACTGTGGAAGCTGAGTGTAGCGGTGTGCACACACAGGCCCACCACTGTGGAAGCTGAGTGTAGCGGTGTGCACACACAGGCCCACCACTGTGGAAGCTGAGTGTAGCGGTGTGCACACACAGGCCCACCACTGTGGAAGCTGAGTGTAGCGGTGTGCACACACAGGCCCACCACTGTGGAAGCTGAGTGTAGCGGTGTGCACACACAGGCCCACCACTGTGGAAGCTGAGTGTAGCGGTGTGCACACACAGGCCCACCACTGTGGAAGCTGAGTGTAGCGGTGTGCACACACAGGCCCACCACTGTGGAAGCTGAGTGTAGCGGTGTGCACACACAGGCCCACCACTGTGGAAGCTGAGTGTAGCGGTGTGCACACACAGGCCCACCACTGTGGAAGCTGAGTGTAGCGGTGTGCACACACAGGCCCACCACTGTGGAAGCTGAGTGTAGCGGTGTGCACACACAGGCCCACCACTGTGGAAGCTGAGTGTAGCGGTGTGCACACACAGGCCCACCACTGTGGAAGCTGAGTGTAGCGGTGTGCACACACAGGCCCACCACTGTGGAAGCTGAGTGTAGCGGTGTGCACACACAGGCCCACCACTGTGGAAGCTGAGTGTAGCGGTGTGCACACACAGGCCCACCACTGTGGAAGCTGAGTGTAGCGGTGTGCACACACAGGCCCACCACTGTGGAAGCTGAGTGTAGCGGTGTGCACACACAGGCCCACCACTGTGGAAGCTGAGTGTAGCGGTGTGCACACACAGGCCCACCACTGTGGAAGCTGAGTGTAGCGGTGTGCACACACAGGCCCACCACTGTGGAAGCTGAGTGTAGCGGTGTGCACACACAGGCCCACCACTGTGGAAGCTGAGTGTAGCGGTGTGCACACACAGGCCCACCACTGTGGAAGCTGAGTGTAGCGGTGTGCACACACAGGCCCACCACTGTGGAAGCTGAGTGTAGCGGTGTGCACACACAGGCCCACCACTGTGGAAGCTGAGAGAAGGGGGAGACGGCCTGGCACTCACACGGCCGGCTGAGGTACACACCGGCGCTGTCTCACAAAACCAAAGAGGCGTGATGCTGAAGGACAGAGCACTCGCGAGGCCCCAGCTCCACCCCAGCACTGAGCAGGCGTCCTGCTACACGCCAGCAGCAGGAGTGTACGCTGGGACAGCAGAGGAGGAAGCTACCAGAAGGCTGCCTTCCATTATGGAAGTCTGCCTTTTGGCTCTCTGAATCGGCAGCCTCTAGGGCTTGCTTTCCTTTCTTTCCCTTTGCCTGAGGGAGGACCACCAGCCTCCAGGTCCCACCAGGACCCGCCTGACCCTCGACCTCAAGAAGCTCTGAAGGCTTGAACACCTGAGGACACAGACTGTCGATCCACACCTCCAAAACCCGGGACACTAACCTCAGGAGGCATGGGCCTTCAGCTCTCTGGGCCTTGATTTCCTAGGCAGACCAAAAGGAAACACTGCAATTTACTGCAGAGGACTGCCGGGGAGCTAAAAAGCCACCGCGGGGTGGGGTGGGGTGGGGTGGGTGGGATGGGGGACTGGAGAGACCGCTCAGCCTGAGGATGGGAGCTGGGGTCCCCAGAAATCCATAGAAATGGTGGGTTGGGAATGTCAGTCCACCTGTATTCCCATTCCCAGAAGGCAGAGACAGAGGTCCCCCCACTCCCCCACCCCCTATCTCCCCACCCCCCACTTCCCACCCCTGTGCAATTTCTTCTTCTTTTTTTCGTTTTTTTCAAGACAGGGTTTCTCTGTGTAGCTCCGGCTATCCTGAAACTCACTCTGTAGACCAGGCTGGCCTCGAACTCAGAAATCCGCCTGCCTCTGCCTCCCAAGTGCTGGGATTACAGGTGTGAGCCACCACGCCCACACCCCTGTGCAATTTTGCTAGAGAGTTCTCTCAGCCCATCACAGTCCTTGGAGGAGCCAGACTGCCCTGAGACTTGAGGAGTCGGTTGCCTTCCTGTGAAGGCAGCTTGCCGGGACCAGCAGTCCCAAGGAGCCGGCTGAGGGGGGTCACTCTGGTCCTCACCAGCAAGACACTGAGCCTCGCCTCTGCAGCTGCCTCCAGTGAAGTTAGCTAGCCTGGTCAGGTGGTCAGGGCCCATGCCTTGGGTGAAGAAGTCCCAGCCCCAAGACACGGAGTTGGGAAGGGGCAAAGTCAGATATTCAAGAAACTGTGGTCAATTTGTCCCCCAAGCAGCAGAAAAAAAACGAACGCTCTGGTCTTCCACGAAGGTGTGATCTGAGGTGCTGGCTTAGACGGCAATCCAGCAACTGCCAGTGTAGACGAAACACACGCATGCGTATGCCTACCAGGGATACCAACTGCACAGCTGGAGTAATCGTCCAACCTGTAGCACGATGACCTTCCCCAGCTTTGTTGACTCTCTGGGTGTGGTCAGTAGTTAAACAGTTCTATTTTTCCTCATGCTGGCTTACAGCCACCACCAGGCTCATCCCCTCCCTACTGCAGTCCCCCCCTTCCTCTCAGAAGCAGAAGAGGGAACTCAAGTCTCACAAGGCCAGGACACAGCTCCAGAGCTGGGCTGTCTCTCTCCGCGGGATGCCGGAAGTATGTTAGCTTAAACAGACAGCAAGCACTAATCAACCTGTGGGGCAGATACCCAGCGACCTGCTTGCTCCTACCGACGAGTGGGGAACGGAGGCTGGGGGACAACCATGAGGAGCCATCCAGCCTGCCCTGGTCTCAGGAGTCCTTGCATGCCTGTCCGATATGACCTCCCTGCCCAAGCACAAAGGCTTCCTGTAATATGAAAAACAAAGCTGTTCTTTCCACCGACCACGGAGCTGATGCCTCTAGAAGCCTAAGACAGGAATGCTGGCCTGTCGGGGCCTCTGGAGGAAGAGAGGGGGCAGGGAGCAGGGGGCAGGGGGCAGGGGGCTTTGAATGGCTTTGCAGAATGGCTCACACACACTCCTAGTCAAGAAAGGTCTGGGGCAGATGGTCAGGAAGAGCCCAAGGCTTGAGGGTGTTTAAAGTCACATTTTCTAGCATGTCTGCTGGGTTCTGGTCCGTCTAGCGCCACGAACCATCTTTCCTCCGGGGATCATGACATCAACCCATCTCCAGGGGTCTGACCACAGACACAGACCTTTGCTATTGTGTGATGTTGGCCGAGTGGTGATGCCACCCACTGTTCCCAGACTGGTCCATCGCGTCCCTGTGATTGACAGGGATCACTATGCTCCTTTCACAGAGGGGGAAACTGAGGCCAGACCAGAGAAGCAGCTCACCAGGAGTCCCGGGGACAGAGCTGGACTGGGCCTGAGTGGCAGTGTGCTTGTGTGATATGGGTGTGATCCCCAGTAGCCTCAAGTGACTGTTTATTCGAATGTGTGTGCATGCATGCATGCATGCAAACATACACGCACACACACATGCACACACACACACACACACACACACACACACACAGGTGGGGGGAGAACACAAGAAAACTGAGATTTGAACCCAGTTAGATAGAGCCAAGCTTTTTTGTTTTGTTTTTTTTTTTAAATAGTATCACTACATAGACCAGGCTAGCCTGGAACTGACAGAGCTATACCACCTGCCTCTGTTTCCTGGGTGCTGGAAATAAAGACAAGCTCACACTCTTTTTGCTGTTGTTTGGTTGATTTGTCTGAGGCAAGGTGTCTCTATGTAGCTCTGGCTGTCCTGGAACTGGCTATGTAGAGCAGGCTGGTCTCTCTCTTTTTTTTCCTCCCTCTTCCCTTTCTTCATCTTCCTCTGGTCCCACTTGACCCAGGACCCTGATCCCTTTGACCCATAGGTTTTTATTTGTTTCTCATTGTGGATGGTTGTGAGACATCATGTGGTTGCTAGGATTTGAACTCATGACCTCCGGAAGAGCCGTCAGTGCTTTTAACCTCTGAGCCATCTCACCAGCTGGAGCAGGCTGGTTGTAAACTCACAGAGATCCTACCGCCTCTGCCTCTTGAGTGCTGGGACCAGAAGCATGAATTGTCATGCCCGGCCAAGCTCACCTACTTACCCAATGTATCAAGTCACACAAGGCTGGTTACACCCTCAGGCTTGGGTCTACCAGAATCAGTGAGCATAGTTATTTGGAAGTGGATCACAAATTGACCCAAGATGTTCTCTATGGAGGCAGAGGACCTACTGTGTCTATCCCTTGGTGTCATCTGCCTTCTGCACACACACTAGGTGCCAGTGAGATTCTGGACAAGATATAGGACCCTGCCCCGGATGCTCTCGTACTGTTGAAGTGCCCGGGTCAGGCCCAGCACGTATCCAGAACAGCCTCTAGGACAGGACAGAGTTCCTGGGGCTGGATCAAGGAGCCGGAGAACCCATCAGCCGCCCTGAAGCGTTGCCTCCAGCTGCCCATCTGGAGGAAGTTACCAGTAGGGGTTCCTGAGATGCTCAGTAGGGTACCCCAAAGTCTCTACCCTAGGGGTTCCAGTTAGTACAGGACGCAGGAGGAGGGACTCTTTAACTGGTAAGGTTGGAATAAAGCGTACGAGGGCAGCGTGGGCTCTTCAGGTCTCTGCCCTCCCCCCCCAGGCTGGACCATGGACCCCAGCTAGAGCAGAGATGGCTCTATGGAGTCAAGGCCACCCTGACTGTCCTGTCACCTCCCCTCTGTTCCAAGTGACCCTTCTGTCCTCATCTTTCCCCACCCAAACCACATCTCTCTCATTTCCACTTCAGGAGAGAAGAAGCAGAGGTTGGCCAGGCCTTCTACAAAATGGAGATCATGTCCCTTCAGAGAGATGGGACAGCAGGGTCAGCCCAGAGCCTAATCTCTAAAAACTCTCCTGTAGCAGGTACCTCTCACACAGGGTTCTTTCTTTCTTTCTTTCTTTCTTTCTTTCTTTTTTCTTTCTTTCTTTCTTTCTTTCTTTCTCTTTCTTTCTTTCTTTCTTTCTTTCTTTTTTTTTTTTTCGAGACATGGTTTCTCCGTGGCTGTCCTGGAACTCACTCTGTAGACCAGGCTAGCCTCAAACTCAGAAATCTACCTCCCGAGTGCTGGGATTAAAGCCTTGCGCCACCACCGCCCGGCTAGCACAGGACATCTTCATCCTTTGGATGCCTCCAGAAAACAGAGAGGGGATCCAAGAGTTCCTGCCCGTGTCGGGCTGACCGCCATGGCCACCTGCTGCTCAGTGTACCTCTCTGTCTGCCTGTAGTGCTTGTGCCTACTGTGTGCCAAGCACATGAGCAAGGCTTTCCTAGGAGGAGACAGACTTCCCAGTTGGAAACTGGGCCTTAAAGTTTGTCTCAAGTAGCAAGTCAGGGACCCCTCACAAGATGTCTGACTCCAGGTCTCACTGTATGACCCTTCCTCTCTATGGAGTGGAAGGCTGCGGGGGGTGGGGGTGGGGCTGTCGTGGGAACGTTTGTGCCTCCTACGTTCTCCCAGAGGCGCTGCACGGGGGGGGGGGGGGACCAAAGGATGCCCCTGCAAGGGGAAAGCACAAAACCCTTTCCTGGTAGGGAACAGGCTGTTCAGGCGCTCAGAGGTGGGAAGGCTCCGGGAGACAAGTCAGAAGCCTGAAGGCGACAGGCGTGATTGAAGGCGGGAGGCAGGGCTGCGTGCAGAAGGAGGGCAAGCTAGCAGCTGCTGACAGCTGAGGAGGTGAGACAGGGAGCTAATGGGCCATCAGGAAGCTCCCAGCGGAGTAAAGGCAGGTTCAAATTGTCTCTGTGTGGGACTGAGGTGTGGGGGATGGGCACACTTCTGGGAGGCACCACAGTGGCCCCCTGGAGAGCCTGGATGGGGACTCCACCTCAGCAGCCCTCACCTCAAGACCTCAGGAGGAAATTCCCCCGCTATCCCTCCTCTTTCATAGCCCAGGCTAGCACCTCAGGCCATACAGACACTTCCCCCAATGCCTCAACTCAGTAACTCAGAGCTGAGGGGACACGAGGTGGCCAAAGTCTGACCCGACAGTGACCGGCATAAAGCCGAGGTGAGCGATTCGGAACAAGGGTACGATGAGTCTCCACAGATGCTGTATGGGCCGTTGCCAGGACCTCGGGGCGAGTTATATCTGGACCACAATGTCCCTCACAGACCTACCGAAGCAGTGTGCCTAGGGCCAGCCACATGCCTGTCCAGCCTGGGGGGTAGCCTCTGCAGGGAACCTGAGAGGCCCAGCCTCTCCGAGTAGGCCAACCTGTATGGCATTACTGGGGACTTGGGGGTGGCAGCCTACAAGACAAACTCCTTCCTCCTCCTCCTCTTGCCTGGGGATCCTGGCACTTCATCATCAGTCTTTCCCTCTTTCAGCTTACGATTTTTCCATCAGAGTTACTGGGTTTTAATGGCGCCAGGCCACTCTAAGTTCGGCGGGGATTCCTGCTCTCTGAGACGACTGTCCTGGTTGATCCTTCTTGTAGGAGGCTAAAGCAAGAGACGTTCAAACCCTGGGTTCCAAGACAGTGGAGGAGCGGGAGGAGGCTGGGGCAAAGGCTGGGGGGGCGGGGGGAAGGAGGTGACAGGAGGCACAGAGGGTCATGTGTGAGAGGAATGACGCCCGTCTCTCTCACTTCTCCTTTTGGAGAAGGATAAATCAGAAGACCCTGGAGCAGCCCCTCCCCTTCCCACTCTGGTCCTGGGACCCCTGTTTCCGTGTCTTCCCCCTATCCTGGAAGCAACAGCTACAAACGCAAACTTTCTGGGAACCTGACCCCTGCCGGGCTGCCCATTCGGGCCGTCCCCACCCGCCGCTGGGCAGGGGGTCTCCTAAGACAGACAGCGGGGCGCCCCGGAGAGGAGAACACTGAAAAGCAAGCTCGCTAAGCAAAGGCTGGAAGCTACAGAGAAAGAGGGATTCCGGCCCAGGGGTTGGGGGTGGGGGGCGGGGCAGGGGGGACCCGAACGGCGGGGCGGCTCACCTGCATGACACGGTGATCTCCACCTTGGTAGCCGGGATGCTGCCCGCCAAGGAGTCGAACTCGCTGAGCGACGCCATGTCCTCGGACTGCTCCATCGCCCACTGTCCCCCCCACCCCACCCCAAATTAGTCAATATTCCTGCGCGATTCACGCCTCCTCCGGAGCGGCTGCAACCCTGGGCTGGGCGGCCAGGGGAGGAGAGCAGCGCGAAGAGGGGGCGTGGGAAGTGCGAGCGGGAAGGGGGCGGAGAGCGGGGGCCCCCCGCGGAGAAACGGGGCGCGGGAGCTGCTGCGGGGAGGTGAGGGGGCGCGGCGAGGGAACCGGGGCGCAGCGGGGAGGGGTCCCGGTGGGGGCGTGGGGAGTCGGGGAGGGGGCAAGGACTACGCCGCCTCGGGCTTTGGGGCGCAGCGCCACGTCCTCTGCTATGCTAGGGCTCCGGCTCCGGGGTGCCTGGACTGCGGGAAAATCAAATGTGCCCGGAGTCGCCGCCGCCTCCCGCCAGGCGCGCGCTGCGTGCGGGGGTCCGCGGGCGCCGGAGGGGCCGCCCGCAGGGGCCGGGGCGGGGCCGGGGCGGGGTCTGCGCAGGGCGAGTGTGGGAGCTATGTGTGTGTGAGTGTGCGCGCGTGTGTGTGCACGCGCGTGGCGGGCGTGGGGATGCGGCTCTGGATGACGGGGACAGGGCTGGGGACAGGCAGGGATGGTCCCAGGGCGCGCGCCACCCTCCGTGCAAGTCCCCCACCCCACTTAGCCAGCCAGGGTCTGCGTGTTGGGGGAGGGGGCTCCAAGGGGCACCTGTTTGGGCAGCGTCTAGGCGGGGTTCGGGGAAGAGGGCTCTGCTGAGTGTGCACACCGCCACCTGAGTGTCTAAGCCTAGAGCAAGCTCTCCATCTCCCTTTGGGGAGGCGGCGATCAGCCTGGTGCCAGGAAGGCTGGTCTGGTTTCCGACGACGTAGGGTGGGTCAGTGGGCGCTTGCCCATCCGCTTCTGCTGTCCGCCAACCCCGGGCTTGGCTAGTCGCCCGAACCTTTACCCAGCTCCTTCGTCCTCCTCCTCCTCCTCTCGTCGTGACCATAGGGGCCGAGAGCCAACCCCCAGGTCTGTCTGGAAGCTTCCTCCACTAGACTGAGTGGATGGCTTCAGTTCCCTGAGCTTTGCAACCAGCAGCACCCCAGTCTACTGGGCTCAGGAAGCCCTGCACTGAGAAGCAAGGGGAGGGTCAACGCATCTCTCAGGAAGTCTTTTCCCAGCCAAGCCTGGAGCCCCCTGCCCGGCTCAGCCTGCCCGGCTCAGCCTGCCCTCTGGACCTAGGGGGCTTAGGGCTGCAGCGCCAAGCTAGCTCCTGGAGGCTGTGCACGCAGTTTCCTCTCAGGCAAATCCACCCGCGGCCCCTCCTCAACCTCAGTGTAAGCGTTGCTGAGACAAGACGGAGCTGCAACTTCCTCACCCACCACCTCACACTCGGCGGATGCCTGTCGCTATCAGTGGTGGCCTTCTGTCAGCCCGGCATTCCGAGCAGGTGCACACGAATGCTGTTCGAAATCAGTTTTCAAGACATCAGTCAGAGCCAGAGTTGAAGATGAACAAAACACCTTCCTTGGATTTGCACAAGTGATTTCTGTTTACCTACATCTTGAGATCAGCCGGATTCAGTTCTGTCGCCTGGGGCAGACAGCCAGGGGTGCTGGATTCCCAGCGGAAGCAGGAGAGGGGACAACTCACTTTTGGGTTGGGCCTGGGGCCCTGCCTACACAAAGAACAACTCAGTCTCCGCTTATTTCTTTGTGATTTTGTTTGTTTTTTTGTTTTGTTTTGTTTTGTTTGCTTTGGTTTTTTTTATTGTTTTTCAATTTTCAATTGATTTCAAATTTAGAACAAAATCCAGTCTGAACCCCAAGTGAGCTGCTAGTCAATATATCTAAAACTGTCGTTCAGTATGGTAATGAGACAGAATAAGCAGCGGCGCCTAAGAAGTTCTCACCCGGCGGCGCTATATGTGGTCTTAGGCTGAGTACAGTTTCTAATACCATATATAATTGGACGGTGCAAAAGCATAAAGATTTGAAACGACTTTCCAGCACTTATGATTAGGAATGTGTTTTCATTTTCTTATTGTTTTGTTTATCAAGACAGGGTTTCGGGGCTGGAGAGATAGCTCAGCGGTTAAGAGCACTGACTGCTCTTCCGAAGGTCCTGAGTTCAAATCCCAGCAGCCACACGGATCTGTAATGAGATCTGACGCCCTTTTCTGGTGTGTCTGAAGACAGCTACAGTGTACTTACCATATAATAATAAATAAATCTTTAAAAAAAAAAAAAGACAGGGTTTCTCTTGTGCGTAGTTCTGGCTATCCTGGAACTCACTCTTTGGACCAGGCTGGCCTCCAACTCACAGAGATCTGCCTGTCTCTGCCTCCCTGCTAGGATCAAAGATGTACACCACCACTGCCTGGCAAGGATGTGTTTTAAAATATGATTCTAAATGGTTGGGCAAAGATTAGGTTACCCCTTAACCACAGGCCTGCCGTGGGCACGGGACGGTGAGGGCAGTACCGCTTACCAGGTTCCTCCCTGTCTGCCTCTGCTGTGCTCTTTGGCGTGACAGCCGTAGAGGGGCAGAGAGGCTGCTCAGCTGAGGGTGGGCTGATGACCTTGAAAAGTGACCCTAGGAGCTGTGACTCTAGGGGCTCTTTGCATGTAGTCTGTATTGCTGAGGCAGGAGGATGTCTGTGAGTTCTAGGCCAGCCTGGTCTACAGGGGGAATTCCAGGACAGACAGGGCTATATAGAGAGACCCTGTCGTAAAAATAACCACAACAGTGCTAGAGGGATGGCTCAGTGGTTAAGAGCATTGACCGCTCTTCCGAAGGTCCTGAGTTCAAATCCCAGCAACCATGTGGTGGCTCACAACCATCCATAATAAGATCTGATGCTCTCTTCTGGTGTGTCTGGGGACAGCTACAGTGTACTTATCTATAATAATAGATAAATCTTTGGGCTGAAGAGAGCTGGGCTGAGTGAGCAGAGGTCCTGAGTTCAATTTCCCAGCAACCATCAGTACAGCTACAGTGTACTCATATACATAAAATAAATAAATATGTGCCAGGCAATGGTGGCGCACGCCTTTAATCCCAGCACTTAGGAGGCAGAGGCAGGCAGATTTCTGAGTTCCAGGTTAACCTGGTCTACAGAGTGAGTTCCAGGACAGCCAGTGCTACACAGAGAAACCCTGTCTCAAAAAACAAACAAACAAACAAACAAACAAAAACAGAAAATAAAAATA
This sequence comes from Apodemus agrarius, assembly GCA_964023405.1. Lineage (NCBI taxonomy): Eukaryota > Metazoa > Chordata > Mammalia > Rodentia > Muridae > Apodemus > Apodemus agrarius. The sequence goes on from OZ030025.1 coordinate 7,323,827, forward strand.
AAAGTAAATAGCTGGGTGGTGGCGCATGCCTTTGATCCCAGCACTTGAGAGGCAGAGGCAGGCAGATTTCTGAGTTCAAGGCCAGCCTGATCTACAGAGTAAGTTCTAGGACAGCCAGGGCTACACAGAGAAACACTTGAAATAACCAAAAAAATAAAAATAAAAGTAAATAATCACAACAAAGAGCAAAAAAACATGGTATCTGTTCCTAAAAGCCCCAGGCTAGTTGGGCTTCAGGATCTGCAAACAGAACTAGCCAGCATGGTAGGGGGCTGTGGAAGGTGACATCCAGGGCCAGGGATCAGGGGACAAGGGGGAACAATGGGAACCTGGAGGGAGGTGACTGACAGGCCACACTGAGAGTGAGGCCTTGCATGGGTGCTAGAGTCAGCCCCGAGACAGACCGGACAGCGTGCTTGAGAGGTCAGGGAAAGCAGGGTGGCTGGGAGGGGCACTGACCCCGCACAAGGACTGGGTCCCAGGTCTCTTCTCACTCCGTCTACACAAACAGAAGCTTCTGCCAGCTCTCAGCCCCACGGCTAACATGGCTGACACCCCCATGCTCCAGAAGGACTGACCTTCTGACACTGAGCCTGACATACAGGGTGACCGAGAGTGACTGGGAGCCAGGGAAGGTCTCAGCCCGAGGAGCAGACTCCAGCGGGTGTGTACTGGGTTTAACTCTCGTCGCCGGGAGTGAGGCTGAGCTGCCCTCTCTGGGGACCACCGTAGACCTTAGGCTGGAGGTCTGTCTGTGCCTGGCACCCACAGATCTGGAGTGCGGGTCCAGAGAGAAGCCTGAAGGTCGGTGGAGATAGAAAATAAGGCCAGGAGGCCGCAGGTAAGAAGCCGCAATGCCAGGTTCCAGCTGCCACCAGCCTGTCCAAAAGGGGACACCAATGGAGAGGCCGTCTGAAAGGGACCTCTGCACCACGGCCAGCCTAGCAGTCAGGCCCAGAACAGAATTCCCTGATGAGTGCCCGGAGCTTGGCTTCTAGTCTTTGCTCAAAGTATTCACTGATGGTTTAAAGCAATCCGTGAGTGATGGTGTCACAGTACTCTGGTCACCAGGCCACCTGTGACATCCTGATAAGCCCTCTGGTGACCCGTCACGTCACGTGCTACAGACTGACTCTAGGGGGAGGGTCTGGAACCCAGATCAGAAGCAACCTTGACCCTGCCCACCCGCCACGGATGCGCCATCATCCCTCTGATTAAGAACCTCGATCACGGCCCCCTAGGGCCGTGCCCGCGAGAGCTAAGATGATCGGCGTCAGCATTTCGCCTTCGCCGTCCAAGGCTGCAGCCGCCTTCATCTGACCTGATTCGTGGTGTTAATGACGGCAGAGCAATTTTGAGAGGCGGCTCTCGGCATCTATAAGGAGGGGAAAAGCACTGAGGGCTGGGGACCGAGCTCCTTGCAGAAGAGGCAGCTGCAGGAGCCCTCCCCCTCGGCCCTCCGCCCCTCCCCTCCCGAGGCACTTCGAGTAAGTGCTGCCCCCGATCTGCCCTGTTACGATGGGAGAAAGCTGATGTGAGAATTGGAACTGGAGTGTGCAAGGGGACTGCGTGTGCTTGTGCGTGTGCGTGTGCGTGTGCGTGCGTGCGTGCGTGCGTGCGTGTGTGTGTGTGTGTGTGTGTCTCGGGGCAGGGGGTACCCATGCCATACCTGAGAACATTGCCGAGTGAACACAGCCTTGGATCCGGCAGAGTGCAGAGCTTTCTTAGAGGTCTGGGCTGCTCATTTAGAAGTTCTTATGCAGTAAACACCCTGTGCGTGGCAGCCGCGGCCATCCGGAGGAGGAGAGCCAGGGGGCAGGAGGAAACTTGAAGCTACCAGAGCAGTAGGAAGGAGGTGGATTGCAGAGTCTGACTCCATCCACCGACGGAAGTCCTAGGCTCGGCTCAGAGACCGATGTGGGTTAACCCCGATGATTGCTGAAAAGCTCAGAGGGCAGCGATGTGTTCAAGGTCACCAGAGGCTTCCCCCAGGGAGAAGCCCCACTCATAACAGTGAGGCTGGGTACCCAAGAGCGGTGAGGACCTGCCTCCGATAGGGAGGGGCGGAGCCATTGCCACTGGGGTGGAAGAGGCCGGAAGGGTGTTGGGCTCCCTGAGAGATGTCCACGGTTCCCCCACCCCCACCCCGAGGACCTTCCCTCCCCATCCTGTTTGCTGCCACCAACTCAAAGTGAAGCCCAGATTGTTGTTGTAGCCCGGGATTCATCTCCTGAGGATGGAGACTTCTTGCCTTAACAGTCCAGGACCTGGAACCTTCACAAGCATGTGTGTGTGTGTGCATGTATATATATGTGTGTGTATGTATGTGTATGTATATATATATAAATATATATAAATGCATGCAACAGAGATCACCCTCTGCTCAAGACACCACCCACCCCACCCCCCACCCCCGTGTTGTCATCCCACACTAGAACATTCCATGAACCTCTCTGGCTGCATCTCTTTGGCCTTCCTGGGCCTGCGGTTCACCACCTAGGCCTTTATACCTGCTCTTTCGTCTCATTTGCTTGGAAGAGTTCCCTGTCTGTTTCAATGCCCCGCCCCCCCGCCCTTCACAGAGACCCTCCCCCAGAGCCCTCCCCACCGTGGGCACTTGTCTCTCACAGCTGCCTATCTCCGTCTTCCTCCCTTTTGTCTGTTTTTCCACTCGGGAAAGCTTTACACAGACAAGAGCTGTCTTGCTCACGGTCGATTTCCTCCGGATTCCCGGCACCGGAGGACAGGACAGGTACCAACAGATCACGCGTGGCAGGCGTGGCAGGCGTGATCGTGATTCATCTGAAATGCCCGCTCTTGCCCTTGGAAGCACCGCGTCCTTCGGAAAGACCCCCAGAGTCCTCACCAGTCCCATGGGAGGAGTGCCTGCCCGTCACACGCATCATTAAACATTCATTCTGCGTGTGTCACGAATGCAGCGAGGGAAGGAATTGTGTGTGAACAATCTGGCTGACACGGGCAGGGTCTGGGGCCAGAGCCGCGCGGAAAGGATGCACAGGACGCACAGGATGTCTCCATTATTTACTGAGAACCCGCCACGAACACCGCATCGCCACGAACACTGCATCGAGAAGCTCACATCTGCCGCCCACTCAGTCCTTGACACTCTCTTCCCACCTAACAAGTCTCTGTTCCCCCACTGCTTTTTTTTTTTTTTTTTTTTTTAGATTTATTTATTATATGTGAGTACACTGTAGCTGTTTTCAGACACTCCAGAAGAGGGAGTCAGATCTCGTTACGAGATGGTTGTGAGTCACCATGTGGTTGCTGGGATTTGAACTCAGGACCTTCAGAAGAGCTGTCAGTGCTCTTACCCGCTGAGCCATCTCTCCAGCCCCGGCCCCACCCACCGCTTCTTACACCCAGCCATTCCTAGGGTGGAGGGCTCAGGTGGCCAGGGCAACCAGCTCAACGCAGGAAACACGAGCGTTTCCTTCCTGAGGAAGTGAGGAACCTGGACGAAGACTGGAGACCTTTCTTCTCCCAAGTTCACAGAGCTAAGAGCCCTGGATAGGATGCAAGCTTCCCGTCTCGTCTCGTAGGCTGAGACCCTGACCCCACGCAGACTTCTTCCGGATCGTCAGAGCCACGCCCATCTTCCAGCCTCAGCGCATCCCAGCATGCCACCTCCCTCCAGTCTCCTCCAGGCAAACTTCATCTGGCATCGGTTTGGTGTGGTTCGCAGACCTTAGTGCCGCAGATGACTTAAAAGATGGACTCTGCAGATCTGGAAACTGAGGCCCACGAAGGGAAAGGAAGCCCGTCGGGGCTGTCTGCCAGTGGATGGTAATTAGCAACAAAAGCGAATAAATGCTCAGATTCAAATTAGAGTCTGGGTTTTTGTTGTTGCTGTTGGTGGGTTTTTTGTTTGGTTTTTGTTTTTGTTTGTTTGTTTGGTTTGGGTTTTTTTGTTCCTTTTGGAGACAGGATCTCATGTAGCCCAGACTGGTCTCAGACTCTCTATGCCCCTGTCTCCACCTCCAGGGTGCTGGGATTACAACACTTGGTTTTAGAGCGTTCCGAGGATCCAACTCAGCGAACATCCTACCAGCTGAGCTGTATTTCCAGTCTAGGTCCTTTGGCCTTGATCTGACCATAGCCCTAGCAGGCCCTGAACCCATCGGCTATCCTCCTGCCTCAACCCCCTTGAGTACCGGGATTTTCAGTATCAATCATTTTACCTCAGCTCCCTCTAGGAAGGATGGTTGGCTTTCACATAGATGTACCATTTCTGACCCCACAGTGATGTCCGCGTGCTCACCCCTGCTAACAAGCCCCGCAAGCCCCAGGCTTTTCTCTCAGCCTGTGCCTCAGACTCCGCCTCTTCCAGATTAGCCAGGACTCCATGATCGACCAAGGCTTCTCTTCTGCTTTGTGTCCATGTGGGGCTGGGTTCTTACCTGGACTCCACAGCCTGGCTCTGCCCAGCCTCAGCCTTGGGTCCAAGTTTCCATCTTTCTCCCCTCCCCCACCCCAGCTTCCTTTCTCGTTGCTGGTGCTGGAAGCTCAGGCCTGGCCCACGCCAGCGAACACTCCACCTAGCTACTCCCCGGTTCCATTTGAAAACAGCCTCCCCCCTCCCTCCCGTGGCAGGCTTGCTTGCTTTGGGGGCTTGCCGAGCTCGCTGCTCCACGTTAAGACCCTCTCCCCTTGTCCGAGCATCTTAGAAATAGGGAGGCGTGACTCCTCACATTTGAGCTGAAAAGCCGGCTCCGCCCCTCCCTGGCCTGCCAGCCTCCCACCCGCAAGCATGGTGCCTTCTGGACCGGCACACTCAAACCGAGGAGGAGCAACGAGACGCAGCCTCGTGGCCAGTTCCACTCCCGGAACTTCTCCTTCTCCTCCTCCTCCTCCCCTGACCGGCTCCAACGACCCTGGCACTCTCTCCCTCGGGCACCTAAAGAAAGGGCGGGATGCCGGAGAGGATGTCGCCGCCCCACCGCCCTAGCTGTCTGTCTCGGTGGTACCTGTACAGGGCGGCCTGGGAACCCTCTGAGGATGGAATCTCCTCCTCCTCCTCCTCCTCCTCCTCCTCCTCCTCCTCCTCCTCCTCCTCCTCCTCCTCCTCCCTTAAGCTCTAAATTAATTTTCATGCCACGCGACTGGCTGCGGAGGTAGCCTGGAATGGGCGCGGAATGCCCGGGCGAGGTCCCGGAGGCCTTGGCCTGGCTGCCTGCTGGAGTCGTCGGCCGTCTCTAACTCCAGATCCAGGGGATCTGATGCCCTCTTTCCCTGGGTTTATTAGCTCTGCCCCGCACTCCCGGCATCTCATCGGGCACATTTGGGGGCCTGCCTCCTCTGCCTTCGGCTGGGAACAGCTGCCCTGTCCGAGGTCACCGTCTGCTCTCCTGCTCTGATGATTCTATCAGCGCTGAGGTGAGGCTCGGGTGTCAGGCTCCGGAGCAGGCCAGGCGTCTTACCGCCCTCTCTTCTGGGATCTGTTCATTAGGTTTCCTCCAGTAGGGAAAAGATAGGGTCTGGGGCATAATTCCAGCTTCCTCATATGTACCAGGCTCTGGGTTCCATGCACAGTACACACACACACACACACACACACACACACACGAACTTCCAGTGTCACAGAGAAACACTGCAGACCAGAGAGGTAGGAACCTCGCAGCTCTGCCTTGAGCATCCACTGGAGCTGGGAGTGGAAGGCCAGCACCCAGCACCCAGCACCCAGCACCCAGCACCCAGCACCCAGCACCCAGCACCCAGGCTCACCGAGTCCCTCGTCCCTCCCGCTTCCGGGAGGAGAACCACAAAGACAAAGCCTTCGGGACTGACCTGCAGTAGCCACTTCCCCTGTCGGTCAACGAGGAGGCGGAGACGTGCCTGGCTCCTCCCCCGCACCGCCTCTGCCTGTGCTGAGTGCTCCGGCCACAGCTCTCCTCGGAGCCCGGCCAGACCCTCGAGGAGAGGGAAGTGATTTTCATGAGTGGAGGTTCGGCCATTACACTTCTGACCCAATAAACACACCGATTAGGGTCACGTGTGTCCTGGGCCCCAGCGGCCATTTTCTGGGAAGGGGCTTGAGACTGCGGAGCTGGGTGGATGTCCCCACCTGCAAGGTCATCTTCCCCCGCTATGCATCAAGGATGGGGACAAACTGAAAAAGAGCTAAACTCGGCAAGAAATTGTTCACTCCACTGGGCTTTGGTCCTCAGTTTGTTCATCCAGAAATGGGTGTGATAAGGTCAGCCTCAGAGGTTGGTTTGGGTGTTAAATACACACTGGGCGACGGTGCCACATGTGTTTAATCCCAGTGCTCAGATCTCTGAGTTCGAGGCCAGTCTGGTCTGTAGAGAGTTCTAGGACAGCCAGGGATGCAGAGATATTATTTCAAATTTAATAAAACAAAACAAAACAAAGGCAGAAATACTCAAGTTGAACCGTTTTCTCAAGTGAAGTTATTTCCTGGCTAATGTGAGGGGCTCTGGATTACCACACACAAAGTACGGCTTCACTGCCCAGGGGAGAACTAGAGAGAGAGGAGAATCGGGCTCCCTTAGGACCAGGTATGTACAGAGCCAGGCCCAGGCTCAGGTCTCCTGCAACCCAGACAGGGGTGTGTGTGACTAGACCAGCTGACGGAAGCCGGAGCACCTCGGCCCGCGAAGCTCTCGCAGGCTCACCCTGCTGGGCTCACGGCTCAGTTCTAGTCGGTGGCAATCTGAGCAGTCCTTGGTTTTCCTCATTCCAAGAGCAGCTGGCTTGGCTTGGTAAAAATCATGAAAGGTGTTTCTGTTTCTCCAGGCAGCCGCGAGGCTAAACTGTATCCATAGCGCCCTCTAGTGGCAGACTTCCGAAACAGCCTGCGAAATGCAAACCTGGCCGCTGGAGGAGTCATCTCAAATTGACCTACATTCAGACTCCAAGCTCAAAAGCAAGCCCTAGTTCAAACCTTAGCGTGACGGAACTAGGAAACAAAATCCAAGGTGTCGGGTGGCTTGCCAAGGTGACGCAAAGTCTTCACACTCCCGAGTTCGCATATTTTTGCCCTGTGGTTTTAGACAGGGATCTTTAAAATAATTATTTTAATAGGTGAGTGTGTTTGTATGAGTTTATGTGCACCGTGTGAGTGCAGGAGCGAGCCCACGGAGGCCAGAAGAGGGCATCAGGTGCCCTGCGGTTGACTGGAGTTACATGGGTACCGGAACAGAACGCCAGTCCTCTGCACCGCACCACTGAGCCCGGTCTCCCACCCAACAGAACCCTTTAATTTCCTCTTTTGTTCCTCCTGGAGACAGGGGTCTCACTATGTAGGCCAGGCTGGTCTCAGACTTGCCACCACAGCCAGGGATTCTAAATCACCAGTTTGGAAGAACAAACAGGAATCCAATTTCTCCGGGAGTCCAAACCAGCCTTAGCTCCCGTTCCTGCCGCCTGCAATCTGTCTGTCCAGAGCTGCTGGACCGTCCTCTTTCCTGGCACTCACCTAGTCTACGGAGCCCGGTTCTGAGGGCGCGAAGTGCTTCTTGGCAGGAAGCGCCAGCCTGAACACGGGTGTTCGCCAAAGCTCCCTCCTCCGCACCCTGTGAGCGCGGTGCCTGAGGGGCCACGGGGAGGCTCAGATTGGCTCGAGGATCTGGGGGTAGGAGCCGTTCGCCATTTGTGGGGAAAGCTATTTTGACATATTCTGGAGACACGATCCAAAAATAAACGAAGCTGAGGGCTTCCAGAGGGCTGAGTGGAAAGAGCTTTCGCTGTCACATCGGCCAAAACCGGGGCCCGTGGCTCTGGGCGCAGCTATTCCGGCCAACGAGCCTCCATCTTTTTTTTTTTCTTTCAGATGGAGGACTTTTGATTTGATTCACAGCAATAACCTCAAAAGCGCTACCCAGGTGCTGGAAGACAAGACAGCCCAGAATGAGAATGAGACCAGGCCTTGCTGAGGTCAAAGCAGGGAGGGAGGCGGCTCTGAGGGCGGGCTCCTGGGGGGGATGGGCATCGAGAAGCAGGGAGAGGAGTGGGGCACAGTGGTAGGACATTTGCCTGGTAAATAGGAGGTCCTGGGTTCTCTACCCCAACACTGGGACGGGATGAACACACACACACACACACACACACAAACACACACACACACACACACACACACACACCACACCACACACACCACGAGGCCGAAGTCGTGTTGTGGCTTTAAGGTCTGATACCAGAAGCTGGCTTTTAAGTGTTCCCAGTACCAGATCCTGCTCTGGATACCTGCTCTGCCATGAACAGTAGTAGTCCCCATCTCTGAGGACTGCCGTGAGTTCAAGGCCAGCCTCTGACCCCGACTCCCGACTTTTGGATAAGATCAGAAGTTCAAGATTATTCCCAGCTCCAGAGTTAATGGCTGCCTGGGATACACAAGGACCTGTCTCGAATAAAAAGAACAACTCGTTTCCAGGTCGCTTCCCAGGTGCAGGGCTCCAACATCCCCTCCTGCACTGCAACGCTCACACAGCAGGGGCCTGGTACTTAGTGTCCCCCAAGGGCACAGCAGGGCACTGTTCTCTGATGTTCCCCTCAGCAATCAGCGGGAAAGCACTGAACTCAGCCAGGGCTTTCTCTGCTCTCCCAGGCCCCTGAGAGGCAGGCTGTGGGGTCAAGGACCTGCCCACTTTCTGCTGTTGCAATTCCCTCCTCAGTGGCACCCGGACCAGCACTCACCATACCCTCGGGGCGGGGCGAGGCCTAAATGCTCTCGTACTGAGTCTGAGCGCAGAGCCAGTTTGCACACCTTACAGGATGGGCACCTGACTCTGGGCTTCTTCATGGACTTATTTACTCCTAACCACCTTTCTCTCCAAGTCTAGAATCTTCCCACAAAGGCTACCTTTTTTCAGTCCTTTATTGAGCCCCACAGCCCTCAGTACTCTCTCCCTAAGTCAGACACTGGTTCCTTCCCACCACCCAGGGTGGCAACGGGTCACCTGTACCCCACTGTCACACCGATGGTCTAACGGCGCTTACCCCGACGATGTGACGCAGGCTCCTGGACATGGAGGTGAGGTGTCTGTACCTCAAGCTTACTAGCAGTCACTAAAACTGTGAAACACGGGCTGGAGAGATGGCTCTGCAGTTGTGAGCACCAACTGCTGTTCCAGGGTAAACACTCAGGTTCCTCCTTTTGAGGCCCTGTGCTGTGCCGTGGCTAGTGTGTGGACTTTTCTAGAAGCCAGGAAAGGTGCCTGGGCTGCTCTTTTGCCCTGTGTATGCATAATTGTAACCTCACAGCCACAACGGTCCCCCTACCGGCCCGGAGCCGGTGACACGGGGACAGGTTATGATTCTGGGAAGTGGCAAATGGGTGTCGTGCCCTTTGAGGAGCGGTTCCAGGAGAGGGGGAGGACATACATCACCAGCGGAGGGTGGGGCTCTGCACACCAACGCCAGCTTCAGGGCTCGTTGGTGGTTTTCCTTTTTCTTATTTTCTTCCTTTCTGTACTCAAACCCATGCGAATAAGGCCCTTACATGTTTAATCGGGTATATTAACCCTGGACAAGTGGCGGATTAAGCTGGACCTTCTGCACCCACATGCTGCTAACCTCTCTACAATGCAGAAGGACATGCTGGAAGGGGGAGGCTCTCGGAATGGCCTTAGGTCACTTCCCGGAACTCACACACAATGACACACAGGCTCCCGGGACCTTAAGAGGCTCCCAGTGCGGGGAAGCCAAGCCCCGTGTGCGCTGTCTCGGGCCTGCAGCAACACAGGGGTGGGGTGGGGGAGTGGGTCTCCTCCCACTGCAAGGGTTGCCTGTGTCCCTTGGTACACCCACCCAATCAACCTGACACACATGGGGTTGGAGGAACTGCTTGCACCTGCCCTGTGAGGCGTTTTCTTGATTGCCAGATTGACTGTGGCCCGGCCGCTCCTCGGCAGGGGGCCGGGTGGTTTAAGGACCACGGCTGAGCAGAGGTTAGGAAAGAGCCAGGGAGCAGCCTCTCTCGAGGTCTCGAGTTCTCCCTGCTCCGTCATCCCCAGTGGTAGACTGCGCACTGGGAGTTGGCGAGGAAGTGGACCCTTTCCTCCCGCAGGCTGCTTCTGAGGGGTTCCATCTCAGATCTGTGCAGCTAGAGCGCGCCGCTCACCTGAGCTCAGCCCTCGCCCTCAGAGCACCGGGAGACATCCCGTGAGGCTTCCCTTGGTTCTGCCTCTCTCCAGCAGGAGCTGCTCCGGCATGGGGGAAGCTAGCAGTGTGAATCCTGAAGGCAGGAACACTGCAGCAGCCTCACCCCACCCCACCGAGAGCTGGGCGTGGTGGTGCATGCCTTTAGGCCCAGCACTCGAGGCATTATAGACCAGTTTAAGGCCAGCCTGGTCGGTATAGGAAGTTAAGGCCAGCCAGCGCTACAGTGACACCGGCTCAAAAAGAAAAAAAAGACCAAGAATCTAGGCCAATACCAGACCGCAGCAGTGATTTCAACCATCAACGGTGTTTTATTCTGGAAGTTTCTATGTACTACATAGGTATCAACACCCTTCTTACCCCACCCCCTTCAAATCCAGAAAGAGTAAAAAAAATGAAGGCAGTGCATAATAATCTCTTCCCCATTTTCTCTAAAGCCCTAAAATGTGTCACTTCCTGTGGGGAGGCCTGTGGGGGCCTGGCCTTGTGCTCAGTAGACTCTAGCTCCCTCCTGAGGGAACAATGGCCACCACTTCTGCCTCATCACCACACATTATCTCCCCCACTTGACACCTTCTTAGCAACTTGACTGTTGGATGCATTTTTCATTTGGTGACAATTCAATACAGCTTTGCGGGGACATTCAGTGCCCTAAGCAGCAGCGCTGGTGCTTAGGCTCCTGAGGGGGGAAGAGAGCTGCGCATGCTCCTGGAGGAACTCGCCTGGGGCTGCACGGCCACTTCTTTTCTTCTCCTTTTTTTTTTGTTTTTTTTTGTTTGTTTTTTTTTTGTTTTTGTTTTTGTTTTTTTTTTTTTTTTGAGACAGGGTTTCTCTGTGTAGCTCCGGCTGTCCTGGAACTCACTCTGTAGACCAGGCTGGCCTTGAACTCAGAGATCCGCCTGCCTCTGCCTCCCAGAGTGCTGGGATTACAGGCGTGCGCCACCACCGCTCGGCTATTGCACGGCCACTTCTTAAGGCTGTGCACACGCCGCCTGCTTTTCAAGTTTGTGACTGTCACCAGAATACAAATGTGCCCAGACCTAGCACACAGTGACACAGCTCCTAGGACCTGGGTGTGCCGGAGCCAGCATCCGTCTACCCAGAGGGGTACGCCTTCAGGATCTTCACGTCATCCACAGGGCGGTCCTGGGAGTTGGTCTCCACCATGCCCACTCGGTTCACCATCCCTATGCCCTGGCACACTCGGCCAAAGATGGTGTGCTTGCCGTCCAGCCACTGCGTGGGGGCCAGGGTCAGGAAGAACTGGCTGCCGTTGGTGTCTGGCCCTGCGTTGGCCATGGCGAGGATCCCAGCCCCTGGGGACGAGAGAGAGCATCAACAGCAGCGCCCCCAGCTGGCAGAGCAGCAGCACAGACACAGACACAGAGGACTTCATACCACTGTCACCACTGCCAGGACCCAGGTGTCCCTTCCCAGGGGTGGGGCAACTCTTCCTGTGCCACCCCAGCAGCCCTCGATGGCCCTGTCCCCATCCTTCTACACCTTCTCCTGTGCAGTGCCTTGCTAACCACCGGTCCACCCTACCCACTCCTCTGAGAGCCCAGCAAGGCCTTGCTTTGCTTGAAGGAAGCTCCAGGCAGCCTTTGCTTCCTGGCATTTAAGAGTGGAGTGCAGAACGCAGACCACGCTCAGATCTGCTAAGGACTCTCAAGAGGCGCCGTTCTTTCATCTGCCAGGGCACGCCGTGGCGCCACGGCTGGGCAGCTGTCTGGCACGGTGCCACGGAGTCAGGCACTCACCCTGCATCACAGCCAAGCGCGCAAGCTTTCCATGTGCGCTGCGTCCTGCCCACCCAGCCGAGCGCACACTCACCGGTGAACTTCAGGTCAGGGTGAAGCTCGTCTTCAAACTGTTTGCCATAAATAGACGCGCCGCCTCGACCTGTGCAATCAGAAGACAAGCAGTGAGCTGCCCAGTCTACCTCCCCACAAGAACAGCTTCAGACGTTTCCCGGGGCAGGGGTGGGAGAGCAGTGCGCGAGCCCAGCGGACACATCCCAGCGTCCCAGTCAGGGCCTCATGCAGCGCACAATACCGTCCCCGTGTTAAATGTGCGGGAGGGAGGCCGGAGCAGTCCAAGGGCAGCGGTGCCTGTGCACGCCCTCTTCAGAAAACCTCACTCACGGCCGACAGGAGGGGAGCACGGGTCCAAGTATTTCTGCAAGAGTGCCCAGGCCCCTTAGCCTAGCCTAGCCCTAGCCCTCCACAGACACCGCCAACGCCATGCTCTGCTGTGCCTGGCTTCTGCCCACAGATCCTACCAAGCCCACCCCCAGGCACCCGCTGTGGAAGGAGAGACGGCTGCCACCTCCTGGATGTGAGGGACTGGAAAGGGAAAGCCATCAGCTCAGGGAGGAGCAGCGTGGCACTGAGACACAGTGAGGCAACACACATGGGCACAGGGCACAGAGAGGACGGGCGGGCTAGCACCACCGCACCAAGTCCTGGACGGTAGGCTCGGTGCGGGATGCTGTGTGTCCCCAGCAGGCCGCGAGCTCTCCGAGTGGCAGGCCTCTACTCGAGGAACTGTCCTCGGAAGGGTGTCTATTGCTGCGATCGAACACCGAGGCCAAAGCAGCCCGGGAGCGAAGGGCTTGTTCCCTCACACTCCCACAGCACAGCTCCTCACCCAAGGGTTTCAGGGCCGGAGCTCAGCGGCCCAAGGGCAGGAGCCGATGCCCCGGCTTCGGGATGTGGCCGGACACTGGCTTGCTTAGCCAGCCTGCTCTGTGCCACCAGCCCAGGGTGGCACCACCGAAAATGCGTTGGCCCTTCCACAGCAATCACTAATTAGGAAAATGCCCTACAGGCTGGACGGCTGCCCGACCTTAAGGAGGCATTTTCTCAATAGGAGTTCCCTCAAGTGCCTCTGGCCAGTGTCAAGGTGACAAAACACCAGAGAGCACAGGAGCCCGAAAGCCACCACAAACATTAAGGTGCAGGCCAGGCAAGAGCCTGCTATGGAGAGCTTCTGGGGCAGGAATCTGACCTTGGACCATGACAGGGAAGTAAGCTCAGGCAGGGATCTAATTTTAGGCTAGAACAAAGAAGTAGGCTTCAGGCCAGAATCTGACTTAGGGCTAGGACAGAAAGCAGGCTCGCAGATCTTGGTCATCCTGACGAGCTCTTAGAAACAGTGATCACCGGGCTCTTTGTTCCTTGACTATTTGTATTTTTCGTCTTGCTTATTCCTCCAACTAGAACTGACCTTATTCCTTGCATGTAATTAAAATGGTAGAAAAACAGATTGGGAAAAAAAATAAAGCCGCCTCAGCCTCAGAACTGGCTGGGGTCGGGCTACAGTGCTGTCTAATTGTCCTCTTTCTTTTTAATCCTCACTCCTGCCCTGGAGAACCTGTTGACTGACTGAGCCGGCTTGGTCACGGGCACACAGTGGAGACTGAATGACCGCAGAGACAAGAGGAGGCGCATGGCGACCCTTTCATCTCCCGGCACCTTGGGACCGCCTGGCTGGGCTTTCCAGAACCCCATTTACTCGGAGCTCACTTCCCTTCAGAACCTGCTCAGCCCTGCGGGGCTTACAGCAAAGGCCGCAGGACACCTCGTGCTGACGCTCCTGAGGCACTGAGGCACACGGAGCAGGGGAGGGGCGGCCAGGCGGGGAGGGACGAGTGTCCCCAGCAGTGGATCCCTGTGCGGACACTGCTCAGCAGAGCCAGCGCATGGCACGGGCCCCCAGGCAGCCGTCCAGTCAGCCTAGGGTCCACAGTCCCTGCCCAGACCGGTAACTAAGTGACAGGCTTCTGACCTGTGAAACATGTACCCAACATACAGATTGCAGAAAAGCATGACAAACTTCAAGGGCCTCCCCTGACCAAGAAACACACATAGCAAATCCATCAAGACCCTACTTGCCAGCCCCAAGTCCCCACGGTCCCTCCCAATCGCCAGCAGCTGCTTTGGAGGATACCATTTGCCCACCAGCAACCTCTATCCCTCCCACCCGGAGACACATGTCATGGTCACGGGTTCCTTTCTGTCACTGCAGATGCTTGTATTCCTAAACCAAGCCTGCAGTGTACAGACATGCAGACGAAACACCTGACTCATAATATCAGATAAATTTAAAGAAAGGGTGTGTGTGTGCGTGGAGCACTCCTGCTAGTGTGCTCCCTCACCTCACTGCCGGCTGGGGAGGGCTCTGGGCGGTGCATTCTTTTTTTTTTCTTTTTTTTTTTTTTTTTTTTTTTTTTTTGGCTTTTCGAGACAGGGTTTCTCTATATACTCTTGGCTGTCCTGGAACTCACTCTGTAGACCAGGCTGGCCTCGAACTCAGAAATCCGCCTGCCTCTGCCTCCCAAGTGCTGGGATTACAGGCGTGCGCCACCACGCCCGGCTCTGGGCGGTGCGTTCTTAAAGATAAAGTCACCTGACGGTGGTGGCTCCGGCCATTGTTGCTAGCACCCAGGAGGCAGAGGCAGGGGGATCTTTGAGGCCAGCCTAGTCTACAGAGTAAGTTTTGGGACAGCCAAGGCTACACAGAGAAACCATGTCTCAAAAAAAAACAAAACAAGAGCCGGGCGTGGTGGCACACGCCTGTAATCCCAGCACTTGGGAGGCAGAGGCAGGTGGATTTCTGAGTTCGAGGCCAGCCTGGTCTACAGAGTGAGTTTCAGGACAGCCAGGACTACACAGAGAAACCCTGTCTCGAAAAACTAAAACAAAACAAAACAAAACAAAACAAAAAAGGGAGAAAGGAGGGAGGGGGAGGCCAGGGCTGGCTGCGGGGCTGGCAGTTACCAGACTGTGCGCTGCTCTCAGTAATAAGTCTCAATCAATCGAGAACTCCATCTGCTTGCCAAGAGCACCTGAGAGATTGACTAACAGCCCGCTGGCCTCTGTTCGGACCTGTGGCGTCCTAGACTGGTCCTGGCCTCACCCGTGGCCAACAAATCATCCTGTACAGTAAGTGTCTCAGCTGAAGAATCAGATAAACAAATAACTATCTATTAGCTATCTATTTCTAACTCTCCAGCATCTCCCTCCCCAAATCCTGCCCCTGAAACGCCCAAGAGGAACAGGTGGACGCCAAAGGCACAACCCACAAAGCATGAGCTGACACAAGTCACTATGCTTGTGTCCCTATCCCCCCCCCCCTCCGCCACCCCCAACAGGCAGCAGATTCATACCCAGGCCAAAAAGAGCCGTGCGGGCAGCAACCCACCAGCAACCCACAGGGCCACACAGCACTCCCGTCAGGTCAGCTGATCAACACACCCTCTCCCCACCTCGGGACAAAACCTCCAATAAACACATCAGGTCACTGTCCCCTGGGCATTCCCAGCGCTTCCCCCCCACTTCCCCGGCCTCAGAGACAGAGCAGCTCCTTTGAGGCCAGCAGAGGCTGATGGCCCAGTTCTGTCTTACAACATAAACAAGCCTGCTAGGTCATGGCGCTTTCTGTAGCAACACAGGCGAGCCCTCCCTCGCCTTAGCATTTCCCTGTGGCTGTTTCTCATCTTCCTTCAAAAGCAGCTGCGGGTTGGGCCTCTCACAACCATAAGACACAAGGCCAAGATCAAAGGCCAGAAGCCGAGAGTGGCAGAGGGAAAGAGAAGGCTCCGGGTTTATACCATGGGAGAAACAGCAACCATGACTGCTGCCGCCTGGGAGAGCCAAAGCACCCCATGACACACCCACTTAGTGACAACAGCACAGGGACCATCTGCAGCCACCGGAGTCACTCGGGCGCACAGGGGTGCTCCCTGGGTAGCAGATAGTCACCCTGCCATCAGCCATCAGCCTGGTCCTCCCCTCCCCCACCACTCCTCCCCTCCCTCCTCCTGTCACTGAGGCCCTCTATGAATCGGATGTCAGATTGCCCACTGTAAGTACCCAAGGCTACCCCTGTAAGGCAGCCCACAGCTACAACTGTCCTGTCCTAACTTCCCTTCCAGTCAGCACATTATTAGCATTTCCTATCTTAAAATCAGAACAAAGCCCCAGCTCCACAGTCCCCAGTGTACTGTGTCCTCTTCACAGGAACAGGCTTATCTCCTCTCTCCACTCTGACTGGCACATGATAAGCAGCACCGTGCTCATTCTGTACTGAGAACTCTCCACACACTTGTCCCCTGCTCCCCCTGGGCCTCCCTCAGGCCCAGCAGCCTCTCACAGCTGGTGTCTCCCCCTCCAAGACTTTGCAGTGTTGCCCTGTCCCTGGCAGCCCCTTCTCCATTGGAGCCTTCTTTCACAGGCCTGCCGTGCCCTGGGAACGCACCTCTTCCCCTCTTGTCCTCTCCCCTGTAAACCTCCGAACCTCTGCACACACCCGAGTGTCTGCTTCCCAGGGGTCACACTAACTGATCAAACTACCAGCACCCAGCACCCAGCTCCAGCACCCAGCATCCTGCTCCAGCACCCAGCACCCAGCTCCAGCACCCAGCACCCAGCTCCAGCACCCAGCTCCAGCACCCAGCATCCTGCTCCAGCACCCAGCTCCAGCACCCAGCACCAGCACCCAGCACCAGCACCCAGCACCCAGCTCCAGCACCCAGCTCCAGCACCCAGCACCCAGCTCCCTCTGGATCCAAGCCCTGCTCTGCCCTCCCACAGGCAGCTTCCTCATGGAGCAGCGGGAGGGTCCGCAGCCCCGCCTCAATCCCTGCACGTCCATCTCTGTAGAGAGCCTTATTGGGGTACTGCGCTGTCTGGCAGGAACTTGACGCTGACCAAGGACAAGGGCTTCAAGCAGGAAATCTGACTTTAGGCCATAACAGGAGAGTAGGCTAAGGCAGGAACGAAGGAAGCAGGCTTCAGGCAAGATTTGAGGCTTGGACAAAGAAGTAAGCTCAGGTATTTGGGTCATTCTTTTTTTGTTGTTGTTGTTTTGTTTTGTTGGTTTTGGGGATTTGGTTTTTTCTTTTTTCTTTTTCCGAGACAGGGTTTCTCTATATTAGCCCTGGCTGTCCTGGAACTCACAATGTAGACCAGGCTGGCCTCGAACTCAGAAATCCACCTGCCTCTGCCTCCCAGAGTGCTGGGATTACAGGCGTGCGCCACCACTGCCCGGCTTATTTGGGTCATTCTTACACACTCTTGGAAAGAGCTGTCACTGAAGTATTCATGGGACTTTGCTAATTGCCTTGACAATTTTGTGTTTACTGTCTTGCTTGTTCCTCATTGTACTATTGATCTTAATTCCTGCATGTAATTAAATTGGTATAAAAGTGGATTGGAAATTATTAAACCCGCCTTCAGTTTCAGAACCAACTGGGGCTGGAGAGATGGCTCAGTGGTTAAGAGCACCAACTGCTCTTCCGAAGGTCCTGAGTTCAAATGCCAGCAATCACATGGTAGCTCACAACCATCCGTGACAAGATCTGGTGCCCTCTTCTGGGGTGTCTGAAGACAGCTACAGTGTACTTACATATAATAAATAAATCTTAAAAAAAAAAAGAATCTTAAAAAACAAAACAAAAAACAAAAAAACAAAAAAACAAAACAACAAAACTGGGGTCATGCTGCAGTTTTGTCTAATTGTCTCTTTTTAATCCTCACTCCTGCGCTGGAGAACCTGTCCACTGCCTGAGCGGGCTTGGTCACAGGACCACATCCATGACCCACACCACCATCCCGGAGGACAATCTGTGCCCCCTCCCTGCCTCACTGGCTCCTCAATTGTGTCTCGGCAAGCATTCCGGCACAGCCTCTAGCTGGCATTTCCTCTGGAGTGTTCCCGCCCCAGCCCCGGTACTCAGAGCTCTAGTCGAGCTTATCAGAGGCCCTCCCTCCCACACTACCACAGCACTGCCTGCCTCTGGCCCGGTGGAGCCTGGTTAATGTCAGGAACAGCTCCGGTTGTCATAACTGAGGGTCTACTATCTAGCAGGTGGGTCTACTATCTAGCAGGTGGGTGCCAGGCCAGCCCACATCAGAACCATCCAGCCTCACCCGAAAATGCCAGGGTGAGACGCCTTGCCCTCTCCCCAACTGCCACTATTTTCAAGTCACTTGAAAGCCTCCTCCTTAGGGCTATCTCCCTTCTGGTCTCCAGCCCACAGCAGCCGGGCCAATCTAGTCTACAAAGTGAATTCCAGAACCACCAGGCTACACGGTAAAACCCTGTTTTGATCCTGCCTTGCCTGGATAACCAGTACATTGAACACAACACAAAGATATTCCCCCCCCCCCAAAGACAAAAATAAGGAGAAACAAAGAAAGAGCCAGGTGTGGCCAAGCACACCTCTAACCACAGACTGGGGGTGCGGGGGTGGGGGAAAATATGATAGACAGGCAGATCCGCAAGTGCAGGCCAGCCAGGGCTATACCTGGTTGTTAAATAATAGGAAACAAATATTTTTAAAATTCTTTTTTTTTTTTTTTTGATTTTTCGAGACAGGGTTTCTCTGTGTAGCCCTGGCTGTCCTGGAACTCACTCTGTAGACCTGGCTGGCCTCGAACTCAGAAATCCGCCAGCCTCTGCCTCCCAAGTGCTGGGATTACTGGCGTGTGCCACCACCGCCTGGCATTTTTAAAATTCTTAAGAAAGGCCAAGGAGGCCGGGCAGTGGTGGCGCACGCCTTTAATCCCAGCATTTGGGGGGCAGAGGCAGGTGGATTTCTGAGTTCGAGGTCAGCCTGGTCTACAGAGTGAGTTCCAGGACAGCCAGGGCAACACAGAGAAACCCTGTCTCGAAAAAACAAAAAACAAAAAACAAACAAACAAACAAAAAAAAAAAAAAAAGAAAGAAAGAAAGAAACAGCCAAGGAAAGACTCTGGTCCCTGCACAGCCTAGAGCACTGAAGCAGAGGCAGGCCCTCAGAAGTCCCACGCCGCAGTTCTGAAAGGCCAGCAGAGGGCGCCAGCGAGCAGCCCGGGGGCAGACGTTTGCTGGCATCTGGGAAGGCAGGAGAGAAGCTGGCCTGGCCAGGAGCTCCACATCCCTCTTCGGGCTGGATGCAGCGGGGAGCCAGCAACCTTGAATTCACAGTGGGAAAGACACATGGCCCCAAATAAATTTGGAATAAAAATGGCAGGGATCTGTTTACATCGTTCCCAAGGGGCCGGAGAGACGCACTGACTGCTCTCCCAGAGGTCCTGAGTTCAATTCCCAGCAACCACATGGTGGCTCACAACCATCCGTAATAGGATCCGGTGCCCTCTTCTGAAGTGTCTGAGGACAGCGACAGTGGACTCATAAAAATAAATCTTAAAAAGAAAGAAAAAGAAAGGGCATGGGAGGTATGGGACAGACCACAGCAAACGCGGGGCCAGCAGGAGAGGATGGGGCAGGGGCCTTCCAGACATGAAGGGCTCAGCAGAGGTGAGAGCCCAGTGAATGGGGCCGGGCTCAGACGGGAGATGAACCGAGGGGAGGCAGACTGGACCGAATGACTAATAAAGAGCTAATGTAACCACTGAACAACGGAAACTTCTAGAACAGGCACACCTGAGAGCCAGGAGACAGAGTGAAGGTCTGAGGGCCTTAGCGAAGGTAGAGAAAAGGAAAAGCCCGTCTCACCAACAGACAGACAGGAAGAGCAAGACACCGCTCAGCACAGCACTTCCGGGCTCGCAGCGGGCATGGCGGGAAATGCTCCCACAGGCTGGCTCGCTGTACTGGAGTTCCTGAAACTGTTCAAACCAGAAGGCAGGGACCAGAATTTTCTAAAAAAAAAAAAAAAAAAAGATCTGCGGGGATGAACAGGGCCCAATATCCCAGCACTCTACTACTGACGGCCCCTTCAGAGCACAAAGGCACAAGGCAGAAAGCCTGATACAGGAACAAACCCAACATTACAACATCCTCAGTCCCTGCAATAAAAAGCCTGAGGCGGGACCCTGGCCAGGGAGATGGCTGGGCCTGGAAACAGCTCACCAGGCAATCCTGCTGACTCGAATTCCATCAAAACAACTGATGGGCCGTAACGGTGCCCACACTCCCACAGTAGGATGGGACAGAGACGCAAGAATCCGATAGAAGCTTCCAGACCAGCTAGCCTGGAATAGGCAGATCGGCCCAAGTAAGAAGCTGAGAGCCAACTCCAGAAAGGTCCTCTGACTAAACGCGAACACTGGGGGTGACAGGTACTTAGTTTTGTTTTGGTTTTTTTTTGGGCCGGGGAGCTGTAGAGACATATAAGTGTGCGCATGCCCGTGGAGGCCGGGGGCCGACATCTGGTGTCCTCCTTGATGGTGCACCGTCTCACCAGATTTCCCTTGGACTCCATTCATTTCAACTACTGACTCCACTCTGTCCTTAAGGATCCTCAGGAATTCCAACCAAACCCTTTACAAAATATCCCAAGCTCTTGACTTTCCGGTCCAGACCTGCCCCTCGCTCCACACACAAGGCTCCACGCTCAGCCTTCCTCCTTCACCACCTCAAAGACACCCGTGCCCATCTTCTCTCACGCCATCTGTTTAGTCTGTCAGCAACACAAGTAACTCACTGGGATGGGGAAAGCAGCGCAGGGCAGCGCGAAAGGCGCATGCGCAAGGCCCCGGCTCCCAGCGCCACTCACACAGGACCTGGGAGGGGGGGCGCACGTGTACGCCCACGGGAGCAGGGGAGTCTCCCGGCCTTTTCATCAGCACCCTACTCCACCGCGTGCGTCTAGCCTGCGTGCAAACGGCCTCTCCCCGATCTGGGCCCGCCTCTCTTTTTCTCTCCCCTCCATCTACTCTCTGAGCAGCAGGCAGTGACCCCAGAAAGCACAGAACAGATCCTGCCGCTTCACTCAAAACCCAGCAGCGGACTCACTCACCACACGCAGTCTATCCTTCCTTCTAAGGCCCCCTATGGGCCCGGCCCTCAGCGTCAGGGTCCCAGCTCTCCTCAGTCACATATCTGGTCGAACAGCACCCCATGGAGGCCTTTTCTGGTTTCCTACTAAAACTGGATGCCCATCCCCCGCCCCACCTGTCTGAGAGTAGGTGTGTGTCTCTGTTTACACTCGATCCCTAGAGCTTAGAGTCGCCGACACCAAGCAGGCTCACATCTGTCTGGTTTTGTTTTATTGTTTCTGAGACAGGGTTTCTCTGTGTAGTCCTGACTGTCCTGGAATTCACTCTGTAGACCAGGCTGGCAGGAACTGAGATCCACCTGCCTCAGACATCTGTCAAGTGAACAGTTAGAATAAAGGAATGCAGAGTTCTATCCTCCAGGACCTGGGACTGCCCGTGTCTCACTCCTGACTGATCCAATTCCACGTTCCTTCATCTCAGTCCATGGGTATGTCTGCTCAGGAGCGAATATTACTCTCCAGTGGGCCACACACGTAGTAGCTGTGAGGAGGGCAGGAACTCAGCAGAATCAGAGAACCAGAGCCAACGTGTGCCTGCAGCTCAGCAAGTGTGAGGCGGAGGCAGGAGGATCTGGAGTTCAAGGCCAGCCTGCGCTACAATGATACCGTGGTGGCGGCGGTGGTGCATGCACTACTGATGCAGTCCTGTGCTGGAGGTGGGGGCGGGTGCTACTGAATGCTCAATGCGTTGGGTGCTTGCCCAGGATACTTTAGCCCTGGGTTCAAGCCCCGGCACTACAAAAACTGCATGGTGGCAGACAGAAATCCCAGCACTAAGGAGGTAAGGGCTTGAAGATCACAGGATTAGATCCTTCTCGGAGAGTGGGAGGCTAGCCTGGGCTATGAGACCCTACCTCCAAACAAAAAAACGAGCCAGCCAGGTCCAGCAACAGAAACGCAGGCTGCGGCCGCCTTACCGTCCAGTTCTGACAGAACTGAGACTTAAGACACGCGGTGGCTTAGCCGTACCTGTGCCCGTCGGGTCGCCACCTTGGATCATGAAGTCCTTGATGATCCTGTGGAACTTGGTGCCGTTGTAGTAGCCTCGCCGAGCCAGCTCCGCAAAGTTCTTGCAGGTCTTGGGAGCGTGCTTCCAGTACAGCTCCAGGATGATGATCCCCATGCTGCGGTGGGGACAGAGCAGAGGCCAGGAGGCGGGGTCAGGGCAGGAGGCGGGGTCAGGGCAGGAGGCGGGGTCAGAGCAGGCTGCAGCTCCCAGACTCGCAGTTTGACCAGGCAGCTAGCTGTGCCCAGAGGCCATACTCAGTAGGAAACAACCCAAGAAGCAACAAAGCCACAGCCAATTACCTGAGTGACACCCAGGACAGCTTCTGGCATACATATGTGTGCACGTGTGTACATACACACACACACACACACACACACACACACACGTTCCAAGCAAAACAACCATAAACATGCCAAAATTCTTTTTTTTGTTTGTTTGTTTTTTTCGAGACAGGGTTTCTCTGTGTAGCCCTGGCTGTCCTGGAACTCACTCTGTAGACCAGGCTGGCCTCGGAACTCAGAAATCCGCCTGCCTCTGCTTCCCAAGTGCTGGGATTATAGACATGCGCCACCACCGCCCCGCCCAAGCCAAAATTCTAAGAGCATGTACTGATGTACTGAAACCAACCCCAGACAAGAAACAAGGCCTCACATGTCATCTGTAGATATAATAGAAAGACATCAAAGTGTCTTTATATAAGAGTTTACAGCCGGGCGGTGGTGGCGCACGCCTTTAATCCCAGCACTTGGGAGGCAGAGGCAGGCAGATTTCTGAGTTCGAGGCCAGCCTGGTCTACAGAGTGAGTTCCAGGACAGCCAGGGCTACACAGAGAAACCCTGTCTGGGGGGAGGGGGGAATCCAATCTAGAGAGAATGTATAAAGCATCGGCTCAGGTTGGCTACTTCATATGTCCGCACACAGCCAGTGTGAGCGCTCTTATTCTCCTCACCTAGTACCTTTAAGGATAAGACAGAAGCAAGAGCCAGGGCGGTGGTGGCGCACGCCTTTAATCCCAGCACTTGGGAGGCAGAGGCAGGCGGATTTCTAAGTTAGAGGCCAGCTTGGTCTACAGAGTGAGTTACAGCCCGAACTACACAGGAGAAACCCTGTCTCGAAAAACCAAAAAAAAAAAAAAAAAAAAAAAAAAAAAAAGACAGAAGCAAGAGACAAGGCAGGGGGCTCCTGCCCTGTGTCCCGCACTGAACTCTGGGACTCAGTAAGAACTGAGTTGAATCTGTATGGCCCAGGTCCAGGAGGTCCAGCAATGCAAGCACCCTGTAGAGCTGGGAGCGGCGGTGCGTGCCTTCCTAAAGTCTACACTGGGAGGCAAGGGCGGAGAAAATGGGGCTAAAGTCAGTAGACAGGCTGACCAGGCTCCAAGCAAGGGGCCTTCGATCACTAGGAAAATCAGGTTGCAGGTAAATCTGCAAAATGTAGCATTTCTCTGCTAGAACTGGAGGGGTGTATGTGAAGCAAAGCCTTCATGATAGGCGCGGCTGGCCATGCTAGGCATAGCCCTAGGCTGCCTTAATTATATATATGTAGACAGATACATAGACAGACAGACAGACAGACAGACAGATAAGCATTCTATCCAGCCCAGCTCAGCCCCTGGACTTCTTCTGATCCTCCTGCTTTCCAAAGTGCTAGGATTACAGGCATGTGCAACCGCACCGAGCATATATGGTGCTGTGGACCGAGCGCGGGGCCTCGGAAATGCTAAGCTATCCCAGCTCAAAGCTCACTCTTGGATTATGGGGAAAATAAATCTCCCTCCACTTTCAAAGCAGTCTGTTCGGACAACTCTACTACTTGTCCCGTGGTGTTTACACGTCCGTCTCCTTCACCACAATACACTGCTTTATCTAGGTTTGTGTTTTCAAAAGTCCAGGTCTCACGTGCATGGCTTGAGTCGAGAACAAGTGAGCGAATGAATGAAGGTGGATATAGGTAAAATGAACTAACGACCGGCGTGGGAAAACGACTGCAGACAGAAGTCGCCGAGGTCTCCCGCGCTGTTGGAGGGGCTCCCAGGAGGTCCCTTCAGAACTCACAGGTACTCCCGGCCGCAGCTCCGTGCCGGCAACCTGCGAGTCAGGGCCAGCCTTTTCTTAACCTGGCCGCCGAGGCACGAGCCCGCGTCTCCTCGGCCAATTCCTTCCCCCCTCCAGCCCTCACCTAGTCTCCAGGTAGACGTTGGGCGGCTGCCAGGTGTCGGGGGGAATCGCCGCCATGCCCAGCGAAGGTATCCCCTAGCAATCACTACTTCCGGCGGAGTTCACTGGGGACTCGTCCCGGGTGCACACACTTCCGGTTCCCGCCGATCCGCCGGCTTGGGCGATAGGGTTTAGGGCGCTGGGACAAGGATGACGAAGGATCCGTCTTTCGAGGCTGGGAAGAGGAGTTGCAAGCCGAGGTGCTCAGTGCAGGGACCCAGACCAGTGCAAGATCCTCCAGAGGCGAGTCGCGCCACGCTCCGGAACGTTGATTGGTTCATTTAGGCGCGGAGGGCGGGAGCAACCTCCTTCACTCTGATTGGAGAGATGTCCAAAAGAGAGAAGGATTTCTTAGTTCCCGGACTTGCATGACTCAGAGACTACCCGTACTGCTTACTTTGTTGCCCTGGCTGGCCTCGAACTAATAAAGATCATAAAGCCTGCTCCTGTCTTCCCGAGTGCTGGGATTTAAGGCGTGCACCACCACGCCCAGCGTCTATTCTTTAAAGCAATCCTGTGAAACTGTAGTCCTGTTTTGGTTTTGTTTTGTTTTGTTTTGTTTTGTTGGTTTTTCGAGACAAGGTTTCTCTGTGTAGCCCTGGCTGTCCTGGAACTCACTTTGTAGACCAGGCTGGCCTCGAACTCAGAAATCCGCCTGCCTCTGCCTCCCAAGTGCTGGGATTAAAGGCGTACGCCACCACCGCCCTGCTGTAGTCCTGTTTTTAAGAGGAGAAAACTGAGACTCCGCAGTTAAGTGCCACGTGGCAAATCTGACCCTACAGACTCCAAAAGCAAGGAGCTTGTGGAGAGAGGGAAAGGCTGGGAAGAGAAGGTGGTGGTGCACGCCCCCAGCACTGGAGCAGCAGAGGCAGGGGAAATCTCAGTTCAAGGCCAGCCTGGTCTACGGAGGGAGTTCCAGGATAACTAGGGCTACACTGAGAGAAATAAATAAAAACCGGGCGGCAGTGGTGGCGCACGCCTGTAATCCCAGCACTTGGGAGGCAGAGGCAGGCGGATTTCTGAGTTCCGAGGCCAGCCTGGTCTACAGAGTGAGTTCCAGGACAGCCAGGGCTACACAGAGAACCCCTGTCTCGAAAAAAATAAAAATAAAAAATTAGTTAATTAATTAACAAATAAATAAAAAGATCTGGCTTGGGCTGGAGAGATGGCTCAGCGGTTAAGAGCGCTGAATGCTCTTCCAGAGGTCCTGAGTTCAAACCCCAGCAACCACATGGTGGCTCACAACCATCTGTAATGAGATCTGACGCCCTCTTCTGGTGTGTCTAAAGACAGCTACAGTGTACTTACATATAATAAATAAATAAATCTTAAAAAAAAAAAAACTGGCTTGTGAAAGGTTGGCACCCCGAAGTTGTTCAGGGTGACAGGAGAAATGAAGATTTGAGAGGTCTAGAGGGAGAACAAAACAGAGATGGAATGAATAAACTAGTATCCTTGGGGCTTAGTGGGTAAAGTGCCTGACTGAGTTTAGGTCCCCAGGACCCATGCAAATATCAGGTGCATGTGCCCTGGAGACCTCAGCAACCGGGAAAGCAGAGACCACAGGAAGAGTCTACAGAGCTGGCTAGCCTCCAGTCTAGCCCAAACGGCTCTCCCCACGTTCAGTGAGCCTCGAGCGGAATGTATATTTTATATTAAACATCCCATAATTAACAACAAAGAAACAGGAAAATATTTACAAGACTTTTTCAGCTCTAAGATGCCTCTGCCCTCCCACCCACCCACTTCCTGCGCAGCAAGGCAAAAATAGAGCAAATGCAAACCAAGCCCTAACAACCTGCGGCTCTCGAGAAGATTGAGCAAACAATATTACAGATAAGCACAAACCCAACGGAGCTGTGGGTAAACCCTGGGGGAGCTCTCCCACCAACGGCTAGATAAATAAAAGTGACTGATTGTGTGTGTGTGTGTGTGTGTGTGTGTGTGCGCGTGCGCGCGCGCGCGCGCGCGCGCGTGCGCTTGCGTGCCTGGGTTTGTATGGGCAGCCTGGAGCCTACCACCGAGGCCAGAAGAGTATGTCAGATCCCCTAGAACTGGAGTTATTTATATCTAGCCTCTAGCTGGCTTATGGGGGTTAGGAACAGAACACCTGAGCCATTTCTCCATCCCTAAAAATGACATGTTCCATGATTAAGGAAAATGATTTAAAAATCAGTCTCTTGGACTAGGGAGGTGGTTCAGAGGGTAAAGGTATCTGCTTGCAAACCTGAAGGCCTGATTCAACCTGGTACCCAGCAGAAGAAAGAACTTCTTCTCATAAGACACACACACACACACACACACACACACACACACGAGAAGGCAAGGTCTATAGTTCAGGGATAGCTCACTTGCCCAGCTTGTTAGAAGCAGACACTAAGCCATCAAAAGCAGCTAGCTTCCACAACCTGAAATCATAGGTGCTTTTTATGTTTTGGGGGGGGTACTTTTTTTTTCTTTTTCTGAGACAGGGTTTCTCTGTGTAGCCCTGGCTGTCCTGGAACTCACTCTGTAGACCAGGCTGGCCTCGAACTCAGAAATTCACCTGCTTCTGCCTCCCACGCGCTGGGGTTAAAGGCGAACGCCACCACTGCTCAGCAGGGGTGTGGGAGGTACTTTTTAATCTTCCTCCCCCCCCCTTTTTAAGTTTCATAACATTTTGGCATTTTCTTTTCTTTTCTTTAAGATTTATTTATTTATTATATGTAAGTACACTGTAGCTGTCTTCAGACACCTCAGAAGAGGGCGTCAGATCTCATCACAGATGGTTGTGAGCCAACATGTGGTTGTTGGGGTTTGAACTTGGGACCTTCAGAAGAGCAGTCAGTGTTCTTAACCACTGAGCCATCTCTCCAGCCCCGTTTTGGCATTTTCAATGTGTTCTACAACTGTGTTCTATTAAGACAGGCCATTGTCAACTTAAAAATCCAGTGTCAACTCCGCCCCTCAGCTCAGCACTGTCTCTGACCCACATGTGACCCTGTGCACTGTGGGAGACAGCCTGTCAGCCTTCTCTGTATTTGTGAGGGCGAGTGAGGTGGTGACGAGTTACTCCTCATTCATCAGTAGGCCTTCTGGGGGGCTTCTCCCCAGAGGTGTGTGTGTGGGGGGGTGCTATGTGAGATGGCTATCCCATAATTAGACACGCCTGTCCCTTCCTCCCCTCTCTCCCTTTGTCGGCTTCAACTGGTGGCTCTAGGTCTCTGTCACCTCTGACCTCTTGGGGACTCCTTCCTGAGTCCACCCTGAGCACCGTGCGTGAGTGTCCCTGACCATAGCTTGCCTGGTGTGCCCTGCTGTATGTGTGGTCTTGGATTCCTTGCCTTTTTCTAGACAAATCCCAGTTAGTGCTGACCAAGTGATGCAGCCACAGAAAGTAGAAATTCCCCAGGCGGTGGTGGCACCCGCCTTTAATCCCAGCACTTGGGAGGCAGAGGCAGGCAGATTTCTGATTTCCAGGCCAGCCTGGTCTACAGAGTGAGTTCCAGGACAGCCAGGACTACACAGAGAAACCCTGTCTCGAAAAACTAAGAGTGGGGATTGCTCTGGAGCTCTTTGCGTGTCTCTGTACATCCGTGTGCCGTCTACGCATGCTTGTGGTGTATTTATATAGTTGCCTCGCTACCAAACAGGTTTAGAAGTAAGTGCTGACATAAATTTAAATTGTTAATGCCGGGCAGTGGTGGCACACGCCTTTAATCCCAGCACTTGGGAGGCAGAGGCAGGCAGATTTCTGAGTTCGAGGCCGGCCTGATCTACAGAGTGAGTTCCAGAACAGCCAGGACTACACAGAGAAACCCTGTCTCAAAAAAACAAAACAAAACAAAAAAAAAAAAACAAAAAAAAATTAAATTGTTAAATCAATCCAAATTCTTTTCAGTTCGTAGCAGAACGGAATTAAATTTTGTTTCAGATTTATTTTCAAGCCTATGAGTGTTTCGCCTGCACGTGTGGATGAGGGCCCCACGGGTGCCCAATGCTCACGGAGGTCAGAGCTGGATTTCAGATCAGGAACTGGAGTTACAGTTTTAAGCCACTGTGTGGGTGCTGGAAACTGAACCCCAGTCTTCTTCCGGAGCAGCCGGTGTTTGTAACTGAGCCATCTCTCCAACCTGTGTAAATGTAATTTTAAGGAGTGAAAATAAAGTCAGCTCCGGCGGGCTTAGCATGGCAGCTGAGGGTACAGGTTATTGTGGGTGTCGGGAGCGGAGATGTAATTGTGCCTGTGCTGAGGAGAGCACTGATGGCCCGGAGTCAGCTCTAGTCTCCTGACTCCACCTCACAACCACCATGGCTTTTGAGTAGGAGCGTCGGGGCTGAGCCCAGTATTTTGTTTGGGGCTCTGTGTAGAAATCAGTTAAAGGATCTGATATAGGGGCTGGGCTGGGAAGATAGCTTGGCTGTTGAGAGTGCTTGAAAGCTGTCCTTCCAAAGAATGTGAGTTCAGTTCCCAGAACCTATATCATTCCGCTCACAACTGTCTGTAAGTCCAGGTCCATGGGATCCGGTGCCTCTGGCCTCTGATGACACTTTCTTTTTCTTTCTTTTCTTTTTCTTTTCCAGACAGAGTTTCTCTGTGTAGCCCTGGCTGTCCTGGAATTCACTCTGAAGACCAGGCTGGCCTCGACCTCAGAAATCCACCTGCCTCTGCCTCCCAAGTGCTGGGATTAAAGGCGTGCGCCACCACCGCCCGGCCTCTGATGACACTTACATGCACATATATGTGCATGGAGAAACGTACACATAACTAAAAAGAGTAATATACATATTATATAATATAGTATATATGTATATATATTTCTGTTACAGACAGTTCGGACTGAGAAATGTGGCATCTAATGCTGACTGCCACTCCCTGTCTGTGAGAAAAATCTGCGGCCCAGTTAAACAGCTCCATAAACCTGTTTGACTGGTCCAAGGTTAGGCATTGTGAGAATGCTCACGTTACAATAGGACTGTTGAAGCAGCCTCCTAAGAGTACAGTGCTTAGTAATGCTCACCACAGAATCAGCACTCAGAAGATACAAACAAGTAAGCCAAGTGTAAATATGAGTGAGTTGAGTCAATGAGTCCAGATAATAATAATAATAATAATAATAATAATAATAATAATAATAATAAATTCTACGACTGAGAAGGCGCAGTAGTGTGATACGGACACCAGGGGGCGCAAGAGCACAAGCCTTTCAGATACCGCGAG
Organism: Apodemus agrarius; assembly: GCA_964023405.1. NCBI lineage: Eukaryota > Metazoa > Chordata > Mammalia > Rodentia > Muridae > Apodemus > Apodemus agrarius. The sequence continues at coordinate 7,353,181 of OZ030025.1, forward strand.
AGTTGCCCGGAGCCGCGCAACCTCTCCCGATCTGTTTTGGAACCTGGGGCGCGAAGCGCTTTTCCTTTGTGTTTCAGGCCTGGCCGGCGGCGCGGAAATCACTTCCGGGTCGCGCCGCCGGAAGCAGGAAGTGGTTGGCCCCTCCTCCTCGCCCGGCGGCTGGTGTCCCCGAGGCGGGAGGAGCCCGAGAGGGCGCGGGCCCGCATGTGAGTGACTGGGGCCCGAGGCCGGGAGGGGGGGGAGGCCGGCCGCCCTCCGCGGCCGCCGCTGCCTCGCGCCGCCCTCCTCGCCGCGGCCGCCACCTTCCCCGTCCGCCCCCGTCCCTCTGCGGGAGCCTCCCGCGCTCCGCTGACTGACAACACCCCCGGCCGCTCCCCCGGGGCGGACTCCCCTTCTGACATCTTTCCGGAGGCTCCGCGGAGAGGGGAGCGGGGTCCGACTCTGCTCGAACTTGGTTCGCAGACGTGGCGGCCGTGTCCGAAAGCCCTGACCCCGCTCGCCAGCCTGTCGCGGATACTTTAGCATCACGAGAGTCCATCCGTCAGGCACCTTAGCGCAACGGTTAAGGAGGAAATATTTTATTATCTATTGTTTTTAACGTGGACTTAATGTGATAGACTTGGCGTCTCAGATTTCAGAAAGGAGCGTGGCTTGGCGTACTGACCCGAGTAAAAGAACTGTTTGCAATCGTCTGTCAGTACAAGAAAAATCACCTGCCTGGCGTTTCATCGCATTTTAAGACTTAAAACCTTGCAGGCCACATGTCGTGAGTATGCTTATGTCAGAAACATACAGGGACACATTTGTCTTTTTCACAGTGCCAGGCGTAAGGGAAGAACAGAATCGAAAACTGTGGGTTTCGTTGGCTGCAATTCTGCCAAGAATTCGAGATTTCCCTTGACAGCTGGCCATTGCCGCCAAAAATAGAATATATCATTCCAACCTTCATTGGTGATATTAACATCACCGAAAAAAAAAATCACCGAAAATAGAATATATCATTCCAGTCTTCTTCGGTGATATTAACTCCCACCCGAGACTACACATCCCACAGTAATTATATGTCTGTGTAGGCTGTTGCACAAGGGGTAAAGCGGCCACAGGAGTTCAAAGAGGCCTTACATGAAGCAGAAGACAGAGTTAACAGATGTAAAGAGAGAGACAAGTATTCCAGATAAGGTGTGAAGGCTTTGGAGCTGAGGGAGGCCCCGATCTTGCCGGGCTTGAGCCCTGGAGACTGGTAGGAGTTGGCTGCTTTCAGCCCTTAATGAACACACTCATGGTCACATGGTCTTGGAGCTGTTGTCCTTATAGCTTTAGAAGTCTTCACGGGGTCCAAGTGAGGGTGTTCCGTCTGCCACATTCTAGGGTATGTGATAAGTTGTTGGGTTTTTTGTTTGTTTGTTTGTTTTGTTTTTTGGTTTTTTTTTTCAAGACAGGGTTTCTCTGTGTAGTCCTGGCTGTCCTGGAACTCACTCTGTAGACCAGGCTGGCCTCGAACTCAGAAATTCGCTTGCCTTGTAATCCCAGGTGCTGGGATTACAGGCGTGTGCCACCACGCCTGGCTGTGATAAGTTGTTCTTATATGGTGTACTTGAGAATGGTTTTCCTGGTGTGAATTCAGTACCCTTATGTGTTCATAGAGTCCTCATTTATTTTGATAAGTTATGGTTGGTTTTGCTTTGTTTTGTTTTTCCTCCCTGGCTAGCCTGGAACTCAATGTGTAGACCAGGCTGGCCTCCAGCCTGCCTCTGCCTCCCAAGTGCTGGGATTAAAGACGTGTGTCACCACATCTGGCAGCTTTGATAATAGGCCTATAGATGGAAAACTCTTGTTTGTTAACTTTTAGAATTAAGTGGTTGTCAGTCCGTTCCATGTGAGAGGCGCTAACAGGTGGTGGTGCCGTAGGCACAGTGAGGTGCGGCGTGGCCTTCCTGCTTCTGCATTTCCACTTAAAATAGAGCCAGACGCTGTTTCTATAAAGTGGAGTCACCTAGGGCAAGGTGCGGCCTGAAAACTGCCGTTTCACAGGGATGTAGTGACACATGACAGGGCGCACACAGCTTGCAGCCGCACACATTTTACCTTCTGACAGCCTGCGTGGCATCGGCGGTGGCGAATGTTCTTCAGTCACCGTGTACTTGGTAGCAGGGCCTGCTGCATACCTCAGATGCTGGTCCTCCCCGCCGCCCACTTGGTAGCCCCAAGGGCAGATCTTTGTACGGACCTCTCTCTCATTTGGTTAACTCGAAGTTGACTTATTGCAGTTTCTCTCTTCAGAGCACGCAGGAAATGGGGTTGTGGCACAGTGGTAGAGCGCAGGACTGGTATGCACCAGGCACGGCTCAGGCCCCAATACTGAAGGGACGCAACTCTTAAGGATTACAACTTAAGTCAGGCATGCTGCTCACTGCCGTTAATCCCAGAGCTTGGGAAGCAGACTACATGAAACAGTTCTTTCTTTCTTTCTTTCTTTCTTTCTTTCTTTCTTTATTGGTTTTTTGAGACAGGGTTTCTCTGTGTAGTCCTGGCTGTCCTGGAACTCACTCTGTAGACCAGGCTGGCCTCGAACTCAGAAATTCGCTTGCCTCTGCCTCCCAAGTGCTGGGATTACAGGCGTGTACCACCAACGCCCGGCTATGAAACAGTATCTTAAAACTAAACCACCCCCGAGAGAGAGCCCCCCAAACCCCCCAAGTATGCATATAATGTATAGCATACGTATGCACAGGCGGGCGTATCTGTGTGGAAACGTTCACCTTTGCTGCCTGTCAGTGTGGGCTGAGTGTTCACACACCCAACTTTTATACCAGAAAGAGCCACACTCAGGGCCTGAAATAGCAGTCGCCACCCTCCGTGACCGAGCCCTCTGCATTCTTCAGTCATCTGCGCTGGAACCTCCTCTCTGCCTTGAATCATTTTTTGTGACCCAGTTTGAGTGTCTGTTCTCCCCGTCTACTCTCTGACAGAGAAGAGGGGAAGGCGCTAGCTTCCAGGCGTGCTGCCCACTGAAGTGTCACCAGACGGGCGCATATCGGAAGGAAGGAAGCAAACCACCACACGGTTCGAAAACAGGCTTCAGCCGGTCCTTTCTGGGGATTTGTTCTTTCATCATGTTCTTGGATTTTTTTGTGCTGTTATTTTCACTATTTTTTTTAAAGAAACTTTTTAAAAGTTATTATTATGTGCATTGGAGCTGGAGTTACAGACAGTTGTGAGCCACCATGTTGGTGCCGGGAATTGAACTGGGATCCTCTGGAAGAGCAGGTAGTGCTCTTAACTACTGAACCGTCTCTCCAGCCCCAAGTTGTTGTTGTTGTTAATAATTCCTATGAATGTTTGTGATTCTGAGTGAGTATGTGCACCACATATATGTAGGAGGCCAGAAGTGGGTCCAGGCCCTGCAAGGGGGCGGGGTCTTAGGTGGTTGTGGGTTGTATGTGGGTACTGAGAGCCGAGCCCAGGGCCTCTGACGTATCAGTACATGCTCTCAGTCGCCAAGCCGTCTCTGCAGTCTGCGTTTTCCCAATTAGTCTGCTGTGAAGACCTCACAGAGTAGCTTGGGAGGAGATGGAGGAGAGGGTATAGGCGTTGGGTGCTGTGAGGTCAGAGGTCAGTCTAGGCTGAAGGCAGAGAGCTTGCTTGTTGACCGAGGACTGGAAGACAGGCTTTTTAGGAAGGCGGCTGTGAACTTGTGTCGCAGTGGAGAAACAAGAGGAGCCAGGGAGGTGGCGACCAGACCAAGTAGGCCATGGCAGGCTTTACACTCCTTCTTCCAGCAGTTATTAGGAAGTATCTCATTTACTTGGACATTAGAACAAATTTTACATGATTGTATAGTCCTCCATTGGAGTAGCTATAATTCTCCCTCCCCCTTTTTTTGGATACAGGGTCTCATGTAGTCCAGGCTAACCTCAAACTTGCTATGTAGCTCAACTCCTAATTCTTCTGACTCTAATTCCTGAGTGCTGAAATTACAGGTGTGTTCCCCACATCTGGTTTATTATCCCTATTTTATAAGTAAAAAATTCTAAGATTTAAGGAGTGTATCTATAAAAAGAAGAAACTAGGTGAATCCAGGTTTTTCCAGCTCTAGCTCCTGTGTCCTTAGCAACCATGCTAAACTGTGCCCCAGAAAGATGTAGGGCATCTTGAAAGGTGTGTAAACCAGACCCACTGTTTAGAAAAACCGCCTGTGAACAAGAAGAGGGTTAGGCTGAAGAGAAGGACTGGAAACACAGAGATGGACATTATCTCTGTGATAGTCCACAGTAGACATTTAAAAAATGATTTATTATGATTATGATTACTATTTTTTTTGTTGTTTTTTATTTATTTTTTTTTTTGGGGGGGGGTTGGTTTTTCGAGACAGGGTTTCTCTGTGTAGCCCTGGTTGTCCTGGAACTCACTCTCTAGACCAGGCTGGCCTCGAACTCAGAAATCTGCCTGCCTCTGCCTCCCAGAGTGCTGGGATTACAGGCGTGCGCCACCACCGCCCGGCTTATGATTACTATTTTTATAATAATCTATATCTTCTGGCCCAGATGGGCCTGGAGTCCACTGTGTAGACAAAGCTGGCCTCAGACTTACAGAGATCTTTCTGCTGCTGCTGCTGCTGCTGCTGCTGCTGTCGGGGTTCCAGAAGTCACACCTATATCAGAAGTCAGCGGTGAGTTCTTGGGCAGGAACGAGGCAGAAGGGGAGGGTTCATTTCAGTTAAGAGGACTAGTGTCTTTGTTTAAAAAAAGACAGACAGACAGAAAGGGAGTGGAGGGTCTGAGGGATCGCTCACAGGTGAGAGTTCAGTTGAGTCTGATGACCTGAGTCTGATTTCTGGGAACGGCATCTAGAAGGACAGAGCCGACCTCCACCTGTGTGCATGTACACAGAAGAAAGTAAACATTTGAAGAGGACGGGAGGGGGCAGAGCCGGCGGCAATCAAGTTCAGTTGCACACACCTTCCACAGTGGGGAATCAGGCCAGCCCAGTGGGTAAACAAGAGGTTGGCTCTTGCGCTCTGTAAAGGATTGTGGGCTGAAGAACATTTGGGGACCATTCGCAGCTGCAGTGGAAGCTATGGAGGGGGTGAGAAGGTCAAGGACAGCTGGTGACATATTGATCTGTGGCATGAGAGCAAGACAGGTATGCCGGGCTGAGAGGACAGGGGACAAACGGGTGCTGCCGGCAGTGCTGCGCAGAGGTCAGATAGAGCAGTTGCTCAAAGCCCTTTGGACCTGGCGCCAGGAAAGCCATTGGTGACTAGTGAGAGCCAAACTGGCCAAGGGAGAGCACAGGCATATGATTCAGCAGGTTAGTGACGGAGTGGAGGCCGAGGAAGACCAGCCACCCTTCCGGATCCAGCATTACAGCTCCAGAGGGAAGAGATTGTGTAAACAGGAGCAGGCAAGGCTCGGAGGAGAGGGAGGTAAGCCTAGATGTGCAGACCTCCGCAAGGAGAGAGCACAGTCAGTCCAACGAGGAGTGCTCTGTATTGACTAGGTCCCAGCCACAGCCAGGCAGTCAGAGACCGTGGAACTGTGTGATGGTGCGTGCGTGCGTGCGTGGAGAGAGACATTTGACTACATGCTGAGTATTAGGTAACAGTGGAGGTGAGGGACTTCAGTGGGAATGGCAATGAAGCGTGCCCATTGTCACAGGGAAATTCTTATGGGATGCTGGAGTATTGAGAGGTAATTCAATCATGTGTCACATTTAACTTCAAATGGGTCTGATAGAGTCCGGTGCGCACCTCTGATCCCAGCACTCAGGAGGCGGAGGCGGGTGGGGCTCTACCTTAGAGGCCAGCCTGGTCTACACAGCGAGTTTCAGGACAGCCAGGGCCATACAGAGAAATTGTATTTTGAAAAACCACCCAAAAAAAAAAAAAAAAAAAAAAAAGCCGGGAGTAGTGGCGCATGCCTGTAATCCCAGCACTTGGGAGGCAGAGGCAGGTGGATTTCTGAGTTCGAGGCCAGCCTGGTCTACAGAGTGAGTTCCAGGACAGCCAGGACTACACAGAGAAACTCTGTCTCGGAAAAAAAAAAAAAAAAAAAAAAGGAAGCGCGAAAGAGAGCGCAGATGTGGGCCAGTGTAGACAATAGACAAGTCAGCATGAACCATGTATTCATTATGCCTTCTGTTTTCCGGAAGTTTGAAATCTTTCAAAAAAAAAGGTTTGGAGGAAGATAGAGATGCAGGTGCATCTGTAGGGCAGCTCTGCTATATAACTAAAATCTTTTTTTTTTTTTTTTTTTTTTTTTTTTTTGAGACAGGGTTTCTCTGTGTAGCCCTGGCTGCCTGGAACTCACTCTGTAGACCAGGCTGGCCTCGAACTCAGAAATCTGCCTGCCTCTGCCTCCCAAGTGCTGGGATTACAGGCATGCGCCACCACGCCCGGCCCTAACTAAAATCTTTACATGTGTGTGTTGGGGAGCGAGCACTCCGGACACCCGCTGTGGAGCGGACTGCAGTCAGAGACAGTCACAGCCTGCAGGAGCTGCACTCTTCCTGCCTGTGGGTCCTCAGGGTCAAACAGGTTATCAGGGCTGGCAGCAAGCCCTGGACCCCCGAGCAGCCTCCTGGACTTAGTAACCTTTGACATTTTCTTTGGTTTCCCAGCTCCTACAGTTGCCGTATCATGCTGTGCTTCTGTGTTTAACTAGTTCATGCCATGTCGTTTTTGCTTTCTGTGTGACTTTTTCACTAAGCATTTCCATCTCCAAGACTAAGTGATTTTCCACTGTATTTGCATCCACCTTTTCCTCACTAGTATTTTTAACTCTGCTAGTCTGTGAGTGGGCTCCTGTCTGGGCTGCAGTGAGCTTGCAGTGCAGGGATCTATCTCCTCAGAAGCCGTGCCTCCCTTTGACATGCACATAGGATTGCTTCTGTTGTTCATTTCCAACACTTCTGTTTGTTTGTTTGTTTGTTTGTTTGTTTGTTCAAGACAGGGTTTCTCTCTATAGCCTTGGCTGTCCTGGAACTCACTCTGTAGACCAGGCTGGCCTCAAACTCAGAAATCCGCCTGCCTCTGCCTCCCAAGTGCTGGGATTAAAGGTGTGCACCACCACCGCCTGGCCATTTCCAACACTTCTATATCATTTTCTGCTTTTGTGCTTACCAGTAGTGAAAATATAGTGTTGTAAATTTTAAGTACTTACAATTCTAAATTATTACTATTTTCAATCACACAAATTGTTTTAATAGTTTACCAGTTATTCTTTGGTAGTTTTTGTTTGTTTATATTTGGTTTTGGTTTTTTGAGGCAGGGTCTCCCTATGTAGTTCAATATGTAGACTTGACTGGCCTCAAATCCATAGATCTTACTGTCTCTGTCTCCCAGGTGCTGGGATTAAAATCATACAACACTATGCCTGGCTTTTGATTTTTTTTTTAAAGATTTATTTATTTATATGTGAGTACACTGTAGCTGTCTTAGCAGAAGAGGGCATCAGATCCCATTATAGGTGGTTGTGAGCCACCATGTGGTGGCTGGGATTCAAACTCAGGACCTCCAGAATAGTCAGTGCTCTTACCTGCTGAGACATCTCTCCAGTCCCCGCTCTTGGAAGTTTTTAATTGCAGTCTAATGGATGTGTTGTTCTCTTAGGTAGACTGTCTTGAGTCATGAGAGCCTTGGGATAGCACTGAAAGGAATGTATTCATGGAGCGCACGCCATCCCCACCGGGGAACTAAGCAGGGGAAGAACTCCTCTGGGCACTGCTCTCATTGTTAGCAGCTGGGCTGTGTGCATTAGACAAATGGATCTGCACTTCATGTCAGTGTTCAGGACATGTCTGTCACTGGAGGGGCTTTTGCAAAAGTGACAATTACATTTATTCTCTTAGCCTCTTTTCTGCTTTCAACAAACTTGTTTGGCTTTTATATAAAATTTATTTTATATAGAGGTGTGTTTGAGAGAGAGAGAGAGAGAGAGAGAGAGAGAGAGAGTGTGTGTGTGTGTGTGTGTGTGTGTGTACGCCATATGTATATAATGCCCACAGAGGTCAGAACAGGGTATTAGATTCCCTGGAATTGGAGTTACAGGTGGTTGTGAGCCATGATGTGGGTGCTCGGAACCAAACCCAAATCCTTGGCAAGAGTCCGAAGTGTTCTTAATTGCTGACCTAGCTTTCTTTCCCGTTTGTCCATTTTTTTGAATCAGGATCTTTACATAGCCCAAGATAGTCCTGAACTCAGTATGTAGCTGAGGATGGCCTGGAATTCCTGATGTTCTTACCTCCCAGTTCTGGAATTCCGGGATACACCCACCGTGCTCAGCTCTTCCATAGCTTTTTCCTAACAAGTTCTGTCCCAGCAGTTCCACGAGCCACGCTCCTATGCCATACCCTTTTCCATGGGGACTGAGGCCCAGGTGGAGTTGTGGGGAACAGCTCATTGGAGCTGCCCTGCTTCTGTTCCTGAAGTCCCCCTCCACTGCAGACCAGCATCCGGGGGGGGGGGGTGCACGCCTTTAATCCCAGCACTTGGGAGGCAGAGGCAGGCGAATTTCTGAGTTTGAGGCCAGCCTGGTCTACAGAGTGAGTTCCAGGACAGCCAGGGCTACACAGAGAAATCCTGTCTTGAAAAAAAATAAAAAACAAAACACACACACACATATACACATACACACACACACACACACACACACACACACACACACACGAGTAGCTCTCTTCTCTGAGCAAGACCATTCTTATGTGGTGGGCTGTGTGATGTCGCCCCTTTACCCACTAGATGCTAATAGGACTCCTCTAATTTTACAATTAAAATAAACAACCTCCACCCCAAACTTCCAGATATCACGGAATGTGGTAATGACATCACCATAGTGACACAATCACATTAGGTAGACAGCTGCTGTCCAGAGCAGCCTCTTTTGAAGGGTGTGTGTCTTTGTTACCGCCGTTCATTTTGCAGTGCTGGGCTTGAACCCCTGACCCGAATGGTCCTTTGATCAGCAGGGAAGAGGTGTGAAAGCGCAACATCAACGTTTATCAGGCCCCACTCCCAGACCTGTGGCAACTCAGTACATGACTCTAGCGTCCGCAGTCAGAAAGTGCTCCTTGGACAGTTGCAGGAATGAGTGCCTGTGTTCTGAGTACCATGCCAAAACCACACTGATGTGCCTGGGGCAGGGTCATCCCTTGTTCAACATTCCTGTGGAGGTGTCTGCCTCCTTCACGTTAGTAACTTCACAGCGTCTTGTCCCCAGGGAAACCCTTCCTAATGCCGTTACGTAAGACTCCTATACATTTAGCATCTCCCAGAATCACGAGGCATTTGAGAGTGAGGCTAGACTCATCGGGCTTATTATTAGAGTGTACTGTCACTGTTCTAGTTCATCATTTATACATTAAACTTACTCGTAAGTGTGTATGAGAGAACCTGGTGTGTCTCACAGTTCAGTACAGTGTGACTTCAGGCGTACACTGAGGGTCCTGAAGCATCTCCCCCATCTCTAAGGGGGGACGACTGAAGGGTGGGACAGAGGTCGTGGTTCCTAACTCCCCTGGTGACCCTGCCTCTGCCCTTGCAGGGTTAAACCACTGTTAAGGAATCAAGCTCAGTCTTCTGAACATCCCTCCGAGGCAAAGCGCCCTTCTGCCAGGCTGGACCCTCTCTCTGGAGGTAAATGGATTGTCTGTTGTCAGCCTCAGCTGCTTCCCTCATCCTTCTCATGCTCGCCACCTGCCGTGACTTCCTGTTTCATGTTGTTAGTGGGCAAGATTTCTCCTTGCCGATGTTATCTAATTAACATTGCAGCCAACTACTAAGATTCTCTCTGTATGGTCATTTTATTGTTGTTTTTGATTTTGGTTTTTTTCGAGACAGGGTTTCTCTGTGTAGCCCTGGATGTCCTGGAACTCACTCTGTAGACCAGGCTGGCCTCGAACTCAGAAATCCACCTGCCTGTGCCTCCCAGAGTGCTGGGATTACAGGCATGCGCCACCACCGCCCGGCCTCTGTATGGTCATTTTAAAATCTCCAGTTTAAACAGAAAAATACTGTCTCTGGACACAAGGGTCATATGGTAGTATCATTCTCCCTTGTGTTTGGGGATTGAGCCCAGAGCCTTGTTTTTGGCACCACTGCTCAGAACCCACAGGCCCTCCGCGTGGGTTTCCCACGCAGCCACTGAACTGTTACAACCCGTGGCTGTCTGTCCTTAGCAGCTCTCATTTCTTTTGTCCTAGGGGTGCTCCTTAAGAGTAGCAGTAGGAGCTTCTGATTACAGATCTCCACAGAGATGGCCTAACTTACTGTCTTCGGGTCAGGGGGTATGGGTTTGTGTATTCTGCACTTGCCTTGAACTTGCACTGTAGCCGGAATGACCTTGGCCTTGTGGTCCTCCTGCCTGCACCAAGTGCTGTTTCTTGCAGTGAAAGAGATGGAACCCAGGGCTTTGTGCACACTAAGCAATCACTCTACCCCCTGGGCTGCATCCTTAGCTCCCAGCCCCTCCCAGTTGTGCTGGGATCATGAGATTTGTGCCACCAGTACCTGGCTTGAAAATACTACATCTTGATTTGTTTGGTTTGCCCTTAGAGTGGTTTTTAATGCTTTCTAGTTCCTTCTGGTTGCTCATCAACCAGAGTGAGGTCCACATGCAGCTGACTGGCTCAGATGCATCTTCACCCAGAAATTAAGGCAATGACCTGGGTGACTTCGAATGATTGTTCTATTCTGCACATGCTAACAAGCAGTTTACAGGGAACACATGCAGTAAGAGAATCTCTATTAGAGGGCCGGGCATGATGGTGCACACCTTTAAAATACCTTTATTTTTAAAAGATTTCATTTTCATTAGTGTGTATGAGTGTTTTTCCTGTGTGGGTCTGTACATGATGTGCATGCGGTGTCCTCAGAGGTCAGTGATGGCATCAGGTCCCCTGGGTCTTAGTTACTGATGGTGTAAGCCACCATAGGGTGCTCTGAATCAAACCCAGGTCCTCTCGAGGGGAAGCCAGTGCTTTTACCCAGCAAGCCATTACTCCATCCCTCATGTGCCTGTGATCCCGCACAGAGACAGGAGGCTCTCCATGAGTCTCAGGCCTGCATAAGCCAACCCAGAGTTTCCACCTTGCGCACCCGTGTCACCACGCCCAAGTTACTCAGTTCTGAGGAGTCTGCCAGTTGTGCTTCGTCCCCAGGCCTGCAGATATCTAAGAATCCTTTAATGCTCAGCCATCCATTATCATTCTCTTTGTCACCAAGTATATGCACATCTTTATACTATGCACCAGACACTGACGTCTAGTAGGGACGTCTATATCCTATGTATCCTGCCCTCATAGAATTGAGACACCAGTGATGGGCAATAGGAGACAGGACACAGTTTAGTACAATAAATACCACAGCAGGGGTAAGTTCAAATCCATAAATACATATTAGCCCTTATTAACATAATTTGCTGATGGGTGGTAGTAGCACACGCCTATAATCCCAGCACTCTGGAGGTAGATCTGGAGGCAGGGGGGATCTCTGAGTTCAAGACCAGCCTGATCTATAGACTGAGTTCCAGGACAGCCAGGCTGCACAGAGAAACCATGTCTCTAAAAACTAAAAAAAAAAAAAAAAAAGGAAGAAAGAAAAAAAAGAAAGAAAATATATATCAAATGTATTTCTTCAAAGTTCACCCACTCGAGAAGCACAGTTTATGCTCACAACCTGTCATGGACGTAGGACGAGAACGTCTAGTCACTCTAGAGAGGATCTGCTACTGCCGGTTGTTGTCTGTTCTCTCCATCCTCTCCCTGAGGTGGCTTTGTGTCTACAGACTCGCCTGCTCTCCGGGCTCTCTCTGATGGTCTCCTACTCATGGCGGTGTTTTCAGGTCTGTGCTGCACAGTCTGTGTTAGGACTCCATCACTGTCCTAATCCATAACACAATCCCAACATCCATAAATACACCTGTCACATTCTGTCCCTGCATTGCTTAGTTCAGATCTTCGGGTTGTCTCAATGCCACTGCTAACCTTTGTGTTCAGGTATGTGTGTGGACATGTTTTGAGTTCTTTTGGGTACATACTTGTGAGTAGACTTGTTGTATGATATATGTAAACTCAATGTTTTTTAAGGTTTATTTATTTTATTTATAAGAGTACACTATAATTATCTTCATACACACCAGAAGAGGGCATCAGATCTCATTACAGATGGTCGCGAGCCACCATGTGGTTGCTGGGAATTGAACTCAGGACCTCCGGAAGAGCAGTCAGTGCTCTTATACGCTGAGCCATCTCTCCAGCTCTCAGTGTTTAGTATTTTAAAACTGACAACTTAGCCGGGGCGTGGTGGCGCACGCCTTTAATCCCAGCACTTGGGAGGCAGAGGCAGGCGGATTTCTGAGTTTGAGGCCAGCCTGGTCTACAGAGTGAGTTCCAGGACAGTCAGGACTACACAGAGAAACCCTGTCTCGAAAAAACAAAAAAAAAAAACTGACAACTTTTTTCATGCACTGTTTTACATCCCCACTGGTAGTAGTGTACTGATCTTTTTTTCTTATTTTTTAGTTCTTATTTCACACACTTCATTCCCCCAAATGATTCTAACTTTAAAACTCACTGGAGTATTTAAAACTCACATGTTGTCTTATTCAGGGTTTCTATTCCTGCACAAACATCATGACCAAGAAGCAAGTTGGGGAGGAAAGGGTTTATTCAGCTTACACTTCCACACTGCTGTTCATCACCAAAGGAAGTCAGGACTGGAACTCAAGCAGGTCAGGAAGCAGGAGCTGATGCAGAGGCCATGGAGGGATGTTCCTTACTGGCTTGCTTCCCCTGGCTTGCTCAGCCTGCTCTCTTATAGAACCCAAGACTACCAGCCCAGAGGTGGTACCACCCACAAGGGGCCCTCCCCCTTTGATCACTAAACTGAGAAAATGCCCCACAGCTGGATCTCATGGAGACTCTTCCCCAACTGAAGCTCCTTTTCCTATGATAACTCCAGCCTGTGCCAAGTTGACACATAAAACTAGCCAGTACGCATGTGTATTTCTTTTTTAAGTAAGCAGTAAAGCAGGGTTTCTCTGTAGCCCAGGTTGGTCTGGGACTTGTGTAGCCAAGCCCAGATTAACCTTGGACTCTTTTTTTTTTTTTTTTGGTTTTTCGAGACAGGGTTTCTCTGTGTAGTCCTGGCTGTCCTGGAACTCGCTCTGTAGACCAGGCTGGCCTCGAACTCAGAAATCCGCCTGCCTCTGCCTCCCAAGTGCTGGGATTACAGGCGTGCGCCACCACGCCTGGCTAACCTTGGACTCTTAATCTCTCTGCTCACACAAGAAGCACGAGTAGCGAGGAGACACTGGGCCTGTGCTGAGTTTAAGGCTGTGCTGCAAGTATGCCTCAAGGGACTGAGTGGGGCTGGGACGGAAGAGGGCGACCAGTCTGGGGAGGGGTCTTACAGAGGACACAAGCTCAGGTCCCAGCACCCAGGTCATGCGTGCTAAGCTCATGGTATCTGCACCTGCACACGTGTGCACCTACCTGCGCTCACACATATGCAACTTAAAGAAAAGGTACAAACGTCACAGAGGGCCTGATATGGTGGCACACACCCAAGGATTAGGAGTTCAAGGGCAGCCTTTGCTAGATATCAAGTTTGAGGCTAGCTTGGGTTACACAACACCGTTTTCTTTCAAAATAAATACTTTTTTTTAAGAGGAAGAAAGAAGGAGAATGAGCTGGAGCTGAGCCTTGGTTCAGCCCTAGTACTGCCAACAGGAAGATGCCTGAAGGGAATGTTGCAGCATCTGATAAGGGCTGCTGTCCAGGACAGAGCACACTGAGAATTCCTACCAACTAATAATGAGACAACCCAAAAGAAATGCGCCAAAGACAGCCCTTCCTTCCTGCAGAAGGTGCTCTAACCCTGTCGGCTCACTGGAAGGCGCTCAGCATCACCAGCCTTCAGAGAAGGCAGGATCAGACCCGTCAGACCCACAGTGAGCACCACCTCTAACAGCGCCAGGTTCAGAGCAGCGGCTGTTGTTAGAGGTGGTAAGGACTAGGGAGCCTTAAGGACTGGGAACTCATGACCGCCCCCTGAGCGGGGATACGTCGGGCTACTGCTGCTCTGTGGAGCTGCTTGGCTGCTGATCTGGCCTCCAGGTGAAGCATACCCTTCCTGAGGAATCTGCACACACCACGTCAGTGCTTTTCAAGATTAGACAAAGAGGCAGGCAAATAGGAGGACCCTCTGCACTCTTGGAGCTCGGGAGGTCCTAAGCACTGGCCCTCCTAGATGAAAACATATGAAGGCATTTAATTCTAAAAAACTGGGCTGGAGAGATGATTCAGCTAGTAAAAGCCCTGAGTTCAATTCCCAGCAACCACATGGTGGCTCATAGCCATCTGTAATGGGATCTGATATCTTCTTCTGGTTTGTCTGAAGAGAGCTACAATGTACTCGTATAAATAAAATAAATATTTTTTAAAAAAATGGTTTTTGAGTCTGGGACGCTCTGTGTTGCCCAGCCTGGCCTTGGATTCACACCGATCCAACTGCTGTTGCCTCCTGAGTGCTGAGATTGAAGGCATGTGTCCCACACACAGCCTAGCTAAAGGACATCTTCTGACTTATGTATAACCTGGGCACCGTGGCCTGGCTGAGGCTGTAATCTCAGCATCCGAGAGATGGCGTCACTCAAGCCCCAGAACAATAACACCCTGAGCAGCATAGCAAGGTGTGGGCTCAAAGCAGGAAAGTGTTGCGTAGACAACAGTTTGACATTGGTTTCAGGTGTTCATCGTATTTGGTCGAAGTATTTGCTGTAGTTTGGGAGGAAAAACAAAAAAATGTGGTCTCTCAGAGGGTCAAGAAACATTGTAGCCCTGGGCAGGAAGAACTTTAAAGGAACTGTCATTTTCCTTTTGTTCCCTCTCAGGGATTTCATTTTGGAAGACATGGATCTTGCTGCTAATGAGATCAGCATCTATGACAAACTCTCAGAGACTGTTGATTTGGTGAGACAGACAGGCCACCAGTGTGGGATGTCCGAGAAGGCAATTGAAAAATTTATCAGACAGCTGCTGGAGAAGAATGAACCTCAAAGGGGGCCGCCCCAGTACCCTCTCCTTATAGCCGTGTATAAGGTAATGTGTCACTTGGAGAGCCCATCCCAGTCGCCTCGGCATCCCTCCCAGTTCCTGCGGCTCCTCAGTGCCGAGCTGGGTTTTTCTAGTCTGACCTGGCCTTTGTTCTGGCTGTCCCGTGTTACTAGGAAATGTGACTGTGCTGTTGACTGGCATTAGCTAAAAGCTGTGTGTTTGTGTAGTGGACGTAGCACCTGGTAGTGGGATGGAGGCTTGGGGGGCCTTGCAGGCCTCCCTCAGAGTTCTTGAGCTTTAAACACCTTTGGAGGTGCGAGCAAATGGCTGGTTTATGGTCGTGGCTTAGCTCTAGCTACACTGGATGTAGCCAGGCTTGTTTTTCTCCTCAGAGATACGGGACTTTCTATGTTGGGGCAACCCTTAATGTCACTCTTGTCTTTCCTTCTAGGTCCTCCTAACTCTGGGATTACTCTTGTTCACTGCCTACTTTGTAATTCAGCCTTTTAGCTCCTTAGCACCCGAGCCAGTGCTTTCTGGAGCTCACACCTGGCGCTCACTCATTCATCACATTCGGCTGGTGTCCTTGCCCATTACCAAGAAGTATATGCCAGAGAATAAGGGCGTTCCTCCACAAGGAAGAGAGGAGGACAAACCCTTCCCAGGTAGAAGGCTGCACTCACTTAGGAGTGCAGTGTTCTTTTTGTTTGATTTGTTTGTTTGAGATAGGATCTCATGTTGATGAGCCCCTCCTAGAACTTGGTTTGTGTCTCAGGCTAGCCTCAGACTTGTCAACGCTGGGATTACAGGCGTGAGCCATTACGCCCAGCCTGAGATCCAGGGTTTTTGACAATATTTGGTGGAAAAGGATTGTTTGGTCTAATAAGAGACACCTTCCTAGTATTGACTTAGTGCAGCCCTTGCTGTGACTGTGGGAGGAGCTGTATCGTCCGTATTTTACAGACAAGGAAACTGATGTTCAGAGAAGTTAGGCTCTCCTGTCTGGAGGGCCAAGTGCAAGGTCTCTAATGTTAGCCCATGGTAGGGAAGACTGTCCACAGAAGAGCCTTCTCCCCGGTCCTCTGCCCGTGTTGGACAACTCTAGCCAGGTCCCCATACCAGTTGTCTGATTGGGCTGAAAGTGGCTTTGTCACTGTCTCACCATGCTTCTTCTTGCTGCCACAGTTAGTCAGTGACACTGGCGTAGTGCTCCAGGGCATGGGGAGTGAATCCTATCCCCTCTCCCTCCTCTTTCTCCTCTTCCGTTCTGGAGATTAAACATAGTACTTTGTGAGCAATCTGTGCTAGAATCTTCTGCTGAACTTACTCCCAAGCCCCATTAAGTTTTGAGAAAAATGTGCTTATTAGTGTTGTATGCATTGTGTGTGTGCCGAGTGTGTGTGTGTGTGTGTGTGTGTGTGTGTGTGTGAGAGAGAGAGAGAGAGAGAGAGAGAGACTGCTGTGTGTCTGTGCGCTGCATTGTGTGTGTGACTGTTGTATCACACACATGTGTGCGCATGTGTGTATGTGTGTGTGTTTTTATGCCACGGCACTCACAATGGTGCAGGACAGAGAGCATCTTCCAGGAGCTGGTTGTCTCCTGTTGACTGGGTTCTGGGATTGAACTTGAGGTGTCAGTCAGGGGGCCTGGAAAGCACTTGTGCCGACTGATCCAGCCTGCCAGCCTGCCCAAACCTTGGTTTTTGTTTGCTTTGTTTTGTTTATTCTTGTTGTTTTTGTCATATTCTCACTTGGCCACATTCTTTTTTTTTTTTTTTTTTTTTTTTTTTTTTTTTTTTTGTC
The DNA here is from genome assembly GCA_964023405.1 of Apodemus agrarius. NCBI lineage: Eukaryota > Metazoa > Chordata > Mammalia > Rodentia > Muridae > Apodemus > Apodemus agrarius. The sequence goes on from OZ030025.1 coordinate 7,370,035, forward strand.
TTGTTTGGATTTGGTTTTTTTCGAGACAGGGTTTCTCTGTATAGCCCTAGCTGTCCTGGAATTCACTCTGTAGACCAGGCTGGCCTCGAAGTCAGAAATCCGCCTGCCTCTGCCTCCCAGAGTGCTGGGATTACAGGCGTGCGCCACCACCGCCCGGCTTTTTTTGCTTTTTTTTGAGACAGGGTTTCTCTGTATAGTCCTGGCTGACCTGGAGCTCACTCTGTAGACCAGGCTGGCCTCGAACTCAGAAATCCGCCTGCCTCTGCCTCCCAAGTGCTGGGATTACAGGAGTGCGCCACCACTGCCCGGGCTGCCACATTCTTTTATAACTTTGTTCTGAAACCTTTAGAATACAGGATAAGTTTTTTAGAAAATGTTTCCAAGCTGGGCGGTGGTGACGCACGCCTGTAATCCCAGCATTCTGGGAGGCAGAGGCAGGTGGATTTCTGAGTTTGAGGCCAGCCTGGTCTACAGAGTGAGTTCCAGGGCAGCCAGGGCTATACAGAGAAACCCTGTCTCGGAAAAAAACAAATCCAAAAAAACAAAACAAAACAAAAAAAAGTTTCCAGAGAAAACTTGACTAGTTTAAGCTAACTTTCATAAAATCATGTCATTCCTTAAAGCCTGACTTTATTAGTCATAAAAATCGCCTCTTGGATTGGTCACCTTTAAAAGCTATCTTTGTACATTTGAGGAAGTTCTGAAGAGATTTCCCAAGTTAGATGAAAACCAGAGGAAGAGAACATTGTGTGATAAGAAGTCAGCACCATAGCTTTTTGTCTGAGGGGATTTATTTTTAAACTGATCGGAAGTACCATGTTTATTTATTGCCATATACTTGAATACCAGTTTCCAGTAGCTCAGTTAATTCCTTTTGAAAATTTATACACAATTTACGCAACTTGACATTTTCCCTCACAGATATCTGACATAATAAGAATTTGAGTGTTGCTGAAAACATTCACATTAAAGATACTGTGGCTGCCAGGCAAAGGTGGTATAGACCTTTAATCCCAGCACTTGAGAAGCAAAGGCAGGTGGATTTCTATGAGTTCAAGGGCAGCCTGGTCTACAGCCAGGGCTACACAGAGAAACCCTGTCTTTAAAAAACAACAACAACAACAACAACAAAAAAGCAAAGCAAAAAACTGTAAAGATCCTGTGGCTGTCTGTACAAGACGGAGCCAGCATCATTCAGTCCTAAGTGAGGAAGCTCTGAGCCCTGCCCACCCCGAGAGCCATGGCACCGAGGTGTTGCTGGGCCTGGGCGGCGGGGAGCATCTTCTTGTGAGGTTGCCCCTGATGGTTATGCTTCAGGACTGACACAGACCGCCTGCGCTGAGCCCAGTGGGCAGTCTGCAGTCAGCACACACCTTTACAGAGCAGAGGCCGGGGCCAGCCCTCACGCTGAGAAGCCTGGCCTGTGCTTACAAGCAGAGCTTTCTGCATTCTGCACCTTCAAAAGACGGAGCGTGGTGGCGCACGCCTGTAATCCCAGCACTTGGGAGGCAGAGGCAGGCGGATTTCTGAGTTCGAGGCCAGCCTGGTCTACCAAGTGAGTTCCAGGACATCCAGGGCTACACAGAGAAACCCTGTCTCGAAAAACCAAAAAAAGAAAAGAAAAAAGAAAAAAAAAGAAAACAAAGACAGAGGGCCTGGATCCAGTGCCATTGAGGGGTATGGCCTTTTATTGCTTCAGAACTAAGGAATTGATAAGGCTTAAAGTCCAGGCACAGCCCAGCTATGAAATACTTTGATTTCAAAAAAATGAAAAATAAAGTAAGAGCCTTTGTTTTGAGGTGCTGGAGATTGGGCTCTGGGCCTTGTGGGTGCTAGGAGCTTTCACTCCTGTGGTGAGCTCTCTGGAATGGCACTGTGCTGTGGCCCTCGGGTTCATGGTCAGTCCTCACAGACTCAGTGAGGAGAGTGCTGTGGTGGAGGCTGACTGGCTTGCCTAACACTGGAGGAAAATAAATGTCTGCCTGTGAGAACTCATGAGGACAGGGACTCTGTCAGAGTAGTTGAGTGCAGTGCTCCCTAAGTAAAATGGTTGGCATAGGGTGCTGTATCCATTCTGGATTTGTGTGAAAATGATTCTGGGCATGCTGCCTTCAATGCAGGGGACCTCAGAAAGGCCACCTTCTTTGTCAGGCTTTACTCCAGACGCTGGAAGGGGCTCTGTGACAGGAACCTGCCAGAGTAGGCTGATCAGGCAGTGAGCACACCCATGAGAATGAGGGGCCTTTGTTGTGGCCTCGCAGTTCTGAGCACATCCTAGAGTAGGAGGTCAGGCCTGCAGGCCCTGAGGAGTGCATCACGAGGCTGTTCCTGCTGTTGGTCTTCCTTGGTTTCTGTCAGTCTGCTCCTCATTTGATGTTCTGCCCCAGGTAAGGCTTCTGAAAAATGGGAGGCGCTCCTCCTCTCTGTGCGCTGCACTGTTGTTGGTGAGCACCACAGTCAGGCCCCTCAGTCCTGCCCCACAGAGCAGAACTTTGTGCATTTACTTTCTTCACTGTCCTTTCTACCCAGAAGAGGATTTATTGTAGCCTTGCTTTCTGCTAGGTTAATAACAGAAGTGAGAAGCCTTCCCTACTGAGAATTCTAGGCTGTGCCATGGCTGTCTGCACGGAGCCAGCATGAGTCAGTTTTCCCTGTAAACAACGCCTAGGTATCAGGAGGTTCCTGACGGGTCAGACCGCCCACTCCTCTGCACAGTGCCCAGTTTGTGAGAAAGGGTAGGGGGGGCTGCGGATCTGCACACGCATGGCAAGACTGTGTTTGCTCTGAGACACTGACTTTTGACATTTCAAACAATGGAATGATCCAGACCCTGGGGAGAACTTCGAAAAAAGCTTGTAAGCTTTACTGAGTAATTTCTAGCATGAGAAACCAAGTGGGGGAGGTGGTGATGAAGATGTCCTGAGGTTACCAAAAAAAAAAAAAAAAAAAAAAAAAAAAAAAGCCGGGCGTGGTGGAGCACGCCTGTAATCCCAGCACTTGGGAGGCAGAGGCAGGCGGATTTCAGAGTTTGAGGCCAGCCTGGTCTACAGAGTGAGTTCCAGGACAGCCAGGGCTACACAGAGAAACCCTGTCTCGAAACAAAACAAACAAACAAAAAATGTCCTGAGGTGGGCACAGGTCACCTTGATTTTGAGGTTGGGCCCTGTGGAGGGCGTGTGGGCTGGGGTCTGACTGTACTGAGACTTGGCGCCAAGGTTTTCTCCTCTGGGTCGAGCTTGGTTTTGTTCTTTGACATAACTAGTTGTTGGAGGAGGTGCCTGCAGTGAGGGAGCCCTGACTTCGTGAGGACGGACGGTTGTGGAGGGCCTTCTTGGGTGGCCTCTCCCTGGCTGCTGCACACTGGAGTGGGTGGGAAGCACAGGGAGCACAGACAGGAAGCAGCCTTTAGAGAGCTGGAGGACCGTGCTGAGCCAGGGTGGCTTGCTGCCCAGTGGTGGCGGCTGCTGCTGCTGCTGCTGCTGCTGCTGCTGCTGCTGCTGCTGCTGCTGCCACCAGCCATTTTCCCAAACAGGATTTTGCTCACTAGTATGGCATGGCAATTCCTGCCTGCCACTGTTACAGACAAAGGCTTTATAGAGATGGAGGGCCAGCTGGAGTCTGGCCACATCTCTGTGGGATCCCATGGGAGAATGGACCCTGCTTCCATGTCTCCCATCTGCACCGTAATCCATGGCACATTCCTCCAGTGATCTCAGGGCTGTGTAGAAAGTAGCTTCCTCTGACACGTGGGCAGCCTGTGTTAGCGTTAGGTAGTCCTCACAATCCTTACCCCTCATCTTCCCCCACTTTGCTAGCCACCAGGCTGGCCACCCGCTCTGCTCCTGCAGGGACTTCTTTTTTTTTTTTTTTTTTTTTTTTTTTTTTGGATTTGGTTTTTTCGAGACAGGGTTTCTCTGTATAGCCCTGGCTGTCCTGGAACTCACTCTGTAGATCAGGCTGGCCTCGAACTCAGAAATCCGCCTTCCAAGTGCTGGATTTACAGGCATGGGCCACTATTGCCCGGCTCCTGCAGGGACTTCTTAGGGCTGCCTTAGGAGAGGCTGGATCTGTCTCATTGATAATCTTGGTGTAAATCTTCCCGATCTCCAGAGGCACTGCACTAAGAAGATACCTAATGTGTGTAAAATCAATAAAGAGACAAGCGTTTGTCCTAAGACACATACTCTTGGGCTGGCACAGGGTTCCGGGGTAAAGGTGCCTGCCTTGTGAGCCCGTCAACCTGAGCTTGATCCCCAGAACCCACATAAAGGGGAGGAGGGCCAGGCTCCATGAAGCTGTTCTCTACCCTCCACATGCACTCTGGCCAGCATGCCCACACACGTACCACACATACACTCAGGAACAGTAGGAAAAATAACTTAAAATATTTTTGTACATGACCTTAGCCAAAAGACTGAGAAGCAACTAAAGCATTTTTTTATTTTGGTTTGGTTTTTTGAATGATTGGTTATTTGATTGATGGATGGATGGATGGATGGATGGATGGATGGATGGATGGATGGATTTTGAGACAGGGGCTGTCAGTGTATGTTTGATGACCTCTTGAACTCAGATCTACTTGCCTCTGCCTCCCAAGTGCTGGGATTAAGGGCAAGCACCACCATACCTAACTAAAACATTTAAAAAATAAAAATAAAAATGGGCCGGGCAGTGGTGGTGCACGCCTGTAATCCCAGCACTTGGGAGACAGAGGCAGGCAGATTTCTGAGTTTGAGGCCAGCCTGGTCTACAGAGTGAATTCCAGGACAGCTAGGGCTATACAGAGCAACCCTATCTTGAAAAAAAAAAATAAAATAAAATAAAAACACTCATTGGGGCTGGAAAGATGGCTCATCTAATTGGTGAAGTGCTTGCCCTGTAAACATGGGGACCTGCATTCCATACCTGGAACTCCTGTGAAAATGGCGGGCATGATGGCACACACTGTGATCCCAGTGCTGGGGAAGCCAGGCTGCTCTGGGAGCTTGGATGCTGTTTCTGAGGGTGACATTATTGAGGCTGAGGTCAGGGTTGTCTTCTTTCCTTCACATGCATGTTCATATATGTATATGCACATCTGCACACACATGGACACTTGTGCACATGAAAAAGCCCTCCTTTTCATGCTAATGTTGAATCCAGGGCTTGAGCCATACTCCTAACTGTCTATGTTTATTTTAAACAAAGTCTCACTGTATATCCCTGGATGACCTTCCTGATGTTCTTACCTTAGCCTCCTCCCAAGTGCTAGGATTACTGTATGTGTGCCACCACACTTGGCCTAAAAACTGCTTTTATTCCATAAATATGTACATATATATGATCCTTCTTAAGTCATATGTATATTAAAGCCTATATGCATAATATTATTACCTAGACACACTGTTAATTTCTAATGCTACCAAAACAAAGTGTTGCAGTCTGGATGGCTCCAAAGAACACAAATTATCCTGTGGAAATTGTGGGAGCCAGGGTTCTAAAATGAAGTATTTGCCTGCAGCGGCCCTTGGTGTGGTGGTGGTAGCAGCTTTGACTGTCCTTGCCTGTGGCCCCCTGGTGGCCCCACTCGCTGTCTGTCTCCATCTTCTCAGGCCGTCTGCTCTGTGGGTTTGCTGTCCTCTCCTGGTGTCAGGGCAGCATTCAGGTTGGATTCAGGGCTGCTCTGCCTCAGTGTGGCCCATGGTAACTGTATCTGCAAGGATACTGTTTCCAAAGCCAGAAAGGACAGGAATTAGGGTGGGGACTGTGTGTGTGCTATTCAACCCACTGTATACTTTTGAAGAATTTTATGTTGTGTATTATCCTGTAACTTAGCTAATTTCCAGGTTTTGTTTCGATACTACAACATGGAATGTTCATATACACATACATTTGCATACATGTATTTACATAATTTTATTCATCTGTACTATGTACTCTTGGAGCCAGATATAATTGTAATCACAGCCTTTGGGAGGTTGAGACAAAAGGAAGTATCACAAGTTCAAAGCCAGGGTCAGTCTGGGATCCGTGGTAAGATAGTCTCCCTCCCTCCCTCCCTCCCTCCATTCCTCCCTCCCTCCATTCCTCCCTCCCTCCATCCTTCCCTCCCTCCCTCCCTCCCTTCTTCCCTCCCTCCATTCTTCCCTCCCTCCATTCTTCCCTCCCTCCCTCCCTCCCTCCCTTCCTCCCCCCTGTCTTTTAATATCAATTATTTATTTGTGCATGTGCTTGTACGCAGTAGTGCACATGTCAAGATTAGAGAACAGCTTTCTGGAGCCAGGTCTCTCCTACCATGGCCTCAAGGGATCAAACTCAATTTATGAAGCTTGTGCCAAAACCACTGTAACTCTAAGCCATCTCACCACCTAGTAAGACATTGTTTTTAAAAACAAACACAAAAGGCCAGACATTTAATCCAAGCACTTAAGAGGCAGATGTGAGATGAAGGCCAGCATGGTCTATATAACATGTTCCAGGCTAGCCTGTCTCTAAAACAGCCTTGTCTCTAGAAGTAGAAGGAGGGTGGTGGTGTAATGGCCCTTCATCTTAGAACTCAGGAGACAGAGACATGCACATCTCTGAGTTCAAGACCAGCTTGGTCTATATAACAAGTTCCAGGACAGCCACGGCTGCCTAGAAGAATATTAAAAGAAAAGAAAAAAGAAAGACAAAAGACAAAGAAGTGCTAGAGAGATGACTCTGGTTAAGAGTGCTTGCTGCTCTTCCAGAGGACCCAGGTTCAGTTCCCAGCGCCCACCACCACCTCTGTAACTTTCGTCCTTTTCTGGCTCCTTCAGACATCAGGTATACATATACTACCCAGACATACCAGCAGGCAACACACCCACACATGTAACATAATAATAGTAATATAAAAATCATGTCAGCCGGGCGGTGGTGGCGCACGCCTTCAGTCCCAGCACTTGGGTGGCAGAGGCAGGTGGATCTCTGAGTTTGAGGCCAGCCTGGTCTACAGAGTGAGTTCCAGGACAGCCAGGGCTATACAGAGAAACCCTGTCTCGGAAAACAAAAACAAAAACAAAAACAAACCAACCCTCCCCCCAAAAAATCATGTGTTATGGCCTGTTTTTCCTGTAGTTATTTAAACTTTTATCATTTATATCTTTAAATAATATGGAATTTACTTCGGTGTGTATTGAAAGATTAGAGATCAGATTACTTTCTTGCAGCTACAGACCCTGCTCCTTTTTTTCTAAGAGTTGTTTATTTCTATGTGCACTGTGTCTTGCCTGCATGTTTGTCTGTGTGAGGGTGCCGGAGCCCTGGATGTGTGAGCACCCACACTGGGTTAGTGTGCTGACCCCGTGTCACTGAAGGAAGCACAGGGCCAGGCGCTGCAGCGGTTATGTAATCAACCATGACTGTCTTATGTGTATCCTCTTTAAAGACCCTCTGTTCCATGTACACTGCTGGTTTATCCACACTGACCTCAGTCGGCTACGTTTTTATTCATGCCCGAATAAAAATTATGAACATATTTTCTCTGCAAGACACTGTTTAGCCTTCCTGTACCTAGGGAAACTAGACACTTCTGGATCACACTCCAGGAGATTAAAAAAGAAAAAAACAGCAAGCCTTAGTTTTTAGAACAATTTTGAGTTCAAAGCAAAATTAAGTGGGGGAAAGTACAGCAAGTTCTCCCAGCCTCTGTCCCCACGCATGTGCTGCCCCTCTGGGGACGCACAGTGTGACCTGTGAGACAAAAGCAGAGCATCTCTGGGACCACCTCCTCAGGGCCACTGCTCAGGCCAGAGGACCGATCTCGAGGAAACAGGAGCAGCCTCTTCCGCAAGCGCCGAGTTTACAAGGGGTCTGGTCTGTCGTCAGCTTATAGTACGCATGTTTACTGCTCACTCTCCTCTTATCTAAATATTTCAGTCCTTCCCCCTCGGTGAAGTCCTGCTCGTTATTATAAACTGGGTCCTTTTTCCACTTCAGCTCATTTCATGGCTAGAAGAATAAGAAAACGCTAGATTTTTTTTTTTTATTATTTTTTATTTTTGAGGTGAGGTCTTGTGTGTGGCTTTGACTAGTCTCAAACTCACAGTCCTCCTGCCTCAGCCTCCCAAGAAGCTGAGATTGCAGCTCTGTGCCACCGCTCCTGGCCAGGAAGCTGATGACTTTTACGTACTGAGATGTTAATTACCTCTTGTACTGGTCCCCAGTGTCAAGCCCCCATTAGCTCTGACATGAATTGATTAGACTTGGGGAGCGGCATCCGTTTGGTTCCCAGGTTCTTTGTGTTTCTGTCAGTGCTTGACAAGGCGTCCCCACCTGGACAGCATCACCTCATAATAAAACTGAACCCCTCACAGGCCTAGAGGTAGAGCTCCATAGTGGACTGTCCACCCAGTATGCTCGGCATCTTTGGAGGTTCCATCCACCCCCTAATGCCCCCAAGCCAGACAGAAACCCCGAGTTACAGTTAAAGGTTCAGAGCTGCGGCTGGCAGCCCACCAAGCATCTGTCCTGACTAGGAGTTCCCCCTTCGTTACCTCTGTGACTAGAGAACAAGTCTGCAGTGTGGTACTCAGAGGGAGGAAGTCTCCAGCTCTCCCAGGCTGGTGCTGCCTGCACAAGGCGGTGTCAGCCCGTGGGTGCCTCGGAAGGCCTGAAGTTCAGGCAGTTTTCCTCACAGCTCTGTCTCCAGACTGCTGCACCTCTGGCTTCTCAGTGCTGTCTCTTCTCATCAAGTGTTCCTTGCCCAACAAAGGTTAGAACCAAGATAGACCCAGGCCTTCCTCTTGCCAGCCTCTCTCTCAGGACATCCTTGTCACAACCTAGAATAGTTTCTCCTAAAGCACCTGGAAACCTATGCTCAAAAGCTTCTGATTTTCAAGTTCCCATGGGAGGAGTGCCAGGCTGAGGCAGTAGGATTGTGAGTTTGAGGCTAGTCAAAGCCACACAGCAAGACCTCACCTCAAAATAAAAATTAAATCAAGCTCCTGAAGTCCTTGCCACATTCTGCTGCAGCTCCATCCCTGTCTGTCCCTGTGCTCTTCTCACTCAGGGCGCCTTGGGGACCTCTCGCAAGCAGGTCTGTTCTGTGGGATGAGAAGGGAGGCCGCACACTGAGCAGTACAGAAGGCTGAGGCAGGCCGACTCCACGGTGGGGGCTGGGGGTGGGGAGCCTTTTCCCCTCACTCTCTTTTTCCTCAGGCCAACTTCTCTTTATTGATGCCATTGTCCATCCATTACCTGGAGGGAGTTCTTGTATTTTGACAGAGATCATCATAGTTCATTCTTTTTTTTTTTTTTTTTTTTTTTTTTTTTGGTTTTGGTTTTTCGAGACAGGGTTTCTCTGTGTAGCCCTGGCTGTCCTGGAACTAGCTCTGTAGACCAGGCTGGCCTCGAACTCAGAAATCCACCTGCCTCTGCCTCCCAAGTGCTGGGATTAAAGGCGCGCGCCACCACCGCCCAGCTCATAGTTCATTCTTAATAAGAAACATTTGAAAATATTCAAGAAGGGGAGAAAAATGTGTGACTTGTCAGCCTGCTATGTGCCATATAAACAGGTGACCCTGAGGGGACCCCAACAGGCCCTAGAGAGCCCTTTGGTGACACACAAGACAGGGTATGCACACTGCACTCCCTTCTGGTGAGGATCCCTACACCTGCCACTGTCCTTAGAAAGAAAGAAGAAGAAAAAAAAAGTGTTGTCTGTCTGTCTCAGAGAAAGTTCTATGGAGAACAGTTTTCTGTTCTGATTTGTTTTGGTTTTTGAGAGGTGGTTTCTCTGTGTAGCCCTGGCTGTCCTGGAACTCACTCTGTAGACCAGGCTGGCTTTGAACTCAGAAATCCGCCTGCCTCTGCCTCCCAAGTGCTGGGATTACAGGCGTGCGCCACCACTGCCCGGCTGAGGAACAGTTTTCCAAGTGTGTGTGTTGGTTTACAAGGCTGACTGTCTCAGCGACCTGTGGTTGTGTCGCCTTTCTGTTCTAGGATCCCTCTTCAGAACCATCTTGTGAAACATTTTGGAAACAAACAGCTTTTAACATAGCACAGGAAGTAACAAATAATGCATTATGTTAGAACATGATAAAATGAGATAAAAGAGGCCATGGGTACAGGACCCCTCAAAGAAGCCAAGGAGGAGTGTCAGGCAGCGGGTGCCTTAAGCTTGTGTCTGGGTGGGACTCCTAGTCTGACCATATTGCCATCCTTGGAATTGGAAGCACATCCCTTGTGAGTTGAGGTGGAACGCTGTCTTATAGACAGAGGCAATTCCCTGTGTCTCCATCCCCTCTGTCCTACCTCTCTTCCTTCCCAAAGTCATCCTGGTCCCACCCTCGTATGGTAAGAACTGAAGGTGCGGGCCACACCAGAATACATGTGTGTGTGTTCATGTATCAGGAGCCTCTTGACATGGGGATGCCTGTGCACTGCCCCACCCTGTGCTGAAGACGACAGACATGTCAGGTTAGAGACCAGAAGAACTGTAGCTGACTGCTTGTTGCAGCTGCTGTGCTCTGCGGAGGGGTTTGGTTTAGGAATGCATGTGTTTTTGAGAGTCTTTCCACAAAGTATAGAAAAGCTATGAAGAGAGGCCCCTCTCCTTCCCAGAAGCCTGCCCTCCCCACCTCCTCCCAGAGCTCTCCAGAGGAAAAATGCTGCTCTCCTGTCTTCTCTTGGTCCTGAGCTACTGCGCTCACCACCTGTTCTTCTGTTCCTGTCTGCTCTCTGTCTCTTCCTCTCAGACTTTGACCCCTGGTCATCAAATAATTGTGAGCAGAATGAGTCAGAGCCCATCCCTGCCAATTGCACTGGCTGTGCCCAGATATTACCCCTCAAGGTAACGCTCCCAGAAGATACTCCGAAGAATTTTGAGAGACTCCGTCCTCTGGTGATCAAGGTAAATAAGAAGCCAGGTTGTCTTATGGACAGCCTGCCCATAAAAGGTGGATCAAGCCCTGCAAAGCCGCAGTAACTGATGGTGGTCTTTTTCATCTCTCTGTGTCACTAAGACAGGACAGCCTCTGTTGTCTGTGGAGATGCAGAGTTTCTCATGTCAGTACCCTGAAGTCACAGAGGGCTTCACCGAGGGCTTTTTCACCAAGTGGTGGCGCTGCTTTCCCGAGAGGTGGTTCCCATTTCCTTACCCATGGTAAGTGGGAAGAGTCCTTAGCGTGCTTGGAGGGGAGGGGCAGGTAGGGGTGAAGCTGTGAGAGCCAGAACACCTTCAGCGCGGAACTGAAGCCCCAGTCGACCTACATGGAGCACAAGGAGGGAGGGAGCAGGGCGCCCAGGAAGGGCCCTGCTCTGCAGAAGCTCTTGGTCTTAGGTACTTTTCTGATGCTGTGATAAATGCTGTGCCCAAGCTGTTTATTTGGGCTTGCATTTCCAGAGGAGTGAGAGTTGATCTCCTGCACCAAGCAGAGTCTTTAAATTCTCAAAGTGACACACCTTTAGCAAGGCCACATCTTCTAAGCTTCCCCAGAACAGTCCCAACAACTGAGGACCAAGTATTCAAACACATGAGCCTATGGGGACATTCTCATTCAGACCATCTTGAACCTGATGACATCTGTTAAACCTTGTTCTAATGGAGAAGGCTCAGGAGGGTTGAGGGCTGAAGAGAGCATAATAGACAGATTAACTGCATCCCATGGGATTCCCATCCCCACTGGGCACATCACAAGAGATTCAGAGGTTAAGTCGTGTCCTGAGCTCACACGGAAGATTGAAACCAGTTGGCTTCCCAAGTCCTTCCTGTGTCCTGCAGGAAACAGGAGCCATTTATTAAGGCTGGGGCTCCCAGGAAGAGCCAGATGCCATGGAGAACTGGCTCAAAGGAAAAATTAAACTTCACCTGAGGGTTTTTGAGGGATAACTCATCTTTTATGTATCTGAGTACACTGTCGCTGTCTTCAGACACCCCAGAAGAGGGCATCAAATCCCATTACAGATGGTTGTGAGCCACCATGTGGTTGTTGGGATTTGAACTCAGGACCTCTGGGAGAGCGGTCAGTGCTCTTAACCACTGAGCCATATCTCCAACACACACACACACACACACACACACACACACACACACACACACAGTTTTTTTTTCCTTTAACAAAATAAGCTCTTAACCTCTGAGCCATCTCTCTAGCCCCCTCAGTTGTGGGGTTGAGACAAATCTCAGGGGTTGAATCTACCTGGCCAATTTATGAGATCCAAGGGGCGGGCTCAGGTTGTCAGGGTTACACATTAGCTCCTCTGCCCGCCAAGCCCTCTCCCGGTCACCCTCCTTTCTTCAGACGTGTCGTCTATTTGTGTGTGCAGTGCCCAGGCCCAGGCCTCCCGCTCTGCCTTTGCCCCTCTCTCCTCCCTTCTTCAGTCTCTCTCCCCTGCGTCACTTCAGCCTCAGCTTCTTCTCCGAGATAGGATGAGTGGATTCCTGCTGTGTGTGAGCCCTCGGACACCATCCACCCACACACAAGGCTGGCAGTAGGACTTCTCTCCGTGCCCACGACTGGCACAGTACCTCATGTCTGCCGGCTTGTCATCCTGGGTCCCATACTTCAGGCATGGTCCTGCTGGGCGATGTGTGTGGCATATTCGCACACACACTTTTATTTTTTTAAGAGACAAAGCTTACCACGTAGCCCTGACTATCCTGGAATTCGCCGTCTAGACCAGGGTGGCCTCAAACTCATATAGATCTACCTGCCTCTGCCTCCCAAGTGCAGGGATTAAAGGCATATGCTACCATGTCCAACTACATAAATAAAAAAAATTAATAATTGTTTAAAAAAGAGAGTGGCTGGGCATTGGTGGCACATGCCTTTAATCCCAGCACTTGGGAGGCAGAGGCAGGCAGATTTCTGAGTTCAAGGCCAGCCTGGTCTACAGAGTGAGTTCTGGGACAGCCAGGACTACACAGAGAAACCCTGTCTTGAAAAAACCGAAGAGACAGAGAGAGAGAGAGAGAGAGAGAGAGAGAGAGAGAGAGAGAGAGAGAGAGAATGAAAAGGTAGAGCGCAGCTGCTCCCCGTGCCCCCACTGCCATTGTCCGCCCCACTCCGCTCTCCTGCCACGGGCTGGCTACCCTGCTGACTTGCTTCTTGTTTCTGTTTCACACCTTTCCAGGAGAAGACCTCTAAACAGATCACAGATTTTACGGGAACTTTTCCCTGTTTTTACCCAGCTTCCATTTCCAAAAGACTCCTCCTTAAACAAGTGCTTCCTGATTCAGCCGGAACCTGTGGTGGGTAGCAAGGTAAGCCGAGGCGGGAGGATCTGGACGCATATGCAGAACCCCCCCCCCATTTGGGCTATGGACCATAGCATGAAGGCCTCCTCTGCATGCAGACTTAGAGGGTGACTTAAGGTCTCCCCACTGCTGCTGGCCTCTGGTTTGAAGGCACATTGTCAGAAAGTCTGCCTGCAGATCTGTGTCCTGCTGCTGTTCCTCTTTAAAGGAGCGTGCAGTTGGTCTGGCATCCCTACCTCAAATCCGAAGGAGTCAGGCTGTCGGTGTGCGGTGTGCCATCACGATCCCAGTCTTTTCTTCTTGTAAATCGAGAATGCAACCCGAGAGAGAAATCTTTTACCCAAACTCAGGAAGACTTTGAAAACCCCACCCACAAATGGCATCAAGGCAGAGAACAGGAAGGGCCAGCACTTGGGGCCTGGGCCTTCTGAATGGCACAGAAGCAAGCGGCCGGCCTGCTATCTACCCTTTCCCATCCGTCAGGCCAGGATGGGGAGAAGCCCTTGTATGTGGGTCTGTCTACTTTTGTCTAAGGGTTTTGTTGTTGTTGTTTTAAGTTGTATTCTTGAGAAAGGTTTCTGAATTTTGACTGTTTTGAACAATTAAAGGGATAAAGTGTCCCACCTGTAGCCTTCTGCCAGCTCTGGTCTGTGTCCGCAGCCTCCTGAGGCTCCTTATTTGGTCCAGACTTGCTGACATGTCTTGAAGGAATGTAAAAGCCTATAAAACCCACGCTCTCACCTCAGACTCAGTGCTTGGCCTGCTGTGTCCAGCTCAGGGCCCCAGTGTGATATTATTTTCATAATTAGGATAGAATTCTGGGCAAGGGACCTTATCTTGATTTTTCTCACTTGAATTCTGAAGTGAATTTCTCCCCTTGCTGAACACAGAGGATACAGGCAGGGAGTCAGAGCAGCCGCCCCGGTGGCTATCGAAGCTGTCTATGCAGTGTTTTGAGAAGGGAGTGGCCCCAAAGACAGGGATCCTAAGAGGCTGGCTTCTTAGAGCATGTGTGTCCCCACCCTGGCCCGAGCTTCTTTCCAAGGGACTGGCCTCACTGCTCCACCCTGTCGGCCTCCTCCCAGTCCCTGAGCCCTGGTCAAGCCGAGGTCCAGAATCCCAGGGCAGTCTTGGCATAGAGAAGAAGCAGGGTCTGGTCAGCACTCGGCCCCACTCCCCTGTTCCTCAGGTTGCCTAGGGCTGCCCCTCCACCTTCTTTCCATCCTGGGCATGAGGGGGTACGGCCCGAGCCTCTGAGCCTGTGAATGAGGGCTGCCCACACCTGACTGCGGCCTTGCAGGACTATATACAGCACTGCAGGAGATGGAGCACCTGACAGTGTGGCTTCCTGTCCCCTTCAGGCCAGCTCAGGATAAGAGGTGGCCTCCTGTGCCCAGGGTGCTAGTGAGGTGGCTCCGAGTGGCTGTGGAGACACACGTGGGAAGCACGTGCTCCTGGGCCGGCACTGAGGCTGTTCCTCTTGCGGGCCTGAGGGCGGCTTGGGAGGCTCAGTGCTGTGAGCACTTCTGCCGGTGCACAAGACCCAGCCTCAGTCCCCAGCGCCCACTGGGCGGCCCAACGCCTGGGACCCAGACCCAAGGATTCTGGCTCCTACTTTGGCCTCCCAGACTACCCACACATAGGGATACAGATAATTAAATAAATAGCTCATAGAAGAGATTTTATTCTGGTCTCAGTTCCAGGAGATGTCATGATTAGGAAAGACTAGTGTGTTTTGTCTTTTAGACGTAATAATAAAATTTGTTATTAATCATGTTTTCCTTATTGCTCAGCCAGCTAAGAAACTAAAGACCATATGAAAGGCCAGTTAGCACACCCCTCAATCCCAGCACTCGGGAGGGAGAAGCAGAACTGTGTGAGTTCAGGGCCAACCTAGTCTACGTGAAGCTCCAGGACAGACAGGCTGTCGCGTGTAAAGGGTTTTGTCCACTCACAACCTGCTCTCTCTTCTTTCCCCGGTGCCCACTCTGTGCTCCAGATGCATAAGGTGCATGACCTGTTTACCGTTGGCAGTGGGGAAGCCATGCTGCATCTCATCCCTCCCTTCCAGTGCCGAAGACACTGTCAGTCCGTGGCCATGCCGATCGAGTCTGGGGATATTGGTACGTGGGTCCCAGGAGGACAGAGACAGTATTTCTGAGTGTCAGACGGTGCCTTCAAGTAGGTTCTGTCCAGTTGAATCAGAAATAACATTTTATTAACAGAGTCGATGTGTTGACTTAGAACCGCTAAGGTGGCCCAGGGCACGTGTGCACAGACACCATCGAGAGTGATGGTGTCTGCTGGCCATAGCTGCTTCGTGGGAGAAGGGGTTCTCGAGTTGTTTAGAGTAAGTCCTCATTTCATACATGATGGAGTTGAGATGAGTCGCATGACCTTCCTAGTGCCCAGCGTCACGTCGGGCAGCCTGACATCTCGGCCTCACAGAGGCAGGCCAGGGCAGGGGAAACCTTTATACCTGTTGTGCAAATTAGACAGTGTGAGGTGAAGGGCCCCCGCCCTCACATGGGCGTCTCCTGTGTGGGCCACAGCTGTGCCCAGACTCTCAGCATGACCCACCCCTGATTCTGACTCCATGTTTCCCAGTCAGTGTCCTCAGAGTCTATTCCAGAGTCAGTCAGTTGCCAGAAGCCCTCGCGGCAGAACAAAGGTGGCAGCAGCTGCCCTGCGTGTGCTGTCTCACAGGACCTGGTAAGGTCTGAGCCCCGCCGAGCCGAGGCCGCTTCCAGTTGGGTCCTTTGAGCACTGGCCACCTCAAGTGTGGCAGTGAGCATCCCAAGATGCTCAGAAAGCTCTCCCCTCAGTGAGGGCCGGGAGCTGACGCTGTGCCAGGCTGTGCTCTGAGCCCCAGAGCCTTTGCTTTAGTGTGGGGATGGGAGGTGTGACTGGGACCGAGCAATAGTACTGGGTCTCGCTGGTCTGGGCCCACCACGAGAAACTGTGATAGCAGTGGGTGTGATGGAAACAGGGGCCCTGCTGCCTGCAGTGGGGGACCTTACATTGAGGGTGGCCGTTACAGAAAGTGTGGTCTCTCTCTCTAGTCCTCTACAAATACCAGTGTTCAGACAACCCAGAAGCACTTTAAATGTTCCAGTTCCAGACAACCTGGTCCCCCAGCATCCATGCTGCCCGTGACGGGTGTGAAGAGAGGTGTCTGACAGCCAGCCACCAAGGACGCATCATAGGCGCCTGGGACACAGGCCAGGCTTCTGGCTGGCAGAGCCTGGATGGATAGCCACGTGGCCTGCACAGAAGAGGGCAGATACTGAGGAAAAGAACAGGCCTGGGAGAGTGGGGGAATGGTTGGCACCCAGAGTCCTGGTCGGAATGCAGGCGATGGTACTGCTGCCACAGGGGTCAGGACTGGAGTCAGACCACAGGGTGTAGCACAGCCACTCCGGACCCTTACGAACGATCCAGAGACACTGACTATGATTTATTTCTGTTTTTACTTTTTACCAAAATATTCTCTAACCTGGAAGTGGAGGGGAGGAATTATAGATCACAGGGAATCCAGGAGTGGAGACAGTGTCAAGGTTGCCAAGTGTCAGGCACTGCGGCAGCTGTCACGGCACAGTCTCAGCAAGAGCAGGTGACTGTTCGGTCACCAAGTAACGGCGAGTGCCTGCTCTGCACACTTAGCTTCTAGACAGGTACCAGAGGCTGCATCCCGGCACTCTATCAGCGTCTAACCTTGTGCTGTATCTAAAAGGAAAAGCCTGCGATGATTTTAATTACAACTTTGAACACACGGTCTTGTATAGTCTGGCTGGCCTGGTGTCACCATATAGCCCAGGCTGGGGTCACACTTGCAGGAGTCCTGCCTATCTCAGGGCTGGCGTCACAAGTGTGGGCCCGCTCTGGCTCCCATGTGCACTACTTACTTAACTTACTTTGGGTCTTTTTGAGATGGGGTCTGGCTGCGGATTTGTGGCTGGCTTCAAAGCAGAAGACTCCCTGCCTTGATCTTTCGTGTGCGAAGAGTAAAGGTGTAGCCCCACACTCAGCAAGAGACCCACCCTGCTCCATGTGCAGGACAGTACTGTGGGCCACAGGCTCAGTGCTGGGTGACAGCAGCAAGTCGCTGTCCTCATACATTCAGATCATGTGAGCGTCTACGTTCACATCGTTCATGACCCCGTGGGTAGACACGGGAACACTCTGAGAAGGCCCTGGCACCAGGCTGAGTCAGGACTTGGAACCAACTGTCTTCATACACAGTGGGCAGGGTATACAAGGGTCTGGAGTGGTGGAAGGACTGTGGAGGCTTCCTCTCTCTGAGTTCCTTCAGGACAGTGTTTACAGAGCACATGGAAAATGCTGACTTAAGTTTATCTGTGTGTGCTCTAGTAAAGTCATCTTAGAAATAACCTTGCGCTCCTGACAGAACACATCCTGTCTTACTAAAAAGCATAAGATAGGGGGCTAGAGACATGGCTCAGTGGTTAAGAGCACTAACTGCTCTTCCAGAGGACCTGAGTTCAAATCCCAGCAACCACATTGTGGCTCACAATCATCTATAATGGGATCTAATGCACTCACTCTTCTGGTGTGTCTAAAGACAGCTACAGCGTACTCACATACATACAATAAACAAGTTAATCTTTTTTTTTTTTTTTTTTTTTTTTAATATCAGCTCACAGAGAATTAGTACAAACAAAACAAGGAATCCTTACTTAGGTTTTGGAGAGCCCAGAGACCTGCAGAGCAAGAGCAGCCAGACAGCAGACCCCTGTCTCTGTGGCTCTGTCCCGCTGTCCCGCTCCCAGCCATTCACTGCTTTCCTGTCACTGTTTTCCTCCAAGGCTATGCTGATGCTGCCCACTGGAAGGTCCACGTTGTAGCCAGAGGGGTCCAGCCTTTGGTCATCTGCGACGGAACCACTCTCTCAGAACTGTAGGAGACAACTGCTTGGAGATCTGAAAGCCGGGCTGAAAAGAGTGCGGAGCGGGGAATAAAAACACTGAAACACTTTCCGTGGGTTGGCTGCTTAGTTACCTGCCCTGGATGCTTCGGCAGTCAGCTGTATGCTGAGACAGTGGCTTGGGTCAAGCCATCTTGTCTGTCTCTAGATTCCACAGGAAGGATCAGAGACTGGCCAAGACTTTGCTTACACCTATCCTCTCCCAGGCCTGTGGGCTCCAAGGTATCGGAAATAGGCTGGTGGCTCTCTGATGTGTGTAGACGTGGTTCCGCTACCGTCCTGGCGGTGGAGGGCAGCAGTAGGTCCTGATACTGTTTGTCCACTCTTCCTTGCCACATCACCCTGTACTTGGTGGGAAAACCATGGCTGGCTTTAATCACTACGGTTTGACAGGGAGAGTGGATTTGGAACCAGTGGGGGAAGGGATCAGATAGCTGGAACTGCATGGCTGAGGGTGCCTGCTGGCACCAGGTGTCTGGTGCACACCTTTAACCCCAGCACTTGAGTGCATGTCTTTATGAGTTCTAGGCTAACCTGGTCTCCATAGTGAGTTCCTGGTCTACCGAGTGTTAAATAGTGAGACTCTGTCTCAACACCACCCCGCCACTCCCCCACCTCGATCTTGGGATGTAACTCAGAGGTAGAGTGAAGTCATCAGCATCACGAAGAGGAGAAGGACAGTGCATGTCTTACATATGTCCATGGCTCCTGGAGTTTTTATGATGGGTGCTTGAGACTGGGTTACAGTGCAAGCCTTACTAAATCCTGGTCCTTTCCACACTGCCATCAGACTGTTTGCTCAGAAGTTCGGCCTCCCCGAGCTGGCCAGAGAGCTCTCTGCTAAGGCCACAGAGCCTTTGTCAACCGCTGCTGTGCCCCACCCCCTTCAGAAGGAATGAGTTAGAATAGCTGGCCGAGGGAGACAGGGCACCTCCCTGAGTTTCATCTTTAGGCCTGACTTTCTACAGAGATACTTGTCAGCAGCCTCAAAGCTGATGTAAATGGTCAAGGGAGGAGCAGCAGGGCCGAGTGTTTGCTGTCCGGTGTGCAGCTCACTTCATGGCCCTCTGCCCTGCTGTTCTGGGGGTTTTTGGGTTTTTTGTTTGTTTGTTTGTTTTGTTTTGTTTTGTTTTTGTACCAAGACAAGGTGAGATGTTGGTTTAGTCAAGGTGCAGGAGTGTCCTGACTAGTACTCTGCTGCACTTACTGCACCTCCAGGTGCTTTTGGAGTGTCCGTATCAAATAGTGCAAATAAGAATGGTCTGCCCTCTGGTTTTGTTTTGTTCTTTTTTAGACAGGGTCTTGATGTGTAGCTCTGGCTAGCCTGGAACTCGTGTAGATTCAGATTGGCCTCAAACTCACAGAGATCGACCTGTGTCCCCAGTGCTGAAAATTAAAGGCATACACCATTACACCCAGTTTCCTCTACCTTCTTCTTTTTTTGTTTTTGTTTTTGTTTTTCAAGACAGGGTTTCTCTGTGTAGCCCCGGCTGTCCTGGAACTCACTCTGTAGACCAGGCTGGCCTCGAACTCAGAAATCTGCCTGCCTCTGCCTCCCAAGTGCTGGGATTACAGGCGTGCTCCACCACCGCCCGGCTTCCTCTACCTTCTTATTGATCTTTTGTTGACACGATTAGGTACTTGGTAACTAATCATCCCTTATAAAGATGGGCCAAAAAAATTGAGTGGCTTCTGGCTCCAAATTGCAGAAGTCAGAGAGCTGCACAGGTCTATAGGCCAAGATGGCCAGTGGAGTGAGCCCCTGGGGTCCTCTCTGCCCTTGGAGGGCCCTGTACCTCCTCCTAGGCCCTCATTCCCTCGAATCTCATAACAGCAGTGGGGAGCATGAGTGGGGTTAACCAAAGAGGGCACTCAGAGGCCGCTGAGGTGGTTGTGGTTTGTGAAAGGCAAGTCCAGGGTGGAAGGGCTCTAAGCCTCTTCAGGCTCAAGTAGGAACTGCACCTGGGGAGCTCCCCACCCCCACCCCCAAAGAATGGCCCCTTTGTGTGCCCTTGGAGGAGAAACAAGCCTTTGTACACAGAAAAGTCCCGCTGTTAAGCAGTTAGGATTTCAGAGATTGTAAGTCGAGAGGACCAAGCAGAGGTCAGCCCTGAGCTTCCAGGGCCCTCCCCTGATGCACACAGAGCAGGCTCACACAGGACCCTCCCCTGATGCACACACAGCAGGCTCACACAGGACCCTCCCCTGATGCACACACAGCAGGCTCACACACAGGGCCCTCCCCTGATGCACACACAGCAGGCTCACACACAGGACCCTCCCCTGATGCACACACAGCAGGCTCACACAGGACCCTCCCCTGATGCACACAGAGCAGGCTCACACAGGACCCTCCCCTGATGCACACACAGCAGGCTCACACAGGACCCTCCCCTGATGCACACAAAGCAGGCTCACACACAGGGCCCTCCCCTGATGCACACACAGCAGGCTCACACACAGGGCCCTCCCCTGATGCACACACAGCAGGCTCACACAGGACCCTCCCCTGATGCACACACAGCAGGCTCACACACAGGACCCTCCCCTGATGCACACACAGCAGGCTCACACACAGGACCCTCCCCTGATGCACACACAGCAGGCTCACACAGGACCCTCCCCTGATGCACACACAGCAGGCTCACACACAGGACCCTCCCCTGATGCACACACAGCAGGCTCACACACAGGGCCCTCCCCTGATGCACACACAGCAGGCTCACACAGGACCCTCCCCTGATGCACACAGAGCAGGCTCACACACAGGACCCTCCCCTGATGCACACACAGCAGGCTCACAGGGCCCTCCCCTGATGCACACACAGCAGGCTCACACACAGGACCCTCCCCTGATGCACACACAGCAGGCTCACACAGGGCCCTCCCCTGATGCACACACAGCAGGCTCACACAGGACCCTCCCCCTGATGCACACACAGCAGGCTCACACAGGACCCTCCCCTGATGCACACACAGCAGGCTCACACAGGACCCTCCCCTGATGCACACACAGCAGGCTCACACAGGACCCTCCCCTGATGCACACACAGCAGGCTCACACAGGGCCCTCCCCTGATGCACACACAGCAGGCTCACACAGGACCCTCCCCTGATGCACACACAGCAGGCTCACACAGGGCCCTCCCCTGATGCACACACAGCAGGCTCACACACAGGACCCTCCCCTGATGCACACACAGCAGGCTCACACACACACACACCGCTTGGGCCTCCAGAGCCTGCTGAAATGTGATCGTTTCCACCGAAGGCTCTGAGGAGGCCTAGAGGTGAAGTGCAGGGTCACTGTCCGAGCCTGGGGCTTACCTTGTGTCCTTCCCCTGTATGACTCTATGTTTAAACTCAACAGTTGAAAACTAAGAAAACCTTGCCTGTATTGGCCTTCAGGGCACCTTGGAAACCCCAAAAGTCCCAGGCTGCTGTGCAGCAGCAGAGAAGGATCAGAGACCAGCCCAGGCGTCTGTGTGAGCTTCAGCTGAGACCCCCAGTAGGTGGAGCATAAGGGAGAAATTCTCAGAGGCGTTTCCACTCGTAACTACTTCATAGAAGTCACTCACCTCAAGGACTTCTGCAGGCAGGGCTGAGGGCTGGAGACAAGCAGCAAAGGGCCCTCTGCGTGCCTGGTGGTGTGGAAAGGAGGGTGAGGTGGTGAGGTGAGGAACTGAGGGGGCAGGACCAGCCTAACTGCCTCACCTCAAGTGCCAGTGGGAATCAGCAGTGGCGCTCCGGAAAGGTGGTATTGCTACTACACAGTGGCCTGGCCGGCTCTGTGTGAGTTGGCTCATTCTCTGTGGAACTCCAGGCTCTAGATCGGCTCTCTGGGGAGGAGGGATTGTGAACCAGCTTGAAGCATTTGCATCCAAGTGCCCAGAGCTCACACAGTCAGCTCTGAAAGGATACCACAGCCATTGCTGTTTATGGAAGAGCCAGGGATTGGCCTTACCCCATTCTGGGTTTTACTAAAGAAGAGAGGTGACCTGTGACAGTCACCAATTTGGTGCGATTCAGAGCAAATTTGGGTGTGGGCTTGCTTCTTTGTTTGAAACAGGATCTCCTTATGTAGCCCTGGCTGGCCCGGAACTTACTGTGTAGAACAAGCTGGCCCAGAGATCTGCGTGTCTCTGCCTGCCTCCCGAGCGCTGGGGTTGTATGGGCTGTCTCCTAAAAGACAAACAAGAATAACATCCCGAGCCGGGTGTGGTGGCGCACGCCTGTAATCCCAGCACTTGGGAGGCAGAGGCAGGCGGATTTCGACCAGCCTGGTCTACAGAGTGAGTTCCAGGACAGCCAGGACTACACAGAGAAACCCTGTCTCGAAAAACAAAAACAAAGAATAACATCCCGAGTCATTCTGGCCTCCCGTGCACGTGGAGACGGAGATGCTGCCCTTCAACCATAACCTCACAAGGAAGGAAACTGAGGCTAGAACAGGAAACTACCAACAGGTGGGCAGGCGGTTCCGCTCACAGAGAGTGCCCTTCTTGGCTGTGGGCGTGCCCCGCTGGGGTGGGAGACTGTGACCAAGAAGGTCAGCAAGGCAGGAGCCCTGGGGAAGGACAAGCGGGAGGAAAGAATCTCACCGGATCTTTATATAAGTCCTCTCCCTGTGCCCCTCCCCATTTGAGATTTTTTTTTTTTTTTTGACCGCATGTAGCTGGAACACAACTGTGTTCAGCCGTTTTCCCATTGCTGCCTGGAATTCCAGATGTGTGTCCAGCTCCAGCTGTGGGTCCCCTTGGAGTTACATCACTTGTTTTTCAGTTCCCAACCTTCTGGTCCCTTCGTCCAAAGCCCAGCAGAGGCCCCAGGGTCGAATCCATTGCTCTGAAAGCCAGTGTGGCGTTCCTTCCTTCCCCACAGGTGACCTCAGCCTTGTCCCTGTGGCCTGGATGTGCTCAGCCCACCGCCTCCACGGCAACCGTCCAAGGATCAGTGCCTCCTGGCCCAGGCAAAGCCAGGCAGTGTGGGGAAGGGAAGGGGCTCAGCCCCCACCCAGCTGGTGACTGAAGCGATGCGCTTGAATGGTACTTCGGAGCCCATGCATGCCCATGAGGAGCAGTGGGCGCTTAAGGAGACAAGCCCTGTGGAGAATGGAAATGGGGCTCTGGGCAGGCAGCCAGTCTCACCTTGTCTCCAGGCAGCTCCTCCCGGAGAAGATACCAAAGAGACAGACAGACAGGTGCTCACTCTGCGCCCAAGCCAGCCAGCCTGGGCGCAGCGTGACTTCAAGTTCCGGGCTCTGGAGGGAGAAGTCCTCCAGCCAGCTTGGCGTGCGGGCAGGCAGGCGGTCCATCCAAGCCCCTCAGCCGTCTGGGTTCCCTGCCTTGCATAATTTCAGCATTAGTGCTAACTACATCTGTCATTTTCCTCCCTCCCTCTGGAGAATGGAATGTCCAGACTCCTGAAGCCCAGCCGGGGTCAAAGAATGGTTACATAACCAAGCAGAGACCCTCCCGCCTCTCTCTCCCGGCGCCTGTCAGTCAGGCAGTGGTCACTAGTCCAAGAGCCAGGGCTGCCAGCACCCTGCAGAGAAGGGGGCCCCACCCGCCCGTGTTTTGAGTTTCAGGCAAATTGGGAAGTCAGAACATCTGCTTTGCACCAAGTTTTACCTCATTACCCCACAGCCACTCTGGGGTGGGGTCCCCCTGGACAGTCACCTCATTACCCCACAGCCACTCTGGGGTGGGATCCCCCTGGGCAGCCATGCTTACTCTGTCCACAGCGTCCCTCCCTCAGGCTGCACTGGGTGCAGGACCAGCGGGCATGGGCATTTCCAGAGAAGCCTGCCTCATAAGGCACCCTCCCTTCCATGTCGTCCCGTAGTGCTCCCCACAAAGGGCCCACAGTGGCCCTCCACCCCTCCTTCCTTGTCTCCCTGACTCCCACGGAAAGACCAACAACAGATGCCCAGAGTCCGGGAGAAAAGGACAAAGTAGCCAAGGATGCCCCCAAGCATAGCCTCTTCCCGCTGTCCTCAGGGAGCAATGCAGTCTAGAAAATCAAGCCGTGGCATCTGCGTGGCCGTGGGAGGAGAGGGACATTTATCCGTCCTAGCCACCAGGGCCCATGGATGACCATGTGCAGCGTACACAGTAATTCAGCTCGCTGCAAACTTGGAGAGGTAGAGAGCAGGTGTGAATTAAGGTTCTGTGTAATAGACTTTTTACTTTTTTTTTTACTTTTTGTTGTTGTTGTTGTTGTTGTTTTTGGTTTTTTCGAGACAGGGTTTCTCTGTGTAGACCTGGCTGTCCTGGAACTCACTCTTCTGTAGACCAGGCTGGCCTCGAACTCAGAAATCCGCCTGCCTCTGCTTCCCAGAGTGCTGCGATTACAGGCGTGCGCCACCACCGCCCGGCTGAATTTTTACTTTTTTGCAATTAAAAGTATGTATGTTGCTTGGTGAGAAGGATCCTGTTCTTGGTGCACTTTAATCTTCCCGTTCACTCTCTTCCCCAGAAAGGATGGCCAGTGGGCCTTGAGGCAGGTCTGGGACACTGAACACTAGGACCTCTGGCCCCCCTACCCCCTGCCACATCCCCCCCCCCGGGCTTCACTTGTTCTCCCTCCCTCACCCTTGTGCTTTTTACTCAAAATTGACCACGCGTCCTCAAGAGCATCCCACTCACAGTGGCACAAGTGAGGACCCAAGCCCCCTGCTGGCTCAGTCCAGGCACCCGCAGACGAGCGACACTCAGTTAACGTGGCTTTAAGCCATTGTGTTGTGTGCATATGTGTGTAAATGTACATACATGTATATGGATATAATACAGGATATGATTTCTTTTTATATAAATGTGTAACCGGGCCATATTTTTTTCACTCTCTCTGTTTTTGTTGTTGTTGTTGTTGTTGTTGTTAGCATTCTGTCTAAACTACACCCTACAGTTACCTGGCAACAGCCAGGTGGGCCTGGCCCACTCTAAAGGGGGCTGCCTGGCCCTCCTCCCTCTCTTCCTCTTGCTTCTCTCGTCCTCCTGGGCTCTTCCCTCTCTCCACGTGCTCATGCTCATGGCCACCCTCTGCTCTCCTCTCTCCTCTCTGCCTCTCTCTCTCTCTCTCTGCCTCTACTCCCCTCTTAACTCCCCTCCCCATGCCCTGAATAACCTCTATTCTATACTATACTGTTGTCATCCTGTGGCTGGTCCCTCAGGGGGGAGGGAAGCCTCGGCATGGGCCCCCTCCGGTGAGACACCCCGTCCCCCCCACACCTCACCACACCCCATAAAGCATCTTCTTAGACCTCTTTATCTTTTTATAAACACATCAGTTGTTATTGTTATTTTCAGATAAGGTCTGTATGTAGCCCTGGCTGGTCTGGAACTTACTATATAGACCAGGCTTAGCCTCTGACTCACAAAGCTCTGCCTACCTCTGGCTCCCAAGTGCTGAGATCACTGAGACACCACCATGTCCAGCCCCGAGGCAGTCTTACTCGGTTTTTCTTACTTCCTGTGTCCCCCTCCCCCCCCCAGCCTCAACTTCCCTGCTAAGCCATGTACACATCTGTACTCCACTTCAGATCTTTTCAGTGTTTCCTTCGTGGGCTCTTATCACAGTCATGAGGGGAGGGGCGTGGTGTCATCATATGTTTGTCTTGTTTGTTTGTTTGTGTTTGTTTAGCTAGAGGGGGCTCTCATGTAAACTAGGCTGGCCTCGAACTCCTTATGTAGCCAAAATGATCTGAACATCACGCCGCCCTGTGTCCACTTTCAGAGGACTGAGATTACAGCCAGGTGCTATGATGGAAACCAGGTGAGCGCATCCCCAGCCCCTCAGCACTCACTCTCGGTCCTTCTCATGGTTAACTCTTTGTGGTGTGGCTGCGCCTGGTTTATCCAGCCATGCTGTGTGTGTGTGTGGGGGGGGGGGAACAGGGCCCAGCGAGACTTTGCATTATACACTGAGAAGCTGGTGCTAAGTATTTATTTGCACTGCACGAAATGAGTGTGATTGCTCATTACCACCCTAATGTTCACCCAGAGGCTCAACTCCTTTGCCTGCTCAGAGTTAAACATTTTAGCACCTCTGCCAAGGGTTGGCATCTGGTTCATGTCGAAGGGAAGTGAGGTAATGAGATAGCCCAGTTGTTCTCAGTGCTATCCTTACCCCTTGAGAGCATTTGAGAGTGACTTGGGAGTCCTCCCTCCTCCCTCCTTCCTCCCTCCTTCCTCCCTCCTTCCTCCCTCCTTCCTCCCTCCTTCCTTCCTCCCTTCTCCCTAGGGTTCTCACCCTCACCACTCCCTCCCAAGCCCTCTACCCTACTACTAGGATCTCAGGACTGAGGAAGCTTGAGCCTGCACTCCCCTCAGTGCGCCCTCTCCTTCCTCCAGCCAGCATGGCAGTGCACAGCACTCCTGAGGCCGCCCGGGGAGTACCCCAGTGCCCAGAGCTCATCCCCGTGCTCGGAGCCCCTCCCTCGCCATGCCCACAGTGCACCTGGCCCCTCCCAGGGCTCCACTCTTCCTGTGCTCTGCCCAGGACCACACCCTCAGGTGTCCTGCCCCACTGTGTTCCTCTGTGCCCTTCCCACCACCCCAGTTCTCGCTCCAGCAGGCTGCCACCGCAGTCTCTCTAGGGCACAAGTGCCATTTCCTCCCTGTGCCCTGGGACTCCATGGCCGGCCTCCGTCTTCCTCCCCTTCCCATCCTGACTTGCTGTGCCCACCTCTCCTGGAACCCAGGGTGGTTCCTGGAAACAAATGTCCAGGCTGAACTTTTAGTTTTTATGAAGCTCTCTTTTTAGAGCAGTTTTTAGGTTCGCCTCAAGATCAAGGGGAAGACAGGGAGTTCACGTGTACACACACACACACACACACACACACACACACACACCCCGCACTAGCACACACAGCCTTCCGCTTCCCAACACCCGGCACCAGACCAGAACAGCCTTTAGAACCGTGAGCCTGGGTTGACCGTCATTTCCACCTGTCGACTGCAGTCTACCCCAGGTTCCCTCGGCTCTAGCCATTCTCCACTGCACACCACTATAGTCCTGCATACAGTACATGGTGGGGGGGGAGTAAGGGGGTTAGGGGGGTTGTCATTTGCTTTTTTTGGGGGGGGGGCGCAAGGTCTTTCTACATAGCCCTGACTTTTCTGAAAGTCACTATGTAGACCAGGCTGGCCTCCAAATCACAGAGATTGCCTGTCGCTGCCAGTTTACTTAGGGTTGGCTGCTTCAGGTCGGGTAGGGTTACTTACTGGCATGTGGACAGCTTACCATCAGTTACCCGGATAAAGAAAAAACGGCTCCTCCCACCCCAGCTGCCACAAACTGCTAACACAGCTCTTCAGGGACAGGTGGGGCCCGTCAGCTCCTCCCTCACCCATGACCCATGATGCAGATATGAACAGACCCCAGCCTTAGCGCAGGTTTTGACCACGGCTGCCGTACTGTGTACAGTAGGCGTGGCCTGTCCGAAAGTCAGCATCTCACAGTCCTCCTCCCGCCCCCCAGCTCTTCCGTCAATGCGTCTTGAGCCCTGGGATGGACGGACGATACAGATCTCAGCCGGTGCTCAGCGTCCGAGGGACGCTCACTCCCAGCACTCCGCCCAGTCGGTCTCCGCCAGCACGGGGTGACGTGCGCGTTTGGATTCTGGCCCTCCTGTCTGGTCTGTATTACAGCTATTCCCGTCTTATTTTCATTTGTGGTTCCCCAGTGACGCATGATGGCAAACACTTGCTATTTGCCATCCGTATGTCTTCATTAAGAAGTTCCCTGGGGTCCTTGGCCATCTTTTAAGTTAGGTTGGTTGTTTTCTCACCTTGCATTTAAGAGTCCGCTCTATGTATGTTCTGGTAATCATTCCTTATTAACTGTCTTTCTCCAGACTCTGACCTGTTTTATTCTCTTGACATCGTTGATTTAGAGCAGAAGTATACCCTTTCCTTGTGTGTAGTTTTCCTGAAATAGTCCCAACAAAGTCCAGGCTAGCCCCAAATCCTCAAGCCTCTGGCTCATCTTTCTGGGTGCTGGGATTACAAACCCGAGCCACCACACCTCGACGGAAGGTTCCGATTTCCAGTCAAGCCAGCTTATGGACTGTGCCTTTGGTACTGGCTGCAAAAGCCTCCTCTGGGACTGGGGAAGTGACTCCTGCTCTTGCAGAGTTCGGTCCCCAGCACCTACGTGGCGAATCATAACCGTCCATAGTGCCAGTTCCAGAGGATCTGGCCTCTTTTGGCCTCCATGGGCATTGCATACATATGTGTGCGCACATGTGACATACATGTAGGCCAAGCACCCATACATCACAGTTTTAAAAGATTTATTTATTAGTATATGTAAGTACACTGTAGCTGTCTTCAAACACACCGGAAGAGGGCGCCAGATGCCATTACAGATGGTTGTGAACCGCCATGTGGTCTCTGGGAATTGAACTCAGGACCTCTGGAAGAGCAGTCGGCGATCTTAACCTCTGAGCCATCTCTCTAGCCCATTTTCTTAACTGATGATTTTTGGGAAAGGAGCCAGCTCTGCTCACTGGGTCAGGTGCTGCCCCTGGGCTGGTGGTCCTGGGTTCTGTAAGAAAGCAGGCTGAGCAAGCCATGAAAGCCAGCCACCCTCCAGCCTCTGCAGCAGCTCCAGCCTCAAGGGCCCTGCCCCGACTCCCCTTGCTGATGGGCCACAACTGGAAGCCAAATACAGCCTTCCCTTCCCAAGTAGCTTTAGCCATGGGATCTGACACAGCAGTAGAGGGACCCTAACTGCGACACCCAAGCATACACAAAGACCTGGACTCAATCCCTGGCGCCATGTAAACTGGGCACGGTGCACACACGTAATCCCAGCACTCAGGGTGGAGGCAGGGGACGAGAAGTCCAAGGTCATCCTTGGCTTCAGCCAGCCAAGAACATGTGTCTCAGATAAAAACATAAATGAATGAAAAATAAAGAGGAGGGCTGGAGAAATGGCTGGCCCGAGTTCCACTCCTAGCTAGCGCCCACAAGGGGCTGCCCAACTGTGTGTAAGGCCGGCTCCAGGGCTCTGAGGCCCTCTCTGACTTCATGGACAGGAGGCATGTACATGGTGCACTGACACACATTCAGAGAAAGCACCTACACACATAAAATTATATATATATATATATATATATATATATATATATATATATAAAATCTAAATATATATTGTGTTATATATTATATATTATGTTATATATTATATGTTGTATATTATCTTTATTATATATTATATTTATTATACATCATATGTATCATGTATCATATATTATGATTATTATATTATTATATATCATATATATAATTAGAGAAACATAGACAGGTTGGGACGTGTGATGCTGAGGGTCAGACTATGGTCACACACTTGCCAAGCAAGGGCTGCACCGCCGAGTGACATCGCAGGCCATTTTAATTAGAAGTTATGATTTCCACCCCATGATAACATTTTTGAGCGTTAGTTGCTCTCTGCTCAGTTTTACGGCTGCATTCCTCCAACATGATGCGTGCTTCCGGCTTTCCTAACGGCCTTACTGACAAGGCCCTGGACACCGTCCCCAGGACGGAGAGGTCACCAAGTGCCTTTTATTTTTCTGCATAATAGCTTATTTTTCATCAATAATCACTTTCAGTTGTTTCAGTGTGTGTGGGGGGGGCGGCGTTGCCTGCATGCGCACCTGCACACCATGTACAGAGGCCAGAATAGCCCATTGGATCTCCTCTCTCTCTCTCTCTCTCTCTCTCTCTCTCTCTCTCTCTCTCTCTCTGATTTATTTATTTATTTTATATATATGGGTACTGTCTTAGTCAGGGTTTCTATTCCTGCACAAACATCATGACCAAGAAGCAAGTTGGGGAGGAAAGGGTTTATTGAGCTTATACTTCCACACAGCTGTTCATCACCAAAGGAATTCAGGTCTGGAACTCAAACAGGTCAGGAAGCAGGAGCTGATGCAGAGGCTATGGAGGGATGTTACTTACTGGCTTGCTTCCCCTGGCAAGAACCCAAGAATACCAGCCCAGAGATGGTACCACCCACAAGGGGCTCTCCCACACTTGATCACTAATTGAGAAAATGCCCCATAGCTGGATCTCATGGAGGCACTTCCCCAACTGAAGCTCCTTTTCCTATGATAACTCCAGCCTGTGTCAAGTTGACACACAAAACTAGCCAGTACAGGTACACCATAGATAAGTCTTCACACACACACACCAGAAGAGGGTGTCAGATCCCATTACAGATGGTTGTGAGCCACCATGTGGTTGCTGGGATTTGAACTCAGGACCTCTGGAAGAGCAGCCAGTGCTCTTAACCGCTGAGCCATCTCTCCAGCCCCCATTGGAACTGTAGTTATAAACAGTTTTGAGCCTCTGTGTGGGTGCTGAGTCCTCTCGATCAGGAGCCACTTCTCTAGAACCCACTGTTTTTTTGTTTGTTTGTTTTAAAGATTTATTTGTTTACTATATGTAAGTACACTGTAGCTGTCTTCAGACACCAGAAGAGGGCATCAGATCTCTTTATGGATGGTTGTGAGCCACCATGTGGGTGATGGGATTTGAACTCAGGACCTTCAGAAGAGCAATTGGTGCTCTTACCCGCTAAGCCATCTCTCCAGTCCTGAACCACCTGTTTACTATATATAAATATATATTATGGGTCCATTATTACCATGTCGAAGATGTCTGCAGAGGCCAGAAGGCAGCACTGGATCCCCGGAGTTAACAGTGGCCTGTGAGCTGCCAGACAGGGATTCTGGGAGCCAAACTTGGGACCTCTCTAAGAGCAGCGATCATTCTTAATTGCTAGGCCATCTTGCCTCTGTTGCTTAATTTGAACTGTGTGAGGATATTTGCTTTTGAATATCTCTATATATCATTCTCTGTGTTATAATTCTGACCTTTTAAACAACAACAACAACAACAAAAACCTTTCAGGTTGGAGAGATTCAATTCCCAGCACCCACATGGTGGCTCACAGCCATCTGGGATCTGATGCCCTCTTCCGGTGTGTCTGAAGACAGAGCACTCCGATACATAAAATAGGTGAATAAACCTTTACAATGAAAAACAAAGCCTTTTCATCCACTGAGACTCTCTCAA
Source organism: Apodemus agrarius (assembly GCA_964023405.1). Taxonomy (NCBI): domain Eukaryota; kingdom Metazoa; phylum Chordata; class Mammalia; order Rodentia; family Muridae; genus Apodemus; species Apodemus agrarius. The sequence goes on from OZ030025.1 coordinate 7,401,266, forward strand.
ACCTCTCTATTTAAATTGCTTTCCTTGCCTGGCAGTGGTGGCGCACACCTTTAGGATCCCAGCACTCCTGAGGCAGAGGTACGTCTCTGACTTCGAGGCCGGCCAGCCTGTTCTTGGCTACAGTGCTAGTTCCAGGACAGCCATGGTTACACAGAAACCCTGTCTCAAAAAAAAAAAAAAAAATAAAAAAATAAAAAAAAGAAGTCTTTCCCAGCTGCATCTTGTTGGTTTCTTGCTGCGTCTCCTGCCCCTGTGTTATGAAGTGTCCTTGGTGAGTTCCCCTTCCGTTTTGTTCCATTTTTTGTCATTTCTCTGTGAGCATTTGCTTTCTTGAATCCTTTCCTTCTGTAACTCAGTGCGCTGCAGGGAATGTCCTGTTCCTCTGCTGCAAGGCCTTGTTTCCCTCCAGCACTGGCTGCCCTTTTCCTCCGAGTCCTGCAGCTCTCACCCCTCCCTCCCTCCCTCCCCATCCCTCCCCAACTCCCTTTTATTTTTTCTTTTCTTCCCTCTTCCTTTCTACCCATTTCTATTCATCATCTTCCTTCTCTCTTTATTCATTCGTTTATTTTTAATGTTTTTGGCCTTAGGTTCAAATATGCTAAGCACAGACTGTAGTGAGCCACCCTCACCACCACCCCCCCGCCCCCATATCCTCTTTTTGAAAGGGTTTGTGGCTCCTGTGGTAGCCACAGCTGGACCTCTTGCTTCTGTGTAATGTGGGTACGTCCTCGGTTCAGCGCCCAGGTGCTCAGCGCTCAGGTTTCTGTTTATTTGTAGACTTATTATTTTATAGATATGAGTGCTTGTGTGTGTGTGAATGTGTGTGTGTATGTGTGTGTGTGTGTGTGTGTGTGCGTGCATGCATGCACGTGTGCACCACAAGAGTTCCTTGTGCCTACAGAGTTAAGAAGAGGGCGCTAGATCCCCTAGAACTGGACTTTCGGGCAGTTGTAAACTGCCCTGTGGGCGCTGAAATCGTCCTCTACAAGAGCACCCAGCATTCTTAACAGCAAGTGAGCCATCACTCCAGACCCATTCTATCATGTTTTAAAAGTACTTGCCAGGCTGGAGGGAAGGCTCAGCAATTAAGAGCCCTGGTTGGTGTTCCCAAGGTCCTGAGTTCAATCCCCAGCAAGCACATGGTGGCTCACAACCACCTATAAGGGGATCTGACGCCCTCTTCTGGCCTGCAGGTGTATGTGCAGCAGAGGTTTTGAAAGGCGATATTTCTGGTTTTTAAAAAAGCACTTGGCACAGGCTGTCTTTGCTCTCCGAGTCTCTGCCCCTCCTGACCTTCCTGAGGCTTCCCCCTCCCCTACACAGGACGTTTCCCAGCTGCCTGCCGGTCGTTTCCTGTCCTCCGCCCCACTCCCATTTTTTTTAAATCCTTATATTTACCTCCACTAGGAGAAAGCACTGAAAATGAAATTATCAAAACCAAGGAAGAGGACCACTGAGGTGGCTCTGTGGGAGGGGTGCTGCCACCAAGCCTGACTCCCTGAGGGTCCTCCCCAGCTCCTCTCGGCAGGAGAGAACTGTCCCCTACAGGGGTCCTGAGCAGACACGCCACCGCAGCCACCATCTGCACATCAACTAATAGAAGCAATATGATTTAACAAGACAAAACAGAAATAGAAGAAATACAACATACAGGAGTGGGAGAAATGGCTCAGCGGTTAGGAGCACCAGCTGCTCTTCCAGAGGTCCTGAGTTCAGTTCCCAGCAACCGCATGGTGGCTCACAGCCATCTGTAAAGGATTTGATGTCCTCGTCTGGTGTGCACTCATATAGAATTAAATAAAAATGTAAAGAAAAAGGGGGGAGGGGAAGAGTGGTGGTGGTGCACGCTTTTAATCCCAGCACTTGAGAGGCAGAGGCAGGCGAATTTCTGAGTTCAAGGCCAGCCTGGTCTACAGAGTGAGTTCCGGGACAGCCAGGGCTACACAGAGAAACCCTGTGTCAAAAAAAAAAAAGAAAAAAAAAGAAAAAGAAAAAGAAAAGAAAAAAAGAAAAAAAAAGAAAGAAAAAGAAAAGAAAAGAAGAAAAAAATAAAGGAAAGAAATACAACTCCAGCCAAATCCAGCTTGATAAGCCCTTGCTTTTTATTGCTGAGACCCTCACACACACAGTGCCACCTTGTCGTGAGGCAGGACTGTCAGCTTCTGCACAGACCTTACTTTGGGCTGGCTGGAATACCTCGGGTTTCCTTGCTAATCAGCTTGGCTTGGATTATAGGGGACAGGAAAGGCCTTGTGTCTGCCATCCCCTGTGACAGATGTCCTGCAGCTTACAGAGCTGTCCTCCAAGTCACCAGTGGACAGCCCAGCCCGCCCTGGCTGGCAGTCCGACCCCAACCCACAGCTCTGAGAAGGGAACAGAGCTGAGACCCTGAGCTGGACCACATCAGGAGCAGCCGATGGCCTCAGTCTGTGGGAAGATCGCCCATTTCTGTGGTTGGCCCGTCTCTGGCCCTCCCACGCTCCCTACGGCCCGATTCCACCCTGAACCCTGCAGATATGTTCACAGTCTCTGCACAGCCCTGTGCCAAGCAGAGCCTTCATCCTCCTGAGGACTCCTCGCCCCTAATGGCCTTTCCCTGCTGGCCTGGCTTTGAAGAATAAAGACAAATTTCTTCCAGGGCCAAGCCTTTCAGCATTTTGTCTGTGTGTGTGTGTGTGTGTCTGTATGTTGAGGAGGGGTGTCTCTACTTCTCTCCTGCCCCTGGTGTCCCTCAGGCTGCCCACTTGGATGACAGTAGCTCTTCTGGCTAAGCGCCCTTGCCACACAAGAAGCTTGAGGGGCAACCTCGGCCCAGACGATGCCTCTTGACCCGCAGACGCTCCTCCTCTTTTACCTCACCCCTGGTGCCCAGCAGCTTGGCCCCTGCCAGTGTCTGGCCATCTCATCTGGAGCTGGACACTGCACCAGGGACTGCCTGGTCGCTTTTGTGTAGCTGTGACTAAATGCCAGGCAAGAAACACTGAAAGGCAGAGGGTTTGTTTTGGGTCGACATTTGAGAAGGAAAATGATTCATCGTGGCAGGAAAGCACCACACTGCATCTTCAGTCAGGAAGCAGAGCAATCAGGAAGTGGGGCCCAGCTATAAAAACAGAAGAAAAACAAAACAAAACAACTTAAACCAGCTGGGTGTGGTGGCACATGTCTTTAATCCCAGCACTTGGGAGGCAGAAGCGAATGATCTCTTAAATTCGAGGCCAGCATGGTCTACAGAGTGAGTTCCAGGACAGCCAGGGCTACACAGAGAAACCCTGTCTCGAAAAAAACCAAACCACAAAACTTAAGCCCCACCCCCAGGACTCATTTCCCCCTAAAGGTTTTACTCCCTATGCTGCTGCTGGAGTACGCACCTGCAGGGGACATTTAGAAAGGGTCAGTGGCCCTGCTGCACGAAGTCTCCCTGCCACACCGAGAAGACTGGGAGATAAGCAGCCAATCCGATGCTCTCTGTGAGGGAAACCATCAAACTACAGAACACCAATCAGGACAGTGGCACAAAGTCATGCGAGGAGCAGATCCCCCGATGTGACACAGCAGAGAGCAGTTAAAGACCCTGCCTGTCAGCCTGGCGTGGTGGCGCATGCCTGTAATCCCAGCACTCTGGGAGGCAGAGGCAGGCGGATTTCTGAGTTCGAGGCCAGCCTGGTCTACAGAGTGAGTTCCAGGACAGCCAGGACCACACAGAGACAGAGAAACCCTGTCTCATAAAACCAAAAAAAAAAAAAAAAAAAAAAAAAAAAGACCCTGCCTGTCAGAAGGGCAGGGGTCTCCCCTGAAGCTCAGAAAAGGGACAGTCACAGTCACGTGGGTGGGCAGGCTCTGTCCACCTCTCTGGAACAGAGTCCTCTGGGGTGACAGAATGGGCCTGGGTCTTCTAGGCTGTCACCTGACAAAGGAGGCTGCATCGCCATGACCAAAGCTCTCCCTGAGGAAAGCGGCTTTTTGTTGGTGGTTTCTAGGGTTCGTGAGGCTCTCTCTGTACATCATAGGATGGGGAGGGAACAGAGCAGAGCAGTTCTAACCACAGAGCCACAGTAACCAGGAAGCAGAAAGGGAAGCTCGAGGGGGTAGCATGGGGCAAGCCACCAAGAGCAGGCTCTGCCTGGCCTCCCTCCATCACCTCCCTACCCCCCACTGATGTCACTGTCACCTGAGTCCATCTTGGGCGCAGCGTATCACTGGTCAGCTCAGAGCAGTGAGGATCTAATCATGTCTGAGCACATCCCGGAAGAGGGCCTCCCCACTCTCACCTCTGGGACCTCGATGGAGACTCTAGGGGGTGAGTCCCTCACTGGGACGCATCTTCCCACCACCAGGTCCAAGTCCCCAGACCACACATGCATGGAGGGGGCTGGACAGAGGTGGAGTGGCCAAAGTGGATGCGGGAGAAGGATCAGAGGATAGAGCCAGACTGTGGGGCCCGGGGCCCAGTGCTCTGCCGAGCGTAGATGAACACAGACCATCACAGCCACTGTGTGGCTGGGTAGGAAGATAGGAAGTGCTGTTTGAAAAGCATCGCCCTAGCCAGGCGGTGGTGGCGCGCGCCTGTAATCCCAGCACTTGGGAGGCAGAGGCAGGTGGATTTCTGAGTTCGAGGCCAGCCTGGTCTACAGAGTGAGTTCCAGGACAGCCAGGGCTACACAGAGAAACCCTGTCTCGAAAACACAAACAAACAAAACAACAACAACAAAAAAGCATTGGCCTTGCTGGTTGCCAAGGAGCTTATGTTTGCTGTCATAGACTGTCCACCACAATGGACAGTAGAAATGAAGGCATCAAGAGACCCTCAAAGGTGTTTGCAAAGACTGACCAAGCAGCATTTGTACTGGGGGGTGAGGGACAAATATCCACCAGAAGGAAAAATGGACAAATAGATGACTCGTGTGTGTGTGTGTGTGTGTGTGTGTGTGTGTGTGTTTACACAATGGAATACTATACAGCCCTATAAAAGAGTGCCCATACAAATCTATATGCCTTGACATCATATCTCAAAAAAAAAAGAAAGAAAGAAAGAAAGAAAGAAAGAAAAGAAAAGAAAAGAAAAGAAAAGAAAAGAAAAGAAAAGAAAAAGAAAAAAACCTCACAGGTAAAGGAAAACAAGCAGTTTCACAAGGATATAGACCAAGTTGTCGTTGTGTGGTAGCCACACGGGCCTCCGTAAACCTGAATAAGCTGAAAGTGTAGTTCCACGGCCACACTGGGCACATTGCATGTGCCCGAATCCCTGTGCTCTTGTCACTTTGCCACATCTGTGCTAGGAAGCCTGGGATAGTCATTCTGTGTCAGTGATTTCTCTTAGCCCCGACAGGAAGCCAGCAGTGCAGGAGCCCCTGGAGGCCTGGGCCGGGTGCCCCGTCTCCCTGCCCTACGAAGGCTATGGACGCTATGGACGCGTCTGAGGATGGCGAGTCAGAGAAGAAAGGGGCCCCTGCCTTCACGGTGCTGTGAGGGGCAGCCTCTACTTAGGATTTGCGGCTATCTGGGCATCCGGGTTCTGCTGGGAGGGGTTCAGTCTTCGGGGGGGGTCCCAGGTGAGAGGTGAGGCCCTGCCCATCACACACCTCCATCCGGGAGCCAGGGATGCAAAACCTGGACGGCCGCAGACCCACCCCTCTGTGTTCCTGAGGCCCCGGGAAGCCTTCCACGCTTTCCACTGTCACATGATACCTACAACGTTTAGGGTGACAAACTGTGGAGGAAGCGCAGGCTGAGGGGTAGCTGCCCCGCTTGACGCACAGTTGGAGCTGGGTGGGTGGAGCTGGAACCCCTGACACACCCCCTCAATTCCTGGGCCACACCTTACCTCCCTGAGAGGAGAGCCAGCTCCTCCTCCCCAGGCTGTCTCACCTCAGCGGCTCCGCCCTCCATGCCTCTCCTGGTCCAGTCTCTCAGGCCCCTCTTGCCGCCTCCTGCCCGCACTGACTGAGTCACACTCAGCCCACCGCTCTTAGTCTGAACCGAGTTCAGTCATTTTAACGATTTTTCTTTTGATGACACTCAATTCCTCTGCCCGCCTGGTTCTGTGGCCGTGATCTGTCTGCAGTGCTTGGGGGATCCAACCCCATGGCCTGACCCTGAGCTCCAGCCCTTGCCTGTTTGGCGTCTTAAATCACATTTATACGTGACCATCTCCCATTGGGAATCCCCCCCAAGGAGAAGCCCTGGGCTCATTCTTTCGCTCTAGGAGAGGATATGGGCGTTACACTGTGTGGAGTATTCTCAGGTATGGACACCAAGGGCTCCTTCCAGGAGGAGGCCTGTGGCCCGCAGGAGACAGATGAGAGGAGTCCCCTCCCATGGTGGCTCTCTTGCCCGAGGACCCACCCTGCCTGGCACCACCTCAGGATGGCTAGAACTGCATCTGTGAGGAAGAGCCATGAGATCCCTACAGGTAGGCACTGTCACCTCCACAGTCCCATTCACAGGGAGCTGACAGAGCAGTGCGGCAGGTGGTTGTAGTGAGGCTAAGAAAGCAAGGGCCTGGGGGCGGGGGCGGCTGATTCTGTTCACTCTTAAGCTGTCCCCTCCCCGCCAGGGCTCACCAATGTGTGCTCTCAGGGACCTCAGCTCCATATGCCAAGTCCTCATGAGAACATCTTTTTAAAAACAGAGAAGGAGGGGCTGGAGAGATGGCTCAGTGGTTAAGAGCACTGACTGCTCTTCCAAAGGTCCTGAGTTCAAATCCCAGCAACCACATGGTGGCTCTCAACCATCTATAATGGGATCCGATGCCCTCTTCTGGAGTGTGTGAAGACAGCTACAGTGTACTTACATATAATAATAAATCTTAAAAAAAAATAATAAGAAGAAAAAAAACAGAGAAGGAAGAATTGGGGGGGGAGGGAGGAGGGCTGGAGAGATGGCTCAGCGGTTAAGAGCACCGTCTGCTCTTCCAGAGGACCTGAGTTCAATTCCCAGCACCCACATGGTGGCTCACAACCATCTACCAATGTGATCTAATGCCCTCCTTCTGCCTTCTTCATGCAGGTGTACATGCAGACAGGGCACTCACATGCGTTAAGTAAATAAATAAATATAATTGCGGAAGGATAGCAATCAGAGAGCAGCTAACCTGGGCTACAGAATGAAGAGCTGGTCTGAGGCATACGAGAGAGACTACCATACCATCCTGACTTCCTTCCTGTTGTTGTGGTTATTCCGAGTCTTATTTAGAAGGCTCTACTGGGGCCCCGAGAGTCAGCTCGGCAGTCAAGGGTGCCTGCTGCTCTTGCAGAGACCTGGGGTGGGCATTTAAGGTTGCTGCCGTGACTCAGCAAACATCGCGGTGGGCAGGCCCTACGGACCGTGGCGTCTGAACACACCACCTCTTCCTCTCTTGCTCTCTCTACAGGTCTTCCCAGTCCTGTAGGGGCAGCTCTGTAAGGTTCCATCTTTCTCCTGTCCTCTCCCCTCGGGAGGTGTGAGCTGTGTATCACTATCACAGCTCAGCTCTGCAGCTGCTTCTGGGATTGTGTCCCCTGAGGAGCCAGCCATCTCAGGAGGGGCCACGGAGCTCGGTATAGCCTTTGGCCTGAGCCCCCATTGCTGAGAGAAGAGGAGGCTGTTGCCAAGGACTGCGAGGGGAGTGGACTCTGCTTCTGGTCCAGACCCAAGGCACCCAGCCCTCCTGGAGACATTGTCTGAGCCGGGCTGGGCCTCCAGACACACAGCCCCTGCCGCCCCACCCCAGCCAGGGTGGTGCTTGTGTGGGAAGGACTTTAAGTCCGGCCGCCAGACCCCTGAGCGGGAGAGGCAGAGAGGGCTGGCCACCATGCACAGCTCCTGCAGCCCGTGGGTGACTCCGCCACTGCTCCTCCTGCTGCTGACTGCCACCGGCCCCACGGCAGCCCTCACGGAGACCGAGAAGCAGAGCATGGTGGAGCTCCACAACAACTACCGAGCCCAGGTGTCCCCGCCAGCCTCGGACATGCTGCAGATGGTGAGTGTGGCTGGGTGCCCCCCTCCTGGAACTGAAGGCCTGCCACCAGCCCTTTCCCTCCTCAACTCCCCGTGGGGATGCTCTCTCAAGACCCCTTCCTCGGGTCAGTGACAGAGTCCCTGAGGCTGTATAATGCACTGGTCCCCATAATCAGCCCCATCTTCTAGATGAGAAAACTGAGGCTCAGAGGGAACTTGCTCAGGCAAGTTAAGTCCTGGCTCCCCACACTGGTGGCCTCCTCCTCAACTCTTCTCAAGATGAGGAAGAGGAAAAGGCAGATGAGCCCTGAAAACACTGGAGAGGGGAAGAGAGGGCTGAGAAGGGCTGTGGGGCACATCCTGTAACCATGTGGACTCAGTCTCTCATCTGTAAAATGGGGTCACAAGCACACCCACATGCACCAGCTAACGCTCTCACATGTAATACTACATGTGGTGAAATAAAAAAAAAACAACACTTATAACACACATACAAACTGACTACACAGCAGAGACAGGGGCACACAGACAATGAAGGCTGAGGCTGGGTGCCAGAGGCCAATCTAGCGGAAAGAATATTATCAGATGACAGGGTTGGTGCAGGATGTCTGCTCCGTTTCAGCTGATAGAGTTAGGATCCCTCCCTTTCTGTCCTCTCTGAAGTCTGACTGGTCACCCCTCCCCTACCCCCACCCCACTCCCAGACACCCTCCAGTGGCCAGGAACCCCTGAGCTAAGAGCCAAGTCACACCTGGGAAATACAGCAGGGAAGCTGGGGTCCGGACATTTAGCTCGGAGCCTCAGCCTGTCCCCTGTGGTTCGGTGACTCCAAGGGGAGCCTTTTCCTAGTGGACCATTAGGTATGGACATCCCTGCCCTGCAGGCCAGACAGGATGACTGTTGAGAAATGCTCACAGCACCACACCCCGTTGCTCTTGGCAACCAGGAACTGCAGACAAATCAAAAGCCTAGATACTAGTTAGCAGTTCTACCTGCTCCTAGATACTAGTTAGCAGTTCTACTTGCTCCTAGATACTAGTTAGCAGTTCTACTTGCTCCTAGATATTAGTTAGCAGTTCTGCCTGCTCCTAGATACTAGTTAGCAGTTCTCACAGATGGGTGAGAGCCAGACTCGCCATTTCTATGCAGATGGCTGGCACTCTGCTGCCCAGGGTGACTTTGCTCAGGGTGTCCCCCACCTGGCCAGCACCTTGTCATTTAGCCCTGTCTCTTTGTCTAGCCTCAGCGTGTGCACAGGTTCCAGTTACCTGTGGCACTGACCACAGTGGCCACGCGCCCCTAGCAAATTACAAACACATGAACCTGGGGGTCTGGTTCTTGCTCTTAGTCTGGCCAAGTGCCCAGGACTACAGAATGACAGAGTGAACAGACCTACTTCCAGGGAGAGAGGATCATGGCGGTTGCAACGCCACAGACTGAGAAGTCCCCTTGGGAGTTCAGGCATAGACTCAGCTTGGGGGTTAGAGTCAGGGCTATTTTGAGCTGGTCTCTTGGTCATAACTATCTATTAAAAGTACCCACTGGGGAGACTGGGGAGATGGCTCAGCGGTTAAGAGCACTGACTGCTCTTCCGGAGGTCATGAGTTCAAATCCCAGCAACAACATGGTGGCTCATATTCATCTGTAATGAGGAAACAAATAAAAAAAACCTATGAGCCGGAGCAAGAGGGAGAGGGGAAGTGGGGGAAAAAACAAACAAACAAACAAAACAAAACAAAAGTACTCACGGGTTACGGATTTAGCTCAGTGATAGAGCTCTTGCCTGGGTTCCGCCCTCAGCTCTGGGGAAGCACCCACAACACCCAGCACTGTGACAGATGGAGATTCGCTAGAACCCCCTGATCCTGGTTTCTGCTCCCAACTGTCCACTATTGTCAGATTTGAAACAAAATGGCCAGAGCGTGGCCACCCAGGTGTTTCTCTCTCTCTCTCTCTCTCTCTCTCTCTCTCTCTCTCTTTTTCGAGACTTCGAGACAGGGTTTCTCTGTGTAGCCCTGGCTGTCCTGGAACTCACTCTGTAGACCAGGCTGGCCTCCAACTCAGAAATCCGCCTGCCTCTGCCTCCCGAGTGCTGGGATTACAGGCGTGCAAGCAAATTGGTTGAGCTGAGTTCCCTCCCCAGTGGCTATCAAGGAAGAACAGGCTGGGAAAGCTGTCCTCTCGCCTTGCCACGGGCACTGTTAGGCACGCACCTGCAGTTCACACATACCTAAAAGTAAGCGCATGATTAATTTTTAAAAATGATCAAAAGCTCGCGCCTCATCAAGGCACCGCCCTGGTGCTGTACTCCCTCGAGGGTTCCAGGCAGCTAACGCACTGAGTAGGTGGGAAGTGTACACGGTCACAGAGTTCTCCCTTTGTCACTCAAGCTCCTGCTGCTGCTTCTGGTGGAGCTGTCAGGCTGGGGGCACGGCGCGGCGTGCGGCGTGGGGCAGAGGGTGTGACAAGAGCCATGCCGGGCATCCATTTCCAGGAGAGGCCGACAGAGTTTGATGTATCCAGGACTTCCTCCTCAGTCCTTGGGGTCAGATGCCTTAAGATCCTCCTACGCTCCACACACCTCCATCTTCTCCCAGCCAGGGACGCGGAACCCCGGAGACTCCCTAAGCAAAACCGCCCTTCCCGGAGGCTCTCTCACCTGCGGTGACACGGACTGGAGAATCTGGAGCTGGGGTTTGACACGTTGGCTTAGGCAGGGCTCTGAGGAAGTGAGGGGCTTCACAGAGACAGTTTCCACGGAGAGGAGGGACGGGACGCAGGGAGCTGAACACGTAGGAGGAGCCTACACAGTGAGGCGGCGGCCCGGGGTCGATGCACGGGTCACCACCATGTCTCTGGACACCTTCAGATGTCCGAGCAGTTCGATCAGCCCCGTGCGCATCTCCGCCCCGCCCCCAGCTGCACAGGACACACAAAGATCACAACGGACAGCAATGCCACCATTGGCACCATTGGTGCGGCCAGCCAGTCTCTGGCCTGCAGAGGGTTCAAGACCTCCCAGCCCGCTTTAACCACGCTCGCCTCCCTGTCTTGCTTCCCTTGCGTCCCTGCAGAGGTGGGACGACGAGCTGGCCGCCTTCGCCAAGGCCTACGCTCAGAAGTGCGTGTGGGGGCACAACAAAGAGCGCGGGCGGCGCGGAGAGAACTTGTTTGCCATCACGGACGAGGGCATGGACGTGCCGCTGGCCGTGGAGAACTGGTATGAGGAGCACGACTATTACAACTTCAGCACCGCCACCTGCGATCCGGGCCAGATGTGCGGCCACTACACTCAGGTGACAGTCTGGGCAGGACGGCCGGCAGAGGGTGGGGCGGGGAGCTCCCGGGTGAGGCCTCCTAACGCTGCCTGAGGGCTGAGGAATCTAGGTGTTGGGCTCTGGCTGTTGGATGAGCCTTGAGATGGAGTGGGGGCGGAGGGGGCGGGTTCTTGATGTTTGGGTACGGCCACCTGCACGATTGATCTGTAGACCAGGCTGGCCTCGAACTCAGAAATCCACCTGCCTCTGCCTCTGCCTCCCAGGTGCTGGAATTAAAGGCGTGTGCCACCACCGCCCGCCCGGCTGTCAGGTGTTCTGATAAGCCACGTGAGTGCGCGCTAACCTAAGTGCGTGGTTTGGTCTGGACCTCGAGGGGAGGGCTGGGGCCATGCGCTCCTTGGGCAGAGCTGGCTGGGCCCTTCTGGGCTTGGGTGGAGCTACCTGGTCCTAGGCGGGCCGGGCAGGATCTCCAGATGGGTGGAGCCACGTGCTGACCCTGTAGGGTGATGTGTAACCACTCGGAGCAGCCTCGCTTTAACCTGGTCAGGTCCGCCCCCTTACAGCACCGCTAAGAATCTGCGCAGCCTTAGCTCAAACTGTTTCATCTCTTCAAAAAGGCACATCTCTTGAAAGCCTAGGTCACCCGTTTTATCCTGCCGAGAAGGCAGGTGTCGCAGCGCCTATTTCCCGAATGCATTCCTGGGTGACAGTGAACCCTGAGTGGTCCAAAGCTTTTGCCTCAGCCGCAGGTGCCCCCTCCCCCTCCCCTTCCCTTTCCTGCCACTGTCGCTGCTCGTGGCACTTAAGTTTCTAACTTGCTGCTTCTAATCTGCCAAACTGATAAAGCAAATAGACAAACTTGATTATGTTTTGCATTAGAAGAAAAACTGTGTTTAAGAGGACAGGCGAGGGCTGGAGCGATGGTTCAGCTGTTAAGAGCACTGACTGCTCTTCCAGAGGCCCTGAGTTCGATTCCCAGCAACCACATGGTGGCTCACAACCATGTTTAAAGGGATCCGATGCCCTCTTCTGGAGTGTCTGAAGACAGCTACAGTGTAGTCACATACATAAAATAAATAAGACGGCGGGCAAGATGGCCCCGTGGGTATAGGCAGTCGCCACCAAGCCCAACAAGAGTAGGATCTCTCTACCCCAATTTAAAAAAAAAAAAAAAAGTTTCTAAAAACACTTTCTGTGTAGGCAGAAAGCACATGCTCACTGGAGAAGGGCTTCTGGAGCCTTCTGACAAGTGTTCTGGCCTCTCAGATAGCCTTCACTCTCCATCCAATTCCGATGATTTGGAAAGTTCGGTCTTGCTGAGTGACGCTAGCCTTGGTAATCGGGGATTGTTTTCTCTTTCCAACGCTTATTGTACAAACGATTACACCAGAAACCAAAAGGGGAAAAAAATCCAACAGTTCCACCCTCATCCCTCCCTCCCATTTCCAGGGCCTTTTTGAGCTGGTATTTTTAGCCCTAATCTTAAGGAAATACAAGCACCCACCCAAGCTGGGAAGGTCCCAGCACCCTCCCTACTGGGACATCCCAGTCCACCCTCACCCAACACACTCCTGCCAGACTGACCACGCTATCTGTGGCTCTGTTCTAAGCTGGGAGCCATTTCTAAAACTCACCTGCTCAAACAGGAATCCGAGGCGCCACTGCTATTGCAAGCAGGATTCCCCGACAACCTGAGCCTAGAAATTCAGGAAGACGTGGCATCTCCACCCTGTGGCAGGGCACACATTTTTGTTTTGTTGTTGTTAAGACAGGGTCTCATTAGGTAGCCCTGGCTGGCCTGGAACTCCCTCAGAGATCTATCTGCTTCTGCCCAGAGTGCTGGGATTAATAGTTTTGTTTTTGTATTTAGGAAGAAATTATTCTAGCAGCCAGGCCAATCCCCAAAGAGGCAGGATGAAGGCTAGCTAAGGTGTTAGTCGGAGTGGGGAAAGTTCCAAAATGACTCCTCCTCGGACTCTCCTTGTGGCTGAAGAACTCCCCTATCTCTCTGACCCTTTACATAGATGGCTCTGTTTAAAACCTTGTTTGGGGGGCTGGAGAGATGGCTCAGTGGTTAAGAGCACTGACTGCTCTTCCAGACGTCCTGAGTTTGAATCCCAGCAACCACATGGTGGCTCACAACCATCTGTAATGGGATCCGATGCCCTCTTCTGATGTGTCTGAAGACATACATAAAATGAATAAATAATTAGTCTTGTTGTTGTGTTGTTGTTGTTGTTGTTGTTGAGTTTGAACTATTGGCTGCTGGGATTTGAACTCGGGACCTCTGGAAGAGCAGTCAGTGCTCTCAACTGCTCAGCCAGCTCTCCAGCCCCGAATAAATAATTCTTTTTTTTTTTTTAATTTGGTTTTTTTGAGACAGGGTTTCTCTGTATAGCTGTCCTGGAACTCACTCTGTAAACCAGGCTGGTCTCGAACTCAGAAATCTGCCTGTCTCTGCCTCCCAGAGTGCTGGAATTACAGGCGTGCGCCACCACTGCCCGGCAATAATTCTTTTTTTTAAAATGTTTAAATGATTTATTTAGCTTTCTCTCTCTCTCTCTCTCTCTCTCTCTCTCTCTCTCTCTCGTCCCCTGTTCCCCCTCTCTCTCCATTCCCTCTCTCCACTTGGCCATGGCCGGCTTCTACCTCCCTCCCTACCTTTTCTCTTTCCCTCTACTTTCTACAATAAAGCTGAAAAACATATATATATATATATATATATATATATATATATGTGTGTGTGTGTGTGTGTGTGTGTGTGTGTGTATACATATATATATATATATATATATATTATACATATGAGTATGCCACCGATGTCTTCAGACACTCTAGAAGAGGGCATCAGATCCCATTATAGATGGTTGTGAGCCACCATGTGGTTGTTGGGATTTGAACTTAGGACCTCTGAAAGAGCAGTCAGTGCCCTTAACCTCTGAGCCATCTCTCCAGTCCCCAAATAAATAATTCTTTTAAAAAAATTGCTGCCGGGCGGTGGTGGTGCACGCCTTTAATCCCAGCACTTGGGAGGCAGAGGCAGGCAGATTTCTGAGTTCCAGGCCAGCCTGGTCTACAGAGTGAGTTCCAGGACAGCCAGGACTACACAGAGAAACCCTGTCTTGAAAAACCAAAAAAAAGCCAGGCGTGGTGGCACACGCCTGTAGTCCCAGCACTTGGGAGGCAGAGGCAGGCGGATTTCTGAGTTCGAGGCCAGCCTGGTCTACAGAGTGAGTTCCAGGACAGCCAGGGTTATACAGAGAAACCCTGTCTCGAAAAAACCAAATCCAAAAAAAAAAAAAAAAATTGCTTAAAGGGACCAAGCTGGTCCAAGGTGGCACATGCCTTTGATCCCAGCACTCTGTGAGGCAGAGCCGAGTGGATTCCTGCGAGTTCAGTCCAGCCTGGTCTACAGAGCAAGTTCCAGGACAGCCAGGGCTACACGGAGAAACCCTGTCTCGAAAAACCAAAACCAAAGCAACCAACCAAATAACCAGAAAACCCTAAGGATCTCTAGAAAGAGTCCACGGGAGAGTGGACAGGGTGTCTCAGAGGCTTGAGGCTGAGAGGGAAGACTGAAAGAGGCCTGGTGACTTCTGTGTATGGCAGAGAGGGTAGACACCCTCTTCCCCTGCCTCTACCCCCAGAAGCAGTTTTGGCCTGAGACTGTAGGGTCTCGCGGGTCGGCTGTACCCAGTCCAGGGCTAACCTGCTGGGTTTCCCTCCTTTAGGTAGTGTGGAGCAAGACTGAGAGAATTGGCTGTGGCTCCCACTTCTGCGAGTCGCTCCAGGGAGTGGAGGAAGCAAACATCCACTTGCTGGTGTGCAACTACGAGCCCCCGTAAGTGCTGATGAGCCAAGGCTTGCGGCGGGGGGTGAGGGGTGGGGGTGAGGGGGGGACAGAACTGGGCACAGCTCAAGGCTGCTGAAGGCCGCTAATGTAGGCCTGCCCTTCTTGGCAGCTGTGATGGCCCCATAAGGGTCTAATTTGGTTAACGGAGAAGTGGGGTGGGGGAGCCCGTGATCCCCGGGAAGCAGCTCGTGGGAGACAGCATCCCCGTGGGCTCCTGTGGATGGATCTGCTGTGTGTCTGGGGAATGTGGGGACCGGTAGGAAGGTGCCAGGCCTTCCCTGCAGCGATGACTTCTCATTTAGGGGGAACGTGAAGGGCCGTAAGCCCTACCAGGAGGGGACTCCTTGCTCCCAGTGCCCTCTTGGCTACAGCTGCGAGAACTCTCTCTGTGGTGAGTGGCAGGCGAGGGCTGAGATGGGGTGGGGAGTGCCCCCCTACCCCGGGCCTGGGTGACTTAGAGTCTCAGGACTCCCTCCCTGAGAAGCAGGAGAGGGGGCTACGGGATGCGATGGCGGAGACCCGACTCCTTAACTCCAAGCGACAGATTCCATGCTAAAGTCCTTACAGAGAGTTGGGATCCCGAGGCTCTGGAGTGCAGAGCGAGGGGGCGTGGCCGAGCGGGAAGGTCCGAGCGGTGGGCGTGGTCTGATGTTGAATGGGCGGGGCCTGCCAGGCAGTCCTCTAAGCGAAGTTTGGACAAGGCGGTGGGTGGAGGAGTTAGTTGTGTCAGTGACAAGAAGTTACATTACCAGAGGAGCACACCCGCTGCAATGGAGTACAGCTCCCGCATCCTGGTGGGATATCCTGCGGCCGGGTGGGGTACGCTAATGCTTGGCCTTGCCAAACAGAGCCCATGAGAGACCCGGAAAAGGCGCAGGATTCGCCCCCAAGGGTGACCGAGGTCCCTTCCACCCGCGCAACCGAAGCCCCAAGCTCCAGGGAAACCGGTACTCCATCCCTAGCAACCTCTGAGACGCTACATTTCTCCTTGGTAACAAAGGTCTCGGACTCCCTGGCAACCGAGTCCTCACCTGCGGTAGAAACAAAGGCCTCATCTTCCTTAGCAACCGAAGGCCCCTCCTCCATGGCAACGGAGGCTCGGTCTTTGGTAACCGAGGTCCCCTCGGTTTCTGCGACGCACATCCAGCCCTCTCTGGATGAAGGGCTAGTTAACTTCCTCACGTCGACACACATCCCTGTCCCCAAACCAACGGACAAAGAAGCCAGCAAGTCGAGCGCACCCTCCGTGAGCCCAGAGAAACCTCTGCACCCCAAGATGTCCCTGACCGAGACAGAATCCCTACCCCAAATCCAGGAGGAGGCTGAGCCCAAGGCTGAGTTGCCTAGGCCGGAGGGCGAGTCGCCCGAGGCCGAGGCCGAGTTGCCTGTGTCCAGTGAGGCTTTGGTCCCAGTTCTTCCAGCCCAGGCGCACGGTGGGCAGGAGGCCTCACTGGAACCCTCTGGCCACCCTGCTTCCACATCCCTGCCCAGACTCCCTAGTGCCTCGGGCAATGCCACAGGTGGGCGCACCCTGGCCCTACAGTCACCCCGGACAGGTAAGGCCCCAAGTCCTCTTTCTCCCTGGCTCCGGAATGCTGGCGTCCTGGCCCGTGGACCCGGAAAGCATGCGCCACCCGGAAAACGCTTCCTCCCTGCCTGCCGCCTGCACCTTGCATGGAGTGCGTGGGGAGTCAGTCAGGCCGGGCTGTTTTCGAGCTGAAGTACAGCCCCCTTTCCTTTCTGTAGGTGCAGAGGACCCCGAAAAGGCCGGCTGGGATTTGGAGAATTCCGCTCACGCCTGGGGTCCTTTCCTGGGACTGCTGCTGCCCCCCCTGCTGTTGGCTGGCCCATTCTGAGGGGGACACCCAAAGGCCTGGTGAGGAGACTGGCCTCATGCCCATAATGGATTCTTTTTCCAAGTTAGAAGCCAGAGTGAGCGTCTGGAGCAGGTCGTGCCCTCCCTGCGCCCTCCCCTTCTCTCTGCCATGCAGTGCCAGCCTGATACCTACCCGCCTCCCCCAGTGGGGGTGGGGTGCTGCCCTCGGCCAGCTGCAGGCTGTTCTGAGCAGCGTTCTAGTGGGCCACATGAGCCTAGTTTCTTGCTTTTTGTTTTTTGTTTTTGTTTTTGTTTTTGTTTTTTGGGGGGGGGTTCGAGACAGGGTTTCTCTGTGTAGTCCTGGCTGTCCTGGAACTCACTCTGTAGACCAGTCTCAGAAATCCACCTACCTCTGCCTCCTAAGTGCTGGGATTACAGGCGTGTTCCACCACACCGGCTCCGAGCCTAGTTTCTTAAGGACAGAGGTTCTTAGCCTCTTCAAGAATGTGGCCCTTCTAGTCCTGATGTGCCTACTGCCTTCCCAGGGAGAAGAGGTCAGCTGCCCAGCTGCTGTGTCCTCCTGTCCTGTCCTCAAACAAGATACCACCGCTTGGCTAAAGCCCCTCTGGAAGGGACAGGCTGTGGGGTCCGGCTCATCTGCACCTGCACCCCAGGGCCCTTCCTGCCTCTTACAGTGGAGTTCTACAGAGGACAGGATTCTGAGGATACCTGTCTGTTCCGCAGGGAGGGGTGGGGTGGGGAGTACTGTCTGCCTGAAGCCTCTGGGGTTCCCCATCTCTGAGGGCCCATGTGGCTTGGACAGCAGACCCCCCAGGGGCAGGGGAAGAACAAACCCCAACCAAGTGGGGTTCTGTGGGTGGGGAGACAGGGAGCCGGGGGACAAAGGCAGCCTTGACTCCTGAATAAAGCCTGTCTGAGAGCCACGGCTCAGCGCTTTGCATGAGGTGGGGTGTTGTGAGAAAGCGGTCTGCCCACCCATGCAACCCTTCCTTCGGTCTTCTCCCTTCCTCTCTCCCCACTGTCCCACCCCATCTCCAAGCCATCCCTTTCCTTCTGGTAGTTTCCACAGCCTTGCAGGAAGAAGAGCAGAAGGAAAGATAAGAAGTTACCTCTGTGGCTTTGGGGGTTGGGACATTTCCACGGGGAGGCTGATGCTTAGGCCTGTCCCGGCCACAAGTTTCAACTTGGCAAGGCTTGGGCAACTGAGGTGCTGCGAAGAAGCCCTGAGACAGAGGCCCAGGGCACGGAAACCTCTCTGGGGACCAGAATAGGGTGGGCCAGAAGTTTTGTGGGTCAGGAACACAAGGGACAAAAAGAGGGGCCAGGAAGGGGTCTTGGCCAGGCTAGTACATCAAGGCTACTTCCCAGTAGACACAGAAGTCATCCGTTTAAACTATACAACTTGGGGCCGTGAAAAGGATCATGGGTAAAGAAAGGCAAGTAGCCCTCCAACCTCCACTCCCGCACAATGGCACACATGGACCGTGTCCCCAGCATCTTTATTTGGGTGTGTTTTGAGATCAAGTTTCTACATAGCCCTGGCTGTCCTGGAACGCTCTGTGTAGGTCAGGCTGGTCTCAAACGCAGAGATCCACCAGTTTCTGCCTCGTAAGTGCTGGGGTTAAAGGTGTGCACCCCCACACCTGGCTGGAAGAAAAATGTTGAAGCACCTGAAGCATCCAACTCAATGTTTTGGAGATGTGTTTATCTAGTGTCTGTGCAGGGCGGGGATACGCGCAGTGATGTGCATGCAGGTAGAGGCCAGAGGCCAAGCCCGTGCGGATAGCTCCTCCTCCACACACATTCTGGGGATCAAACTCAGGCTGTCAGGCCTGGTGGCAGGCGCCGTTACTCAGCCAGCTGGCCAGCCCCGGCTTGATATTTTTAAAAAAATATTTATTCATTCATTCATTCATTCATTCATTCATTTAATTTTTTTTTTTTTTTTTTTTGGTTTTCTGAGACAGGGTTTCTCTGTGTAGTCCTGGCTGTCCTGGAACTCACCCTGTAGACCAGGCTGGCCTCGAACTCAGAAATCCACCTGCCTCTGCCTCCCAAGTGCTGGGATTACAGGCGTGTGCCACCACTGCCCGGCCATTCATTTAATTTTTATATTTCAAGTGTTATCCCCTTACCCAGTTTCCCCTCTCCCAGAACCCCCCTATCGCATCCTCCCTCCCCCTGCTTCTATGAGGGTGTTCCTCCACCCACCCACTCCCGCCTCCCTGCCCTCAGTTCCCCTACACTGAGGCATTTATGGAGCCTTCAAAGAACCAAGGGCGTCTCCTCCTCCTTGATACCTGACAAGGCCATCCTCTGCTACATACGCAGAGGCGGAGCCATGTGCACTCCTTGGTTGGTGACTTAGTCTCTGGGGGATCTGGTTGGTTGATATTGTTCTTCCTATGGGGCTGTAAACCCCTTCAGCTCCTTCAGTCCTTTCTCTAACTCCTCCATTGGGGATCTGGCACTCAGTGCAATGGTTGGCTGCGAGCATCCGACTCTGTATTTGTAAGGCTCTGGCAGGGCCGACTTTTTTTAGTATATTCATTTGGGGGACTGTGTAGCTATCCCTAATACCAAGAGTGGACTTCCTACTGGTACCTGCTCCCACCCGCCCCCCTCAGCCTAAAACAACTGCTGATCTATTTTCTATCCGTATGCACATTTCCTGTTCCTTCCTTATTGGGGGGGGGGCGGGGTAGCTCATGCCAATGCTCTCGTGGAGACTGGAGGACCCCCTCTCCCTCCACCACATGGGTCAGGCTCGGTAACAAACGCCTACACCCACCAAGCAATTTCACGTACCTTCATTTGCTGGTCTTTGACTTTCGTATAAATCCTTCACCAATATGTTCTGTGACTACCCAACACACCTTCAAAGTCCATCTATCCTGTAGCACGACGGTTCTCTTTACCACAGAGTCCCACTGTGCCTACGAGCTTGTGCGCTGCGCTGCGCTGCGCTCCGGGCATGTGTGCGCATGTGCGGGCCGGAAGCCGATCTTTGTGAGATGGGGTCTCTCATGGATGCTGAGGCTCCGTTTGCCTAGGCTGGTCATTCAATGCGCTTCAGGGATGTCTCCACACCCCGCCCACCGCTGCTCCCAGTGCGGGGGTGGGGGTGGTTTACAGGCCTGCACAGCTTTTATGTGGGTGCTAGATCAAACTCGGGTCCCCACGCTTGGGCAGCCTTTTCCTTCTCCCCGGCTACAATTGTTGAATTTTTTGTTTGTTTTTTCATGAATGTCATTTTGTTCCTTGTCTGGCTGAAAGATTTTATTGTAGAAGCGTGTCGTGCTGACTTTTCTCAAAGGCCTTTTCTGTCCCGCCTGAGAGGGTCCTGTGGTGGTTAGAGTGAATGACATTAACGGATCTCCAAACGCTAAAGCAACTGCATCCCTGGGAAGGCCTGTTTTCCTGAGCTAGTGTGTCGGACCTGAGTGGTCAGGGATGGGGGCCTCTGGACCAAGCTGACCCCTCAGGTCCAAGCCTAGCCTGGTTTCCCTGTGGCTCTTCCTGACTCTCGCCCAGCAAGGGCATCTGCCGCAGTCTGCTGATCTGCCCAAGACCGTGCTCTTTCTCTCTCTGATCTGCTTTCTCAGGAGATCTCCCGACAGCTACTCTCTGTGTTCTGCTCAAGACAAACCTCCAAACTTTCTCTGGATAGCTCATCTCTTGCAGATCATAAGCCCAGTTGTCCCCCACCCCACCCCCAGACAGGGTTTCTCTGTGTAGCCCTGGCTGTCCTGGAACTCACTCTGTAGACCAGAACTCAGAACTCCGAAATCCACCTGCCTCTGCTTCCCAAGTGCTGGGATTAAAGGCGTGCCCCACCACCGCCCGGCTTCAGCCCTTTATTTTTCATATCGATCCTGTCATTTACTCCAGGTTCCCTTTTGATTATCCCGTAAATCAGCATCCCAAGACCCCAGCTCCCGATTAGGAGAAAGCAAGCACACCCTTTTTTTTTTTTTTTTTTTTTTGCAAATTAATTTTTCATTGCAAGAGAATCCAGAGTCCGTCTGCCTCCGTTATGCACAGGAGAAGCTGTGTGGGACCCTGTCCTGAAATTACCATTTCTACCACCTCTGGGCCTGGCTGTGTCCCAGGCTGATCTTGAACTCAGGAATCTGCCAACCTCGGCATCTTTCTGACGAGCTGGTTCATTAGTGCAGCTCCCTTTGCTCCTTTGGATGTGTGAAGCCCCTCCCGTTGCATCCTTATTTTTTACATAGTTGAGAAACTATTTATTCTCAAACCCTTGTCTTTAGAGTCCTTTCCCACAGCCTTGAGGGCTGTCCTGAGGGTCCCAGCGTTTACCATTCTGCTGAGACATCAGCCACATTTTTGCTTCCCGAACTCATGCTGTTTCTGATTATTATGGAGTCTTGTTAATGCTAACAGGGAGGGCATTCCTTAAAAGAGGAATGTAAAATATGTATGTTATTATACAAACAAGCCTTATGCTCATAGTGGCCACTGACACTCTTGGAGGCCCACGTCAGATGGGCCTGTCCCAGGGGCAGGGACCATGTCATTCTGTCCCCACCAAGACCTAGCAACTAGGTCTGTCAGGTCACACGTTATACTAGTCGGAAGGCGGCTGGCCACTTCACTCCCTTCTGCTACACCCGCGGGTCTGCCTGCGGCACCGGAAGGCTGTGAAGGCTTGAAACCGGCGTCTTCAACAAGTGCTACGGTGCTGCCAGGCAGCTTGGGTGTGACCCTGAAACAGCTGCCATCTCAGTGGCTGCTGTGAAGAGGCACTCAGGCTCGACGCCAAGGACAAAGGACTCAACCGTGTCACACCCCTTGGGGCCCAGACCGGCCACCCACAGACCCAAGACACCAACACAGGGTCTGGCCAAACACTGAAATAAGAGGCTCCCACAAAAGTCCAAATTACCACCAATATGTTTATTCGAGGAGATGGGTCTATTTTACCATGAGGGGAGGACTAGATGTCGGCCTATGTACCTGTGTGTATTCACACACACACACACACACACACATACACACAGCACAGGGGACTGAACCCTCACACCTGGTATCACCATCACGGACAAGCGGATTATTCTGAGGAGTCACATGATTTCCTAATCAGGAGAAGGCACCACCCTTGTATCAGAAAAGTAGTGTTGGGAACAAGGGCAGACCACAGGCCAGCCTCTCTGTGCGGGCCCAAGCATGATGGTGCCCTACTGACAAAGCAGGGCTTCCGGCTGACTGGAGCCGGGCTGGAGGTGGAGGGAAGCCATGCCGGTGAGGGACCCTTGCCTCCGCAGCCTTCCTCTGCCCGTGTACAAGACAGACTGCAGCAGCTCTAGGCAGGAAGGGGATGCCACCGCAGCACTGTTCCCCCAGGCCTCCCCAGGTCCCAGGTGACCCACCTTAACCAGCCCACATCTAGACAGACATATGGCAAATGTGGACGTGAAGCCAGGCTGGGCTGGAGGCCCCTCCGGCATCTGAGATGATGGGTCCCCAGCAGGGCTAGGCCAAGACCCGGAAATGCTTGGTCGGGCGGCTTAGGTTACTCCAGGGCGAAGCATGACCCTGATGACACCCGGCGGAAAAGCAGGCTGGAGCCTCGGAAGAGCTGGCCCTGGCGGGGAAGAGCAGTGGTCAGCGGTGCTGGAGGGAGCCCTGCCTTTTCCTGTGTCTATGGTGAGGGTGAGGTGTGCACATGAGAGCTCTCGTGTGGATTCTGAGCTCGAACTCGGGTCGTTGGGCTTCCGTGGCAAGCACTTCCACCCACTGGGTCACCCCGCTGGCCCCCGGTAAAGCCATTCTCCACCTAAAGGCCACTCTCAGGCCAGTACCTCATTTGACAAAGCAAAGCAAAGCAAGGCCAGGGAGAGGTGGGTGAGTGGTCCCTGACTACTGCCCCGCCCCCTGCCCCGCCCCCGCCCCCAGAGCTACAGCCAGCAGGAAGCTTCAGGACAGAGCACAGGAGCCCTGGCTGCTCTGCCAGGCTCACAGCAGACCCAGACGAATCCTTAAGATGCCCCAGGACTAGAAGGGTCCTGTGGAGGAGTTTGCCTGAGTACTCTTGGTATCGGAGGAGTGAGTTCTTGGGCTCCGCCGCCTACCGCCTCCGAAGGCGGCCGAACCTGTTAATTCCACTCTGCTGCTTAGGCCTGTGTGTCTCCCCTCAGCCAGAGCCAGGACTACTTAGTACCCTGCAGCATTTCTACCCTCTCCCCAGTCCGCTCCTCCAGGCTCCTCCCCCTCCCCCTCTCCCCCCTCCCCCAGCCCAGCACACCCACCTGCACACTCAGGTATTTCCAGCAGTGGATCCAGGACTTGAACACGGGGGAGTACGGAGGGAGTCCAGCCTGCAGTCTGTGGAGAGCACAGGGGGCCTCAGACGCGTGGTCTGCGAGGACCAGAGGATGTAGAGGGGCTGCACCCCATGCCCACCCCAACACCACGCTAACCCCACAGGAAATTATGTGTAGGTGGAGGGGCTGGATGGGCGGGGCCTGGCGGAAGGGTGCGCACGCACCCACAGTTGTTCACTGCCATGAGATCTCCGACGAGCAGGAAGGGGTAGGTCAGCATGCTCACTGCAATCTGAAGGGTACACGGGCTTCAGTGCGGGCAGTGAAGACGAGTGCCCACACCATGCGGCGAGGCCAGCCTCCAGCCCGCCGCGGCCCTCGAGGGCAGTGGGCGGAACTTACCCCCATCACAAACTTGGTGTAGCTCCGGATGGCCAGGGCCTGGCTGAACTGTAGGACAGAGAGGAAGCAGGGGTGACCTCGGGGGGTCGGGGCAGACTGCAGTTCTGTGGTACCCTTGCCTCGCCTCGCCTCACCCTCCACTCCCCCCCTCTAGGACAGCGCCTCCTGTGACCTACCCATTAAGCTGAAGGGGCTGTAAGGATCTGGGGAATCAGGCTCTTTACCACCTTGCGTGGTGACCCCACAGGCCCCAGAGCTCCCGCGCTGGCCCACGTCTGCTTGAGAGCTACTCTAGCTCAGCAGTTACAGCTGGTGAGGGATTCCAACAGCGCAAGGACAAGCTTCCTTCCGCCCAGCAGCCCAGGACAGAGCCTGGTTCTGCAGCCCAGGACAGAGCCTGGTTCCACCCAGCAGCCCAGGCCAGGGCCTGGTTCTGTGCATGAAGAACATGGTCCTTCCCTCTGGGCTAGTGCCACCCCAATCTCACCAAGCCTCCAGTGCCTACCCTAACGTTTTCTGGGGAAACCCAGAAGCCAGCTCTCCCTAAGAAAGCTGATGCCTGGCCCGTGGCATCTTCTAAAGTGGTCACCCCACTACAGCATGCCCCAGAGCCCCTACAGAAGACATGCCCGCTGGCCTTGCAGGTCTAGAAGCCTCTTTTAGCCCGAAAGGCTGTACAGAATGCGCCTTCCCTGCCAGAGCGGACAGCTCAGAAAGGTGTGTACGCAGGCTGGGCTCCCTGACCCAGAAAGCCAGTCAAGGGCCTTGTTGCAGGACACAGCAAACTGTCCCAATCTTGCTCTTTATGCAACCACAGTGCCTGCCTGCTCATCACAGGCCCCTGAGTGACCACAGCGCCTGCCTGCCCACAGGCCTCTGAGGTAGTTGAGCTGCAGACATGTGCCAGTGTCACTGGAAATGAACGGGCATCTCCACAAACCCACTTTATTTGTTTTTTGTTTTTGGTTTTTGGTTTTTCGAGACAAGGTTTCTCTGTGTAGTCCTGGCTGTCCTGGAACTCACTCTGTAGACCAGGCTGGCCTCGAACTCAGAAATCTGCCTGCCTCTGCCTCCCAAGTGCTAGGATTAAAGGCGTGTGCCACCACGCCCGGCTGACAAAACCACTTTAATCTGTAGGCACTGAACGGGCAGAGAAGAGCCCCCTACCTGTTACAGGGCCTCCAGCCTCCTCACACCTCCCCCCGCCCCCCCGGAGTTGCTAGCCTGAGCCAATAGACACCCTGGGGACCACAGGTGACTCCTCCCCTATCCCGCCAGCCTGGCCATTCCTGATGTCAGAATGCCTGGCTTCCGGGGACACCCCCCCCCCCGACCCATCGAAGGTCCCTGATCCTTATCTTGGTTGAACAGAACCCATCAACCCGTTGGGTGCCCAGGCCTTCTGACCCACACAGGTGAGGTCCACAGACTTCAGCAACCAAAGCAGGTTAAACAAGAGGGCACTATCCTGGCCCAGGGTTCTACTCCTGTGCTGCCTCCTCTGACAAGCAGGGCTGACAGGCCGAGGTGTTCACGGTAAGGCGTAGGTTGCTTTGCTTTTGAGAACAGTCTCCGGATGTAGTCCTGGGATGGCCTTGACTGCATAATACTCCTGCCTCTACCTCCCAAGTACATGCATGACCATAGTGGGGTTCTTTTGTTTGTTGAGACAGGATTTCTCTGTATAGCACTGACTATCCCGGAACTCATTCTGTAGACCAGGATAGCCCTGAACTCAGAGATCCGCCTACTCCTGCCTCCCAAGTGCTGGGAGTAAAGGCGTGCGCCACCGCCTCCACCTGGCTCTCAATGGGGTTTTAAAAGCACAACCCACGAAGGTTAAAGAACTGTGGGTATCAGCTACCCTCACTCATCTACTGAGACGTTTCGGGCCCTCTCACCCCCAAGTGCAGAAAACCCCAAAGTCCCAGCCTGTCCCAGACCCTGGGCACCAGCACACAGAAAGAAAGGCGAGCCCTCGCTCCAACCAACCTGGGAACCTGGATTCTGGTCGTTTCCCAGCCCCCCTGGGGTGTCACTCACGCTGTCGTCCACTAAGTAGGCATTGATGAAGTGGGCCAGCAGGTTACAGCCCCACAAGAAAACCACATCGCCCAGCAGGTGAGGGATTAAGCCGCTAAAAAAATAAGGTGAGCAGAGATGAGCAGGGAGGAGACCCGGAGATGGGCAGGCTGTGCCCAGCTTGCACCTGCTGCGCCCAGCTTGCACCTGCAGCACCCAGCTTGCACCTGCTGTGCCCAGCTTGCACCTGCAGCACCCAGCTTGCACCTGCTGTGCCCAGCTTGCACCTGCAGCACCCAGCTTGCACCTGCTGTGCCCACCTTGCACCTGCAGCACCCAGCTTGCACCTGCTGTGCCCACCTTGCACCTGCAGCACCCAGCTTGCACCTGCAGCGCCCACCTTGCACCTGCAGCACCCAGCTTGCACCTGCAGCGCCCAGCTTGCACCTGCAGCACCCAGTTTACACCTTTAGCGCCTGAGGCCCAGCCTTTTAACAGAGCCTGCAGGGACTATCACAGCCACCCTGGGCAGGCGCCTGTCCTCCCCACACACAGTTCTCAGCCGACACAAACTAGTTACTGGTGTCACAAGCTGTTTTCAGTATGCAGAAGCCCTGGTGTCACCGTGTGAGAGCAGCCACACCAGGGAAACACAGAGCACGAAGGAGTGCCTGTCGGGTGGCTGCCCCATGACCAGTTCTTGGAGAGCAGCTTAATGTCTGGTCTCCATCCTGGAATGTTCCGAGTTTGCAACGCACCACTCGAGTGCTTGCAAGGACGGCGACCCTGCACAGCGACAGCCTTGAGGGCAAACGACGCTAAATCAGGCTCAGAAGGTTGCACACACATAAAAGCGACAAACACATGAATCTTTTTCTTAAGCTTATAAACGAAAGTCCAAGAAAGTGTTAAGTGGCATACCTGTATTCAGAGGACGGTCAACACTCTGGGGGATGCATGTCCCTCCCCAGAGGGTGCCTTGTGAGCCCGTAAACTATGCATTCATACTCCAAAAGCAAGCATGTGTTGGGTGTGACCCCAGTCACACGGCTGCCCAGCCGGGCGGTGTGTCAAGGTCTGATGTACCTGGCACCTGAACTCATGTTCTTACACATGGATGTGTACAGAGATGGGTTTCTCAACCTTGGCTCTGTGGCCATTTGGAGCTGAGCAGCACCTAACCATCCTCTGTGCCAGCTCTGAGATCTACAAGACGCCCTGGACATCACCAGCGACGCCAGGAGGCAGAATCACCTCTAATGAGAGACACAATCTGTCTGTCTCTATTCCGAGTCATTTCCTGACTTAAAATGCATTATAAATCTATCTGACGAGCCAGGGGAATCACAGCTCAAGGGATGAGCATGGAGCCCATGTCGGCGTGCTGTGCACGTGACCACCGCAGGCCTCTGCCTGGACCTTCAAATGGCGAACAAAAGCCGTGCTTGTCGGCCTGGCTTCGCCATCATACGAAGCTCATTCTTTCTGGGTAGACTTTATGATCTGAGCTTTCTTTGTGGGTAAGCTGGGCTCAAGGCCAAGAGCGGGGATGGGGGGAGTGTCTGTGGCCCTCGGGAGATCATGTGCCCAGAGGCACAGGTCTCTGGGCCCCTCTCTGCTAATGGCTGACCCGTGTTAACACATTCTGACTTGGCAAGAGAAGACAGAGACATAGATTTCTATGCAAATTACCTGGAGCATTCAGTGTCCAGTAACTTACAACAGAGCCCACTGGCTGGGGGCAGCGGGTGCACTGCCAGTGCCCAATGCTTAGTCCAAGTCCTAGTTGCCGTTGGCAGCAGCAAAGACTGCACCGTGCTCCAGCTTCTCAGGACCGGCAACCCCAGGGCCCGGACGCAGCCTGGCAGGAGCTCATCTCCTCAGCATGGGATAGTGTGCGTATGCGTGTGCGTTGTGTGTGTGTGGTGCTGGGTACAAAGCCCAGGCCCACTTTCTTTTAATGGGACCTGAGAGGGCTGGGTAGGTCTGGTCCCTAACGTGCTGCCAAGTGCAAAACCACAGCTGATACCTGCTCGCCCTGGGGCACACTCGTGTGGTTAGCAGAGGGCGGTCGCCGTGCCCCGAGGGGCTGAGAACACACCTGTTAGTAGAGCCAAGCAGGGCTGTTACAGCGAATAAACTCACGTACACGAAGAACCCCAGCAGCCCCTCCTCCTTGAAGATCTTCCCGATGGAGCTCAGTACACCACTAGGGAGGCAAGATGGAGAAGGTCGGGCAGCAGAAGGCCACCCTGCAGTCTCACTCAGCCCGGCGGGCGCTAATCTGCACGGGGAGTCTATTACCAAGAAGACTCCCAAGGGAAGGAAAAAGGAGCGCTTTGGGGGCGGGGTGGATTCGACTGATCGTAGTCCTGACCTAGGACCTCGGATTCCCATGCCTGCACCTCGGGACAAGCAAGCTTCGAGCGGAGGAACTGAGGCCAGGAAGGGGAGGACAGAAGGGAGCACCTGCACAGGGCAGCAGAGGACTTTGGATTAACTTTCCAGCCCTCCCACCAAGCAAGCCTGGGGTCTGGAGCCCTGCAGTACAGCCTGCTAGAGATGAAGAGGGCAGGCTGCGGCTTTCTGCCCCGTACCCCCACCACACATCCCCACCCCGCCCCCCACCCCGTGACCTGTGACTGCAAACAGCAGCTGGCCCCTAGAGGAGCTGCACCGCCCAGGTGGAAGCAAGCGCCAGGCACATAAGGCTGGCCAGCTCGAGCTGGTCCCGGGGCCCCAACCCTGCCACACCCTGTGTTCTTCTCCCGACAGCAGCCTGACCCACTGGGGCTTGAGCCAAGCTGTCCCCTCGGGTCATTTACCAGCCTCCTAGTTCAGCCAGGGGAATCAAGCAACTCTGCAGAAAACAACCAGAGCCAGGAAACAGCAGAGGAAAAGGCTGTGCGTGTGTGTGGGTGGGTGGATGGGTGGGGCACAGGCCTCCCAGATGAGCCGGGCTCTGGGCGGATGAACCGGGCTCTGGGTGTGTGAGGAGCAGGCAGCCTCTCGGAAGAGGACGAGAGCACCAGGAAGCCCGGATTTGGAGGACAGAGGAACCTCGCCGTCAGGTGGCCCAAGCAAACTCCAGCAGCACAGGGCACCGGGGCTCGGCACCGGCCTCTGCGGAGCCAAGGCTCCTTTGGAGGCTCAAGGGAGGGAGGGGCAAAAGGAGCCTCCAGGGGAGCTATTCCTAGTGAGGGGAGGGGCAGAGCCACCCAGGGGTCACCTACCTGTACTTGGCCTCCCGTCCCACAAACTGCACCATGCAGCGCATCGAGATCACTGCGGGGAGAGAACACTCTGGGTGACCTGGAGGGCCGACGCTCAGCACCCTACCTCTGTAGTGTCTGGGCCACCACAGCCATAGCATCGCCTCTGACTGGGAAGGTCACAGGCTAATAGTCTCCCGTCACACACACACACACACACACACCCCCCCCCGCCGCCGCCTTTTCCTGGCCATAAACCACGGCTCATGGTGGGGCCAGCCTACACCCAGCCACCTGTACCGTGGAGGCTCAGCAGCCGTGTCCTTACCGTGTAAGGGATGGGCCAGCATGCGAGACACACACTGCATCATCATCTCGTAGGATGTCTGCAAGAGAGGGGGTGGGGATGCCGTCAGGCCTGGGATCCACGGGGACCCACAGGCCTATGTCGGAAAAACCAGATGCACTCCTCGGGCCTCAGTCTGCCAAGGAAGCTGCCCACTCCCACCCTAACCAACCCCCACCCCACCCCCCGCCCCAGGCATGCTGCTATCCTGGGCCAGAGCAGCTAAAGAGGCACGTTGTAAGGAGGGAAGTCCCTCGCATTATCTGGCTAAGACTCCCTCCGCCTAGGCAAGCGAGAGGGCCCAGCCAACTGGGGCTGAGAACGCTCCTCTCTGACCCTTTACCCACCTCCTTCACGACCTTCTTCAGGGAAGTCTTCATGTCATCCTTGTTGGAAACCTGCTCGATCTCATCTGGAGGGAAAACCTGACCACAAACGCGCCGTGAGGCTCAGGTGCGGGCGGGCCTGAGGGGCACTGGGCACTGAGTGGGAAAGCCAGGGTCACAGCTGCCACAGCCGTGGGAGGGAGGGAGGCCTCCCGAGCACAGAGCCCAGGGGCCATCGTGTCCTGGGGTCTGCACAGGAAGCGGGGCAGGGCCGGCAGGCTGTACTCGGCAGTGACCGGGGCCTGGGGGGAACCTGGGCATCCGCTCACCTTCTTCATGCTGCCCCGGGTCACGGTGGACAAGGCGTTGGACATCAGGCGGGGGCTCAGACCCCGGAACAGCCCTATCTTCCCGTCCACCTGCACAATGTACTTGGCTGTAAGGAGGCAAAAGGGGGGCGAGGGTGCGTCACAGCCAGCCCGGGACACCCAACTGCTGGACCACACACCCAGACCAGTGGGTTCCCGGCCATGGCTGGGCGCAGCCCGAGGGAGTGTGTGTCCAGGGCCTGACACTGGCCAGCTCTGATCAAGTGTCGTCTGACCTGTCTCTTTTTGGTAAACCGTCCCAGCGGTTTAAATAAGCTCCCCGGGCTCCTGGCTTTTCTTTAGCTTTGAAAAGGACTTGGCAAACTGACTGCCCTTTCCCAGCTCAGCAGCTGGAATGCTGACATCCCAAACCAATCTCAGCTGCTTGAAAGTGCTCTTCTCGGGGTGGGGGTGGGGCTCCCACCGGCAGGGACGACCTTCCTCACCTTAGGGAGCGGGGAAGAAACAGGATGGGAAGGCAGACCTGAGGAGGTCTACAGGGCGCCCTGCAGCCAGGACACCCCTGTCCCTGTCCCTGTGCTGCGTGATGCCTGTGCCCCTGGCAGCTGTTGGTCCCTGTTAGTAAGGGACAAGGCAGACGCAGGGACAAACAGAAACAGTGACATGGGAGAGAGGCCTGGAGGGTCAGGTGGCAGCGGGGACATCCAGCGTGTGACGTCTTACACTCAAGGCGCTGTTTCTCTAATCCCTGGAAGCCAGCACAGCGCTCCCTCACTGTGATCTGTTTCCAGACCTGTGACGTCAGCTCTCTAGCACCACACGCAGGAAGTGACGAGCACACACACGTGCCCTTTTCTCCTCTGCGGCAGCTCTGCCAGTGTGACTCCAGTCACTCAGAGAGGGCTTCCAGGGACAGGGGAGTGCACCTGTTACCTGGACCTTCCTGAGGAGGGCGAGGGCAGGCCATGAGGGGTCTGAGGGCTGGGCAAAGACTCAGGCGCGGCTGCCCTACTCTAGTCTGAGGGGCGGGCTCAGGCAGAGCCTCTGTGTGGCTCCCACAGAACCTGCTCCAGGATTTTGCCACTTCTATACACTATCGAGTAAAAAGAGAGACAGGACTGTTCAGAGGCTCTCTCAGGAGCTGCTCCTGTCCCACCGCCCCAGGGCCTGCAACTTCCCCCTAACCCCTGAGGATTCCAGGCCTCCACCACAGAATGTCCGCAGCTATGGGGTTCTCTACCACAGTGGGGGTGGGGGGAGGACACACTGGCCAGACAGTTCTAAACAGCAAGTCAGCCAGGCACTTCCTGACTGAGGAGCAGCCGGCGGGCAGAAGCACCCAGCAGACATCTGCTCTTGACATCTGATCTGACACATTTTTAAAACCTGGGTCGGGGCATCTCAGAACCCGGCTCCCTCTTGCAAGAGGCCCTCGGATGATGTCAGGATGGTCCCGTGTGGACAGGCATGACCACAGACATGAGTCCTTCAAACGGCACCACTGTAGGCTGATCTGAGAAAGCCGGGTCGCCACAGGCTTGCTCATTTGTGTACAGTGGGGGGCGGGGGTGGTCTACTTGTACGGTTTCCCTCTTTCCCTACACCAACAATCTTAAAATAAGCACGGACACATTTCCCCACAAAATAGCCCCATTCTGCCTGGCCCTAGAGTACACTCGAGACTGAAGGCAAAACTGGGAAAGAACCGACCTGTAGTCCTGCCACCGGGGGGTGTGTAGAGTGGAGGGGGTGGCTCAGAGGTCAAGCACCAGGTCATGCAGCAGGGAGGCTTGCGGAGAATATTCTAGCCAAATGGGTGAGAGAGGTAGGGAGACAGCAGGGTGTGTCCAGAAGGGGGTACGGGGAGCAAACTCAGAAAGACACTTTTAGGAAGTGCCTTGGGACCATCAGAGAGGAGGGACAAGGTCAGTTAGAGACCCTTCTGCACCCTAGCCAGCTGTCACCGGCAGGCTGGGAACCACGGCCAAGACAGAGAGCTGAGCATTTGCTCAGGGACCTCCCCGTGGGGCTCCAATAACGAACCTGAGCACAGGGAGTGCGCGCGCCTTCCTCTACACGCGGCACAGTGGGGCTGCAGCGGGCAGGGCGCTGCTGTACAAGCCCCTGCATCGGCGGCGGGATCTGGGCCTCCCTGTAGGGTTCTAGAACCAGCCTGGGCTGCAACACTCCCAGGCTCCCACCTGACCCCTGCTGTCTCAGGCCACTCTCAGGTGCCCCCCTTAGAGCTGGCACTGGCTCCTGGCGCCAGGATGCACAGCAGGTTCCCAGGTAGAGCCAGGCGCGTGGCACTCACCGTAGGTGAAGAAGCTCGGCAGGTAGAGGACCTTCCTCCCCAGCACATTGGTCCCCAGGGTGGGGGGCATCGGCTCATGACCCACCTTCCGAATCAACAGAGACAAAAGCAAGGGTCACTGCAAGGCAGCGCACAGCTCCCTAGCTCCAACTCCTACATGGCTGGCCCCATCTCCTGGGGGATATCACCGGGCACCCCTTTGTCAATGCCTAGCCCTCGGTCCCACCCTGGCCCCAATCTAAATCACAAACCGTCCACAACCTCAATGCTAGACAGTATCAGGGTACAAACTCCCACTTTCTCTTTTATCATTTAGGAGCTTTTTAATACATTTTACATGTTTGCCCATTATTATTGTGTGCATGATGGGAAGAGGGAGACTAGGGCGCAGTGCATGATGGGAAGAGGGAGCATAAGGCACAGTCGGTGTGTAGTTAGGGTACTTTGTCGAGCTGATTCTCTCCTTCCGCCCTTCGGTGGGTACCAAGGATAGAACTCAGGCTGCTTTATACATTTTGCATCTCCGTGTTCGTACACGGGTGCACACATCCATGGAGTGTGGCCCGAGGACAACTCGCAGGAGTCAGTGTTCTCCTTCCACCACCTAGGTCCTGCGGACTGACTCAGGTCCTGCGGACTGACTCAGGTCCTACGGACTGAACTCAGGTCCTGCGGACTGAACTCAGGTCCTGCGGACTGAACTCAGGTCCTGCGGACTGAACTCAGGTCCTGCGGACTGAACTCAGGTCCTGCGGACTGAACTCAGGTCCTGCGGACTGAACTCAGGTCCTGCGGACTGAACTCAGGTCCTGCGGACTGAACTCAGGTCCTGCGGACTGAACTCAGGTCCTGCGGACTGAACTCAGGTCCTGCGGACTGAACTCAGGTCCTGCGGACTGAACTCAGGTCCTGCGGACTGAACTCAGGTCCTGCGGACTGAACTCAGGTCCTGCGGACTGAACTCAGGTCCTGCGGACTGAACTCAGGTCCTGCGGACTGAACTCAGGTCCTGCGGACTGAACTCAGGTCCTGCGGACTGAACTCAGGTCCTGCGGACTGAACTCAGGTCCTGCGGACTGAACTCAGGTCCTGCGGACTGAACTCAGGTCCTGCGGACTGAACTCAGGTCCTGCGGACTGAACTCAGGTCCTGCGGACTGAAGTCAGGTTCTCAAGTGTCTTTGGCAACAGGCGTCTTTACTGAGTCATCTCATTGGCCCAGAAACATATATTTAATTTTTCTTTGAACACTAATTTTTGTGTACATGTGTGTGCCGTGGCCTGCATGTGGAGGTTGGAGAACAATCTGCGGAACTGGTTCTCATTCCGTCCTGTACGTTCTGGGGATT
This sequence comes from Apodemus agrarius, assembly GCA_964023405.1. Lineage (NCBI taxonomy): Eukaryota > Metazoa > Chordata > Mammalia > Rodentia > Muridae > Apodemus > Apodemus agrarius. The sequence goes on from OZ030025.1 coordinate 7,434,755, forward strand.
TAACTCGGGAAATCCGTCACATCTGACTCACATAAGTATCTTTACCTGCTGAGCCAATATGCTGGCGTGAAGCACCCGTGTTTATGTGTCTTACTCTCCGTTCTCCTGAGGATAAATCTGCTAATTCTCATCTTCAGGACAAAATTTCATCCCAACCTAAGTCCCTACATACTGACAAACAGTGGCCCGGAGTCTCAGTACCGGGCTTCAGACAGCTCTGTGCTGCCAGACCCCCAAATTCCTCTGAGCTTACTGTGAATACCTCCCAGACCTGACCCTGCCAGTCTCGGGCTTGGCAAGCGTGCCCTTAACCCCACCTCTATGGCCGTGCTCTAATCCTAACCGCCCTGCAGCATTGGGACAAGATGACCCTCATTTCCACATCATTCCGGTGGCTCTGACTCTGAGACACACTGAAGATGGCCGGTTGTAAATGTCTTAATTCTTTTTTAGCTTTATTTATTATTATATGTAAGTACACTGTAGCTGTCTTCAGACACCCCAGAACCCCAGAAGAGGAAATCAGATCCCATTACAGATGGTTAAAAGCCATCATATAGTTGCTGGGATTTGAACTCCGAACCTTTGGAAAAGTAGTCAGTGCTCTTAAACACTGAGCTATCTCTCCAGCCCAATGTCTTGATTCTTTTCTTTCTTTTTTCGTTTTTGTTTTTGTTTTTTGAGACAGGGTTTCTCTGTGTAGCCCTGGCTATCCTGGAACTCACTCTGTAGACCAGGATGGCCTCGAACTCAGAAATCCGCCTGCCTCTGCCTCCCAAGTGCTGGGATTAAAGGCGTGCGCCACCACTGCCCTGCCAATGTGTTGATTCTTATTTATTATTACTATTGTGTCTGATGTGAGGTCGGAGGACAATTCTGGAGTTCGGTTTCCTCTGGCCACCTTTGCTGTAAGTCCCAGGGAAGGGACTCACGTACTCAGGCTGGAGCAACAGGGGGCTGGCGTGCTGCTAACCCATCTCAGCCCCTGACTGTACATTTTAAAACCCCTTTATTGTGAGGTCTTTTTGAAAAAGTGCAGCTCGGAATGACTTATCCAGACAAGAGTTAGGCGACCCAGGAAGACGGCTTTCCCTTCCAGAGTTCTTCTAGGTCAGAAGTTGCCTTCAGCTTCTGTAAGGAGTGGGCGGTCCTTCCTTGTGCAGGAATTTCAAGCCCCAAGCTCTTGCTATTATGCTGCCCTCCCAGAGTCTTATCAGAACAACGCCAACCTGACCCTGAAACCCGTCCCCTCAACCCTCACATCCCAAATCTGTCCAGTTGATCGTCTTCCGTCCTCCCCGTTATCAAAGGTACACTGCGAGCCTACCGAGCCGAGATCAAGTTCTGTTCTGTTTGATTTGTTCCCAAGTCATGCTCGCCCATATGCGTTTCTGACTATCCGGACCACAGCCAACACCGTGACCCCATACCTAACACCAGCAGAGCCAGGTCACCACGTTCAATTCGACCCCACCCCACCCTAACGCCCACTGTCTTGATCTGAGGCTCACCGTCTAGTGTGGCACACCGGCTCCCTGCAAAACACAATCTGTCCTTATTGGTACTTATTTTTCAGTGTCACCGATTACTGAGCTATAGCCATTAAGCTCTCTCCCTAAAGTTGTCACCCCCCCCCCAGAGCCCTGGGGGTTTGTACCCTCCTGCCATCTAGTTCCAGTCACCCTTTGGGCTCCCCCTCACTCTCCAGGTCCTCTCCAAAGCCCTTTCACATCGTTCTTTACAAACCCCCACACTAATGCCACCATGCTCCCAGTGATAAGCCATTGTCCCTGTGCCCTCTCACACCACACCCAGAGACCCGCCACCCCATAGACACTCCCTGCCATCCTAAGGTCCAGCCTTTGATTCTTTTTTTTTTTTTTTTTTTTTTTTTTGGTTTTTCGAGACAGGGTTTCTCTGTGTAGCCCTGGCTGTCCTGGAACTCACTCTGTAGACCAGGCTGGCCTCGAACTCAGAAATCCGCCTGCCTCGCCTCCCAAGTGCTGGGATTACAGGCGTGCGCCACCACGCCCGGCTTACCAGCCTTTGATTCTTACCCCATCAGCTCCCAGCACCCCCAACTGCTCAGCTCAGATACCGCCAAAGCGCAGTGTCCCTCCTAAGCTGAGGCTTGCTGTGACTGTAACCCTATGTTGTAAACACACATTCACATTACAGCAGGTCGGTACTGGTCTCCAACTGCCCCAGCAGCCGTCTCCAAACCTCAGGCACAATTTGATGCCCAATGGCCCTGATGCCATCTTCTCGCTCCTTCTCCTATTTCTAGTCAAACTCCAAATTCTACTATCTCCACTCCTCAGACCCTACCCAGGGCTTCAGCACTCCCATTCTCAAGGCCATCTCATTCCAAACATATTTCTAATTCTCTCAGTTCTATGACAAGGACAGTACAATAATCTTAAAGCAAACCTCAAATCTTAGCTGGGTTTCCATATCAATCATCACCCCCCATCCCCCACTCCTTTGGAAAATGCTAGGCTGCGGTCTTTGATTATCAGTCTGAGCCTGAACCTCGCCAATCAAAACTCTCCCCCCTGTCACACACCCACCCGATTCTGCCAAATGCACAATGCCTTCTTCCAGCCCGATCCCTCCTCCCCCTCTACCCTTCCCTCACCCTCTCTCGGACTGAATTGCTGGCAACAAGCAAAAAAACTGTTTAGGTGCCCAGGCATCCTTGAATCCAGACATCCCAACCTCGGCTCCAGCATTCGACAAGCCTTACCTATTGTGCCTGTCCCCACTTTCTCTGCCCATTCCCAACCCACGCAGACACAATTACTTCAATTCCTTCCTTCCTCCCCTAAATGCGTCATCCGTTCCCCCTTCCCCCTAAAAGCCGCCTCCCGGCTCCCCCTTCCAGACACATCGCTACCGCCGCCCCCCCCCACCAATGCGGAGGCCCCTCCTTCCACCAAATCTGTCGTCGCCATCAAATCTACAGGCCCCTTCTCAAGTAAACCGATAGCTTTCCCGGCTGCATTCTTTCCCTCCGAAATTTTTGGCCCTGGTGCCCACTCCTTTGTCCCTCAAAGGGCTTTTAACCATCTCTATAAATCCGGAACCCCGGTGTCCTCTGCCCGAAATGCATTCACCTTCTAAACACTTCGCTTTCGTACCCAGCCAGCCCTCCCCTACGCATTCTCCAAAACTTCTCGGACCTCCCCCAGTTCTGTGGCTTCTTTCCGTACCCTAAATCCATTACCCTTCGAAATCTCAAGCCCACTGCCTCCGACTATTTATCTCCCACATCTCATCGCCTTTCCTCGCACCCCCCAAATCCCTTCCTATCCCACGCCTGTCACTCACGTCCCTCCGCTCCCTCCCAGCACCTCCAAATCGCTTCCTTTCCCACGTCAATCACTCAGGTCCCTCAGCCCCCTCCCAGCACCCCCACACCGCACGTCCCATCCACATCCTCCCGCGGCGCCCCCCGCCCCGCCCCACCTGGATCAGAAGCTTCACGTAGAGCAGCGGGTGGCTGAGAGCCGTCACGCCCGCGCCCAGCGCCACGAACAGCGCCTCGGTGGTCGGGGCGTTGTCCCCGGAGCCCGGGCCGCCCGGGCCGCCGTCCATCCTGCGCGCCGATGGCTGAGCCGCGGGTCGAGGATGGCGAGGGTGCGCGCGGTGCGCGGGTGGCGGGTCCCGAGCGCGGGCCTCGACTCCCGCCGGCGCGCCGCCGCGAGCTCCTGCACCAGCTCCGGCTCCCGCCATCCCCGCGGCGCCGCCGGGAGCCCAAGGCGCCACTTCCGGGTCCGAAGCCCCCATGGCGCCAGGCGTCGAGGTCACTCCCCGTCACGTGGTGATGGCCACGCCCCCGGAGCGTCAAGGGGCGGGTCCCGACAGCGCCACTCACGCCGCGGGGCGAGGGGGCGTGGCTGGCGGGCGAGTGGGATCCGGCATTGCTCGCAGCAGGGCCTTCCTCGGCCCGGGGCCGGTTCTCTCCCAGCCCGCCCTTTGCGGACCAAGCCAGTCACCGCAATCGTGCCTGTGGGTCAGTCTCTTTGGCCTGCCTCTGCACCCCTCCAGCACGCTCCCCGGGCCTGAGTAGAAACCCCTCAATATTTGATTAATTCACTGCTGATGAGGGTTGGGAGCACTCCTCGCCTGTGCACTTACGCAGGCCGGGTGCTGGATGCGTTTAGTTACTAAATAACTAGGCCTGGGGTAGCTCTTGTCTAGTGCCTGGAGCTTAGTGCCACGCATGCCTTGAGAGCAATTCTTAGGGCCACCTTCCAGGAAGGTGCTTACTCCAGCCAGTGACCTGTTTCCACCTCCCGAGCAAGCACAGCAGCTCTCGGCTGGTCTTGAACTGCCCAGTAAGAGTTTTCTGGTAATGGACCTTAGCGTCAGCAGGGACCCTTTGCTTGACCTTGTCCTGTTGCTAGTTCGTGAGGAAGGTCTTTGGAGTAGTCAGACATTTGCATCCCTCCCAGATTGCCCATGAAAAAAGCCTTCTTTAAAACCTTACAGTAACCGGGGCGGTGGTGGCCACACGCTTTAATCCCAGCACTTGGGAGGCAGAGGCAGGTGGATTTCTGAGTTCAAGGCCAGCCTGGTCTACAGAGTGAGTTCCAGGACAGCCAGGGCTATACAGAGAAACCCTGTCTCGAAAAACCAAAAAAAAAAAAAAAAAAAAAAAAGACTCACCGACTGAAATGTATCAAAAGCCGAATGGGGAAACTTACAGGTACATGGGTGCCCTGAAATCATACTAAGGGCTGAAGAGATGGTCCAGCCATCAAGCACTCCTATTGCTCTTGCAGAGGAATTGGGTTCAGTTCTCAGCTCACAACCATTGGCCTCTCCTAGGGTACCAGGCACACATGTGGTGTACATAAATATAAACGCAGACAAAACACTCATGCCCATAAAACAAAACAAACCAGGCCTCAGAACGTATCAGGGCAGACCAGGGAAGAGTGTAATACTTTCCCCTGGCCCTCATAGAAAGGAGGACCCCAAACACTGGGTGGCAATCTATTTCAGTGTATATCAAACATCAAGGGACAGAGGAACAGAGAACGGGCAATCCCGGAGGGCTTCTGTTTGGCTGGGTCCCCAGTGTGTGATATGGCCTGTTTGTCCATCCACCTGTCTGTCTGTCTGTTCACCCGCCTGTGCCCAGTCCTCAGCAACGCCACCGGAGCCTCCTGCTCTCCTAATCCTGCAAGCCCTCCGCAGCTCCGCATTCCCTGATGGGCTGGTTAATATCTAACCTCAGAAGTGGCTTTCTCTGCCTCTGCCTCCAGTAAGAACTCTTTCAAATCTTTGAGATCTGTGGCCTTTGTAACCCTTTGAAGTCATTCTGTAACACACCACACACACACACACACACACACACACTTATAATCACAGTATGATTTGTATCTTGAGTTAATATAAGAACTCTTTCAAATCTTTGAGATCTGTGGCCTTTGTAACCCTTTGAAGTCATTCTGTAACACACACCACACACACACTTATAATCACAGTGTGATTTGTATCTTGAGTTAATATTAGAAACTAAGATGTGAATGAAAGAACTTGTTGTGATTGCCAACAGCCAGTTATCAATTGCAGTCAAGGAAATTGATGTTGCAAAGTGCACAGCCCAGGCTGGCCTTGAACTCCTGACTCCTGAGTATTGGGCTTACTTTATAGGTGTGTGCCACTTCAATGGATTGTTTCTTTGTGTGGTTCGTTCACTTAGGAATGGTCTCCCTGAAGATGTACTCTACCTGCATCCTTATGTTTGCGGTGATAGAAGACAGATATTAATGCCAGACAATACAGTATGTTTCAATATAATATAGTGCAATATAGTGTGGTAAAGAAAACCACATTCTGAAAGGGCCAGACAAAAGCAGGGTCCAATGGTGGACAGTCAAATACAGACGGGAAAAACAAGGCATTGGGACAGTACGGAGGAAAAGCCCATGGACGGAAAGGATTTGTGTGGGCAAGTATCAGAAAGGTGAGTTTCCGCATCCCTAGAAACTGGGACTTCTTTGGGGGTAAAGTGCTGTGCTATGACCTTGATTTTAAGGTCCCCATGAAGAAGCCAAATCAGGATCCAGGCAAGAAGTCATTAAAGATGGTAGGAGATTTGATGACCCAGCGAACTGAAACACACAGACTGGTGTGTGGGTGTGGAGATAAGGTGGAAGTTGGGGTGGTGTACGTGTGGGGGTGTTGGTTTAGGGAACCCACTATGAGAGGAAAATGTAAGGTTTTCATTTTTTTTTTTCGAGACAGGGTTTCTCTGTGTGGTCCTGGCTGTCCTGGAACTCACTCTGTAGACCAGGCTAGCCTCGAACTCAGAAATCCACCTGCTTCTGCCTCCCAAGTGCTGGGATTAAAGGCGTGTGCCACCACCGCCCGGCGGCGTGGTGAGTCTTTACATTTAGGAATAAACTATTTATTCATCTTTGCCATGTGTGTAGTAGCTGGAAGGTCTCAGAGAGAGCTGGCATTCAGGGGCTGCTGAGAAAGATTACTGCGGAATAAGGAGTTTATTAGAAATACTGTTGTTGGGGCTGGAGAGATGGCTCAGTTAAGCGCACTGACTGTTCTTTCAAAGGTCCTGAGTTCAAATCCCAGCAACCACATGGTGGCTCACAACCATTGGTAATGAGATAAAACTGAAGATTTTCATCTAACATATGTATGATAAAATTGAGGATTACATAGGATAATTGATAAAATTGAAGATTTTTTTTGGAAAAAAAAACTCAGATACAATGGCAGGCATACAGATTCAATTAGAATATAATTGAAAAAGGAAGTGGAATATTTTCTGATAAAATTGAATTTTCATCTAACATACGTATGAGAACATCGGGGATTACATAGGATAATTGATAAAATTGAAGATTCTTTTGGAAAAAAAATCTCAGATACAAAGGTAGGCATACAAATACAATTATCATGCCCTCTTCTGGTGTGTCTGAAGACAGCTAGACCAGACTGGCCTCAAAGTCACAGAAATCCACCAGCTTCTGCCTCCTGATGGGATTAAAGGCTGCATTTCTAATAAACTTAATAAACTCCAGGGCTGCACACATCCTAAGCAATCCTTTACCCCTGAGCCACACTCTCCCAGCTGGGGTGAGTGTACACGTGGATGCGCTGAATCCCACCCAACAGGTTCCCCGGTGGGAACTAGCCATCCTGGGATACCTGTGCTCACTCTGGGTACTCAGTGGGGCTTGGGACACCAAGAGTTACTATGTGGCCATGACGTTGTCTGCATATCCCCATTCCTGATCCTAATATTTAGGGTCAACAAAGGATGAAAGAAAATAACCCACACTTGAAGAACAGGTTCAGTGTTGACAAAAACAAAAAACAAACAAACAAACAAACAAAAAAAAAAACAGCCGGGCAGTGGTGGCACATGCCTGTAATCCCAGCACTCTGGGAGGCAGAAGCAGGTGGATTTCTGAGTTCGAGGCCAGTCTGGTCTACAGAGTGAGTTCCAGGGCTACCCAGAGAAACCCCATCTTGAACCCCCCCCCAAAAAAAATCTTTAAAAAAGGATGGGATTGCAGAAATGACTCGTGGTGGTTAACAGCACTTGCTGTTCATATCGAAGACCCAAGTTCGGTTCCCAGCACTCATATGGAACTCCAGTTCTAGTGGGTCCCGTGGCGTTTTCCAAACCCCAAGTACACACGTGCAGGCAAGCATGAAGGCAGCACACATTTTTTTTTTTTTTTGAGACAGGGTTTCTCTGTGTAGCCCTGGCTGTCCTGGAACTCACTCTGTAGACCAGGCTGGCCTCGAACTCAGAAATCCGCCTGCCTCTGCCTCCCAAGTGCTGGGATTACAGGCGTGCGCCACCACGCCCGGCGGCAGCACACATTTTTTAAAAAGTCTTTTAAATGTGGAATTTTATTCAGTTATGCAAAGGGATTAAAAATATGTCATTTAGAGGGGAAATGAGGCAATCAAAGACTGTGGTATTAAGTAGATTCTGTCAGACGGATATGTCCTATTTTCTTTCATGTGTAGATCTGGGTTTTATACAGATACGTAAAGTAAAGTCGTGTCTCTAGCAGAAGCAAAGTTGCCAAGGACAGTACAGGAGCTAGTAGATGGGGACTGGAAGGGAACATGCCGGTGTGCAAATAAACATAGTCAGAAGTGTAAATCTGTATGACATTTCCCTCTTGAAACCTAGTACTATCTACAAAGTAAACACAAACCAATACAAACCAATAGCTTTTTTTTTTTTTCCCTGAGACAGGATTTCTCTGTGTGGCCCTGGCTGTCCTGGAACTCACTCTGTAGACCAGGCTGGCCTCGAACTCAGAAATCCGCCTGCCTCTGCCTCCCAAGTGCTGGGATTAAAGGCGTGTGTTACCACTGCCTGGCAACATTTTTTTTTTTTTTTAAAAGAGCTTTGGGCCAGTGGTAGAGGTGCACACTGGTAGGATTTGCTGACAGAGGCAGAGGCAGGAGAATCAGGAGTTAGGACCAGCCTGGACTACACATTTTCAGATCGGTGGTGGTGGTGGTGGTGGTGGTGGTGGTGGTGGTGGTGGTGGTGATGCCACCCTCTTTTAATCCCAGCACTGGGGAGGCAAAACCAGGCAGATCTCTTAAATTTGAGGCTAGCCTGACTGCATAGTTCCAGGACAGCCAGGACTACACAGAGAACCCTGTCTCAAAAAAAAAAAAAAAAAAAAAAAAAAAAAAAAAGCAAACAGACAACAAACAAACCACCAACGAGCTTTGGGTCAGGCATAGATCTTTATAACTCTGCACTTGAGAAGTGGAAGCGGGGTTCAAGGCCAATCTGGTCTACACAGAATATTCTGGCCAGCCAGAGAGACTTAGAGAGACTGAGTCACTAAAAACAAGTTTTTATTTGCCAGGTGTGACGTGGTCCAGGTGTGACGTGGTGGCTCCTGTGTGCAACCTCAGCTCTCAGGAGACGGAGGCAGGGGAGGAAAACCCAGGTGAGCTCTAGATCAGTTTGGATTATATCCTGGATTGTAGGCCAACCTTGGCTACAGAGTGAGGCTTTGTCTCAAATATAAGGAAGCTGGGAATGTAGCCGTACATCGAGGGCTTGCCTAGTCTACACAAAGCCAGAACCCCAGAGCCACAGAGATCAGGTGTGCCAACACACACCTGCAACACCCGCACTTGTCAGGTAGAAGCAGGATGGTTCGAAGGTCAAGATCATCTTTAGGTGCCCAGTGAGTTTGAGACAGAGGCTACCTGAGACCCTGTCTCAGACTGACTTCACTGAGGAGAAATAGCCAAGGCTTCCGTTCTGAAAGGTGACTGAGCTCTTTGTGATTCAGCTGCGGGCTGGGGACTGTGAAATACTGGCACCTGGTGATTAACCTGAGGGTCTGGGGATGGATGGGTGGATGGATGCTGTCCTTTTTTTTTTTTTTTTTTTTTTTTTTTGTTAAAAAGTCACCTGTGTGATTCTGTAACTGCCCATCCCAACCTTAGGTTGGAAGTAGAAAGTGCAAGAAAGCAAACCCTAGGTCTTTTCTCTGGGAGAGATCTGTGGTGCATCTGCTGCTGGTCAGGTCGGCATGTTCTGTCCTAGCCTCTGGGGACAGGGAGAAATGAGCTGTGTCCGTGCCCTCTCAGGGTTTTATGAGGACTAAATCCACAGGTGAGTGCCCTCTTGTAAGTTTGCCCAGTCCCTCGTGATGATACCTCCCAGGGCCTCCTGGAAGGTAGGCAGGCTGGAACCCCTGAGCTATACTCCACAAATGGCTTTTGGAGTCACGTGAGCTTGCTTATGTACGTAATAGCTCTCCCTGAAGGCCCTCACAGACACTTAGCAACGTGGAAAGGATAACGGGGTCAGGCTGGGGGAGGGCAATCTGCCTACCATTGCGTGTGAAGCCCAGGTATGTGTGTGTGTGTGTGTGTGTGTGGTGTGTGGTGTGTGGTGTAGTGTGTGTGTGGTGTGTAGTGTGTGTGTGTGTAGTGTGGTGTGGTATGTATGTGTGTGATATGTGGTGTGTGGCGTGTGGTGTGGTGTGTGTGTGGTGTGTGGTGTCGTGTGTGTGTGTGTGTGTGTGTGTGTGTGTGTGTTATATAGCGTGTGTTTGTGTGCGCACGCACACTCAGGGGGAGGGGGAGGAGTAAGGGGGAATGAAGTAGGGGGGTGGGTGGAGGGGTGCAGCCTGGGAAGGGGGCGGGTAGGGTAGCTGAGAGAGCAACAATGGGCGGAGTCGCTGGACAGGCAGGAACAAGAGGTCCTTTTGTCACTTGGAAGCCTGGCCACTCCTCTCCAAGCCATTTCTTCTAGAGCTGTTAAGGCCAACGCAGTCAGGACCTTGAAATACAGAGACGCCCAAGATAGGCCAGGAGGGCCCCATGTGCTGGCCCTGTGTGCAGCTCAGGGACCTTCTCAGGGACTGCCGGGACACTCCCCTGGGATCCCATCTGGCACCGCCTTCCCCAGGCCGCGAAAACAATCCGCCCTGCTTCCCTGCTTTCGCCAGGCTCAGAGACAGACCCGCCGCCTCCATATTGTCTGTCAGGCTGGCCCCGCTATGTGATTTCCCCAGGCCCAGGCCTGGCCCCCAGCCAGCCCGGGCGCCACCTCTTATGACCTTGAGCCCTTCCCGAGGACCTGGCGACAGTCACGCCAGGTCCCAGCCAACTCGGCTTTGAAACTGGATAGTTAATGCACGGGAGATTAAACGGCTGTTTACGTGGCCCGCTGACGCGCTGAAGGTGTCAAGTCAGGCCTGCCCACGTACTCTGCGGTCAGCCTGGCTTTGTGCCATTGCAGAAACTAGAGTGGGCCCTCCACCAAGCCACAGCCCCGGCTCCAGGGCTTTCCCTGTCACCGTCCTCACACCGCGGCCGCCTAACCAACGATGCCCAGATTAACAGTAAAAGACAGCAACAAGGAAAGGCGACATCGGGAAGGGTAGGGGGACCTTTGGGCCTGCTGAGGGGACACTCAGCTGCAAGCCCTTCCGCAGGAAAGCCTGAGCATATGGTGGAGTTTCTGGCAAAGAAAGTAGAAAGAGCCGGGCTGTCCGGGGGGGGGGGGGGAGGGGGCGGGCAGGGTGACCTTCAGGCAGACTGATTGGACAGGCTGGGATTCTCCCCGCCCCTCTCCCTCCCTGGACAGCTAGGGACTGGGCGCCTGGGCGCCCACCTGCCCCCTAGCAACGGGGAAAAGTGGCCCTCTGCCTGCGCATGTGACCAACCAGGCCCGCCCAGCCCCCAGGGCCTCCGAAGAGCAGGGTAACAATGGAGCTGGCTGCAGGTGTCAGCCCTCCTCTCTGGCTTGTCTGTCATTTTGCCGGTGCTGTGTGAGGGTGACAGCTGGATTAGGCCAGAAGAGGGGACTAGAACACACACCCTGTGCTCCCCCGGGGGGAGGGGGGGCGTGGACTGTGTACAGGCAGGTGCCTTCTCAGGAAGCTCACGGCCCTCGCGGACTGAGGGAATGTGTCAGTTCATCCTATCCCATAGGCTTCCGGGGAAGCCCTGGCACACGCTGCTGAGGCAGAGGATGAACCCCAACAAAGAGGGGTCCCCCCAAGACCAGGAGTCCCAGAGAAAAGTGCACTTAAGGATCAAAGTGACCCAGACTCTTCAATTTGTGACAAAAATGCTGTCCATCCCAAGGCAGGGGATTGCCTGTGGCGAAGGGGGGTGGGGGTGGGGCAGTGAGGCAGCAGCCCGTGTCCTCGCCAACCACACAAAAACAAGACAGTGAAGCCGGGCGGTGGTGGTGCACGCCTTTAATCCCAGCACTTGGGAGGCAGAGGCAGGCAGATTTCTGAGTTCGAGGCCAGCCTGGTTTACAGAGAGAGTTCCAGGACAGCCAGAGCTATACAGAGAAACCCTGTCTCAAACAAAACAAAACAAACAAACAAACAAACAAGACAGTGAGTTCAGGAGGAAGCAGGGCATGGCTGTGGAACAGACTTGTACCTGGGTGTTTTCTCTTCTGTTATTGTTTTTTGGAGATAGGGTCTCATGTAGCCCAGACTGGCCTCAACTCACTATGTAGCCAAGGATGACCCTGGACCCCTGATCTTCCCACCTCACCTCTCAGGTTCTAGGACTACCGGAATATACGTGCTCCACCGAGCTTAGCGTAGCGTGTGTGAACATGAGCGAGAGCCCGCTGGGCAATGGGCATCTTGTCACTGACTCCATCATCACTAAGGAAGGTGACACTCCTCCCTTAGTGACCATCAGCTGCAGGGAGTGCCTCAGCGAGCAGCGAGAGGGCCTTTTACCAGAACATATATGTGCATGTGTACAGATGCATGTATGTATGTATGTATATATGTATGTATGTATGTATGTATGCATACTCCATGGTATGCAGGTGGAGGTCAGAGGACAGCATTCAGGAATCAATTCTCTCCTCCCACCATGTAGGTTCTAGGTATGGACCTCACAGTGTCAGGCTGGGCCTCAATATCCCGCCCCGCCCCCCCATACACTCTATGTTACTGGTTGTTGGCCCTGTGCCTACTGAATGGACAATCAGTTCCACAGATTGTTGCCAAACATCCCTTGAGATTCAATCGTGGCAACATTGTTTTATAGGTAGCTACACATGGATAAACAAGCAAATCAAGGAAACAATATTACTATATTGTATCATGTGTCTATTTACATGGGTGTGTGTGTGTGTTGATACTAGGAGTCCCCAGTGACTTTTAGATACAGAAATAATGTCGTCTGGCCTTTGGGGTTTGCTTAATCAGGACACAGAAGGAAAATGGAGAGAGCCACACACAGGCAGGGACCGAACTTTGGTGTGGGCTGAGGGCTCATGGGGGTGAATCATTCTATTCTTTCTGCTCCCGTGTATGTTCTACGGTTTTTTATGACAAAAAGTGCAAGCGGGTCTAAGGACGCCGCTCAGTGGGTGCAGAGCTTTGCGGCTCTGCGTCCTCCACATGCCATAACACTGGCATCGTGGGGCTGGGGAGATGGCTCAGAGGTTAAGAGCACTGGCTGCTCTTGCAGAGGACCTGCTTTTGGGTAAGTGAGACTTAGTCCTCAGGACTGAGCTGGCCTCTGGTGGAAAACAGGGCTGGGGGAAGCTGAGGGGTGCGGGGTTGCTGGACAGGAGGCTCCAGGCTCACAGTGCCACAGCAGGAGCTGTGCCAGGTGCTCTCCGCTCCAGGGAGGCTCGCACTTGATCTTAGGACAAAGGCTAGCTTCAGTGGAGGGTTCTGGCTCAGGATGCATGGGCGAGTGATGGATGGATGGCCTTCCGGCTTGAATGAGCAGAGCAGGGGTGCTGGTCACGTGCTCTAGTAACACCAAGTGACCAAGAGGCTCAGGGCTGGCAGGTTTCCTCGGGGTGCTGTGATCAGGGGACAACCCTGAGGATGGAGTGCACAAAGGTCACCCTCCAGGTTCCTCAGGTCTTTGCTGGAGTCATAGAACACCTACCTGGGCTTCAGAAATGGCGATTCTCCGCCGCGCTTCCTGGGTGACCTCAGTCAGGTGTCTTGTCCTCCACGAGCCTCCATTTCTGGTAAGGGAGGACACTGTATTGACACAGCAAGTAAATGAGGAAAGCCTTGTTAGCTCCAACCCTGGAGGCTCTCCCACCCGCAGCCCTAGAGAGACCGCAAGGCCAGCCTGGTCTACAGAGTGAGTTCCAGGACAGCCAGGACTACAGAGAAACCCTGTCTCGAAAAAACCAAAAAGAAAAAAAAAAAAGAAAGAAAAGCATCCAAAGAGGTGTGGGGGGCCACAGGGTCCCTCCCTGCATATCCTCACAGTCTGTGGGGATTTTTGTTTTGTTTGTTTGCTTGCTTGCTTTCGATTCTTTCCAGACAGGGTTTCTCTGTATACAGAGACAGCCCTAGCTGTCTTGGAAGTTGCTTTGTAGACCAGGCTGGCCTCGAACTCAGAGATCCACCTGCCTCTGTCCCGGAAGTGCTGGGAATAAAGGTGCGCACACACACACACACACACACACACACCGGCCCAGCTTGTGATTTCTTTTTAACATTTTCATTTTTAGGGGAGGGATACAAAGGACATAGGGGGTGGGGGGTGGAGCCCCGAGGAAACCTGGAAGACTGGGCTCTTGGCTGGGAGTTGGTTCAGCGGTTAAGAGAACTTACAGAGGACCTGGGTTCTGTCCCCACAACACCCTCTTCTGACCTCTGTGGGCACCAGGAACCAATGCGGTATAATCGACTCACACGGGCCAAACACTCATACACATAAAAAAATTGAAAGTAAATAAAAAAGAAAGAAAAAGCCTATTTTTTTTCTTCCACCATGTAGGGCTCCAAGGTTAGACCCAGGCTGCCAGGCTTGGCTACAAGTACTCTCACCCCGAGCCATCTCAAAGCCCACCGCATCCAACCCCACTTTTTTTTTTTTTGAGACACAGTCTTACGTAGCCCAGGCTAGTCTTAACACTCATTACGTTGTCAGGGAAGAACTTGGACACTACTTCTCCTCGCTGCACTTCTCAAGTGGTCATCGCGGACATGCACCACCATATGGTGCTGAGGTTGAAACCCGGGCTCCCTGCATGCCAGGCAGGCACTCTCTTCGGGCTGAGCTACATCCCAGCCCCGTGGTCCTTTTTTTTTTTTTTTTTTTTAACTTAGAAGCTGTTTCCTTCAGCAGTGCAGTGTCAGATGCAGGGAAGATGCTGAGAATGGTACCAAGTAAAACATCCGTTAGCGCCCCACCCACCCACCTCCACCCCACCCCACCCCCACCCCCACCCTCAACCCCGTGCAGAGAACTGGATATCCAGGAAGCTGCTCAGTCCAGGATCCTACGAGGCCGGGTAGAAATCTCTGGGAGGTAAAGGTCAGATGCCAAGAGGGCGGGGCAGAGCTTCACAGGCTCCTCCCACAGTAAAGGAGAGCTTGACAGGCTCCTCCCACAACAGGGAGAGCTTGACAGGCTCCTCCCACAGTGCTGGCCTCTCTTTCCAAGCCACTGGGACCACTTCCTCTTTTTTTCACTCTGACGGCCCCAGGGCAGTCAGAAGAGATGGGCAGACTCCTGGCTGTGGTAGCCCGGCCTCGCTCCCAGGCCAGGGAGTGATACGGGCGCCCGGCCGATTGCCTTCTCCCTGCTTCTGGAGTAGCAGAGGACCACCTTGCGGGCTAGCAGGATGGAGCCAGCCCGTGAGAAGCAGGACTCAGTGTGCAACCTGGTGGCTGTGTTTGAGAACAGCAGGTACAGATGGTGGGGGAGGAGTCGAGCCCTTCTATCTGGACTGGTACTTTGGGCAACACCGGGCTCCCTCCATCCTGGACGGCTGGCAGTACAGCCGACTATTGCCCTTGGGGTAGTCAGCTGACAAGGGCGGGCCAGCAGCATGCATTGGGAGCTCTGCAAAACCTGCACACGCATCCCACTCACACCGGGGTACAAGTGGGAACAGGAGGGTGGGACACACGGCTGATTGGGACGAAGCAGAGCCATGCTCACCAGGCCACGCTCCTAAGTCCCCTTCCATACCTCAGGGCTTACCCTGATGGCCCTGTGTGTCTTGTTCTGTTCCCATCATAGGGAAGAAAGAGGGAACACAGGGACTAGGTTCTTTAGGCTTCTGAGCTTTGAGGCTGACACTTGTGTCTAAAGACAAAGCCAGGGGTGGGGGGTGGGAGGGGTCCCAGGTGGTCTCGGAGGGCCGTGAGTGTGAGACGTGAAGCCACTTTGCAGGCCTGTGGTTTGGGAATGTCTTTGGTACTGTCTTCTGGAAGCACGTGCCAGAGAGAGGTTGGCCTCAGGAGGCTGAGGGGAGGAGGTCCTGGGAGGACCTGAGAGATGAGGGGAGGAGGGGCAGGCGGAGGGATGGGCTGAGCCCTGGTTTGTGCTAGAGGGTTCCAGAACCTGGGTATACCTCAGTGGTTCTAGCTGAGTCCCCACGCCTTCAGCTGCTAGGTGCTAGGTAAAGCGGCTCTCCTACACGAAGAGAGGGAGTCTGCGGATAAATAACCCTCAGCCGCCGCTGTCCCCAGCCCTAGGGAGCTACAAAAATACAGCCTAGTGCCCAGGGGTCTGTGGAGGACGCAGGGGTAGATTTCTACTAATGACAGAGTTCCGTCCTGCTGAGACACCAGGCCACAGGCTTTAGATGCCTGGGAAGGCCTCCACACTCTGTTGCGGACCTGCGGGGCCACGCGTGGGAATTGCCTGCGGCCTCCACGTGGAAGCCACCCCACATTCACCCCAGCAGAAGTTTCACTTCCGGAGCCAAGCTGCTTAGACTCTGCCTCTCCCAGAGCTAAGTTGAGCTCACCTATTCAGCACCCGGGACAGCTCTTCCCCACCGCCTTCGTGGCCCACCGCCCCAGATGCTGGGCCCACCACACCCAGAGTGCTGGAGGGTGGGTCGGCTCGTGTGGATGCCAGCCCTGGGGGGGGGGGGTCACCGAGCTGTGCCCGGCTGCACTTTGCAGGTGGAGGAACCGTACAGAGGAGGGGGGGGTCACAAGAAGTCTGGTCAGGAGTGTGAGAGTCAGCCAGGCTTCTCTCTCTGCGGGGGCCCTTGGCACCTATCCGATCTGAAACTGAGGGCCAGAGAGGAAACAGGCCCAGGCCCGAGTGCTTAGAAATGCAGAAGCTGAAACCAAACGCACAGGAGAAAACCTGAGACTCAGCACCCTCTCACCCCACCCCCCACCTCCCTAGCTGCCGGGCCTGAGGCCAAGGAGCTCCATTTCCTGTGTCTGGAACGGCCCCCATATTCCTTGTGCCTCCACCAGGCCCCGCGACCAGCGCAATCGCCGCAGCTCTCTGGGTCTCTCTGCCCTTGACATCAAGAGAGGAGACAGCTTAGCATGGAGGTTTGGACCTTAGCTGCCTCCACCCGCCCCACTTTCAGGTTCCCACCCTTTCTGCCTCAGTTTCCACATCTGCAGCATGGCCGCAGGGACGTTCTTTCTCTTCCGGTTTGGAGGCTTGGTACCCGTATGACCTCCGATTCCCTGTCTTTCTCATGGGGACGCCTACCTAGTGCTGTCACCCCGGCTATTTCCCCCTGCACCTGCCTGGCAGGGCTAGCTCTGGCGGTGCGGGCTTCTCTGCCTTACAGGACTGGTCGATGAGGCAGGAGCAGAACTGTTCTATGAGGATCGGACCTGGGGAATGGGGCCCTGCTCCCCAGGCTGACTTTGTCCCCTGGTAATGACATAATGGCGTAAAGGGCACAGATGTCCCTGGAAAGCCCCGGCTTCAACATCCGTGTCCCTGTTCCGAATTACTCTGTGGCTCCCACGTTCCCTTGATGCATCGGGAGAGATGCAGAAATGAAAGCAGGGACGGAGAGCAAAGGTGGGGTGATTCTGAAGGCGCCCCTGAAAAAAATCTGTGTGCCAAAGGAGGGGTTCTCTTTAGTTGTGTTTGCATTAGAAACAGGGAAGTGTATAGTTCCCCAGAGAATAAAATAGGCCATAATGACTCATTTAGGGACTGATGGAGTTCCCTCCCAGAAGAGGCTCAGAGGGATGGTAGCGGTACCAGGGTGGTGGCAGTACCAAGATCATGGCTTAGCTGGTAGAGCACTTGCTTAACATGCACAAGACCCTGCCCCCCCCATACCACGCAAACCAGGCGTAGTGGTTCGTGCATGTCATCCCAGCACCAGAAGTCCAAGGTCATCTTCCACTATAAAGGGGGGGTCAAGGCTATCCTGTGGTGCATGAGACCCTGACTCAAAAAGAGGGAGGAGGAGGAGGAAGCCTGAGGAAGATTCAGAAGTTTTGACAAGTTCCTCCACCATGCCAGGCACTGGGAACCCATGAACACCGGCGCCTCACGCCGGTTACCCCGAGGGGACACTCAAGGGCGGTCTGTTCTCAGCAGGGCTCCAGGAGCAGCACCTGGACCCCATGGCCTCGAGGACCAGCCCCATAGCCCTGAACACCAGCCGTCCCTGTCCCCAGAGCCTTGGGAGGCATCCCCTGTCGGGGAGGCCTTGAGATCTGAGTTCCGGCCAGTCAGCAGGACGTATCTGAGTTCCCTCAAGAATAAGCTATCAAGTGGCGCTTGGAGGAAATCCTACCAGCCTGGGGACAGCCGGGGGCCAGAGACTCAGGTGAGGGTTTGATCTCAGGACTGCTGGCTCTGACTGGGGGGTGGGTAGGAGGACCCCTCAGCCTTCCGTCTCTCTTCCTCTTTCTCTTTCCTCTCCCTTTTCTTCCTCCTATTAAAAACTGGATCCTACAGTGTAGCCCAGGCTGGCCTTAAACTCTCCTGCTTCTGTGTCCCCAGTGCTGGGGGGGGCACCGGGTCACTCTAACTCTCCTTAAAACCACATTGATTTGTGGCCCCTTCCTTATGATCTCATGTAACCTTGATGTTCCTCCAGCACAGAGGGTCAGAAGATGGCTCAGCTGGGATGCTAGATCCTTTCTTCTCCGTGTGCTTGTGTGTGTGGCCTCCTAGGGAAGCTCCCTGTCAGGCAGCCAGGTCTCTTCCACAGTGGCTCGTTGGCTCCCAGGCGGAAACTGCTTATCCTTAAGGCTCAGCCCTGGAGCAGGGCACTTCTCCAGGCTGTATTCTATGAAGGCTGGTCCAGTGCCAGACCTGGTATACCAGGAGGACGGGAATGCCAGAGGGTGTGCTCACTAGGCAGAGCAACATTGTCTTCCAAGGAGTGGCAAGCCAAATTGTCCACCCTTCTCCTCAACCCCTGTAGGAACCTGAGGAGAAGAGGGTCGTGCGGGAGCTTCTGGAGACGGAGCAGGCCTATGTGGCTCGCCTGCACCTGCTTGACCAGGCCAGTGGGAACTCCTCAACACCCACCATGTCAGGAGTGCCGACACCAGCCCAGGACATGGCTTTAGCTCAACCCACTGACATCGTTGGTTGGCTTTGAGGCAGCATCAGAACTGGGCCCCTTAGCACCTCATGCACTGCCTCCGGTCCCGACCAGCCTCACATATGGCAGCTCCATTTGGCTTCACCACTGATTGCCCTCCTTAGGCGCCCTTTACTTCAGCCAAGGAATGCCCAAGGCCTAGGAAGACACAAATGGGGCTGTTCCCTTTTTCCCTTGGCCAAGCCCTAGGGATTCTAATCCCGTCTTCCCAGCAGTGTGGCAAGGACGCAGGCCTGATTCTTCTGGGGTTGTGCTGTCCCCTGGGGCTGCAGGGCTGGCGGGTGGTGGCTTCCTCTTGAGTAGGGTGTGTGTTGGTTTCCTGTGCAGGTGTTCTTCCAGGAGCTGCTAAAGGAGGCAGGCCGCAGCAAGGCCTTCCCTGAGGACGTGGTAAAGCTCATCTTCTCCAACATCTCCTCCATCTATCGCTTCCACGCACAGTTCTTCCTCCCAGAGCTGCAGAGGCGCGTGGATGACTGGTGAGGGGCCTGTGAGGCCCGAGTGCTTGAGTTTCATTCTCAAGGCCATGGCTGTCTCCTGTAGGCCCCTACCCCCCCCCTTTTTTTTTTTTTTTTTTTTTTTTTGGTTTTTCGAGACAGGGTTTCTCTGTGTAGTCCTGGCTGTCCTGGAACTCACTCTGTAGACCAGGCTGGCCTCGAACTCAGAAATCTGCCTGCCTCTGCCTCCCAAGTGCTGGGATTAAAAGCATGCACCACCACTGCCCGGCAGGCCCCTACCTCTTGCACAGCTGAGGAAGACAGGGCCATCCTAGGCCCTGTGACTTAAGAGGTCAGGGGTGTCATGGTCCTGACTGGGTCCCTGGCCTTGATCTTGGCATCTCCTGACAGGCTTGTTTCCTAGCCGGTGGTGTGATGTTCACGTCACTGTTGTATGAGAAGCCCTGATCCCAGCACCCACATGTTGGCTCCCAGCCGTGTGTAACTCCGGTTAGAAGGGGTCCTCTGTGGACACCAGGCATGCACATGAGCACATACATACTTACATACATATAGACATACATACATACAGGCAAAACACCGATAGACATAAATAAATCTTAAGAGAAACAGGATGGAGCTGGGCAGTGGTGGCGCACACCTTTAGTCCTAGCACTTGGGAGGCAGAGGCAGGTGGATTTTTGAGTTCCAGGCCAGCCTGAGTGAGTTCTAGGACAGCCAGGGCTACACAGAAAACCCTGTCTCGAAAAACAAAAAAAACAAAAATAAAAACCAAACGAGAGAGAGAGAGAGAGAGAGAGAGAGAGAGAGATTGAGATATGGGACGGACTGCTAGGGAGATGACTCGATCAGTAAAGCCCACAGACCCGGATTTAATTGCTGGGACTCACAGTCAAAGAGGAGAACAGGTTCCTAAAACTGTCCTCTGACCTCTACATGTGTGTTACAAGCACTACCCCCACCACACACTCACACACACACAGAGAAGTGCACACTCACACATAATGGTAATAAATAAAAATAAACTTTAAAAACGAGAGACAGAGTGGGGTAGAAGACAGTCTGGCCTACATAGACCTGGAAGTCTGTCAGGGTTACAAACAGGCCCGTCTCAAACAAAAAGAAGCAAGGGGGGCGGGGTGCCGGCCCCGTAAGATCACCCAACATCACACCCGTCTTTTCTGAGGAGAAAACCAAGACTCGGAGAAGCTTCCACGAGGACTCACAGATAGAAGAACAAGAGCGGAGGCAGGCAGCCATCCTGAGCAGTACTTGTGTGAAACCTCCTGCAGCCAGGCCTGAGGGAGGCTAGCCTGGCTCCAGGGGCTCAGAGTCTAAGGAGGAGGCAGAGGGGCTGGGGGCCATCCGACATCTGCCCCAAGGATACTGGGAAGGCTGTCGGGGGCTGGTGAGCACGGGGAGTCTGGCTCAGGAGCTGAGACGGCAGCTGGCCAGGCTGAGAGCATCCCCTCCCCCCACTCAGGGCAGCCACGCCCCGCATTGGGGATGTGATCCAGAAGTTGGCCCCGTTTCTGAAGATGTACAGCGAGTACGTGAAGAACTTTGAGCGGGCCGCGGAGCTGCTGGCCACCTGGATGGACAAGTCTCAGCCTTTCCAGGAGGTGGTCACCCGCATCCAGGTGAGGGCCACAGGGGAGGAGCCCTCACGGCCTCCTGGTGAGCCTGCCTCGTTCCTCCTCCCCTCCCCCTCCCCCCTCACACCCTCTCCCCCTCACACCCCTCCCCCTTCACACCCCCTTTCCCAAAGCGGCTTGGGCATCCTCAAGCCTGGCACCGTGGTTTTCTCTGCTCTCACGCTTCCGCCCTGCCCCTGCCCCCCAAGCGCAGCGAGGCCTCGGGCAGCCTGACCCTGCAGCACCACATGTTGGAGCCCGTGCAGAGAATCCCGCGCTACGAACTGCTGCTCAAAGAATACGTGCAGAAGCTGCCAGACCAGGCCCCAGACCTCGACGATGCCCAGAGTGAGGACACCCTGGGGCCCAGGGGGCCAGGGAGGGCTAGCCTGAGGACCTACTAAAATGGTTCTGATGAGGCTGGGCAGTGGTGGCACACACCTTTAATCCCAGCAGCACTTGGGAGGCAGAAGCAGGCAGATTTTTGAGTTGGAGGCCAGCCTGGTCTACAGAATGAGTTCCAGGACAGCTAGGGCTACACAGAAAAAGCCTGTCTCGAAAAACGAAAACAAACAAAACAAAACAAAAATGGTTCTGATGACCAGATTGAAGATTGATTGGTGACGATCAATCGTTGGCCCTTTATCAATGGTATGCACGCCACAGCCACAGAGAGGTTAAGTGACTTGCCCATGGTCACACAGTCCAGAAAAGAGCATGACTGGCTTTGCTCCGGGAGTAGAGAGAACGGTTGACGTCACAAATCTAACCACACAGCTCCAAAGTGACTTCCGCCTTCCAGACACTCACTATGCTGGCCGGCATGGGCAGGGCTCTGTCTAGTAGGAGTTATGGCAGGTCCCCCGCCCCCTCGCAGGTCCCCTGCCCCGCCCCCAGGTCCTATTGTGGAGCCCAAGCTCCAGGCTGCAGGTTCCCAGGGGTGACTGGGGCGCTGCTCTCTTTCTAGGGGCGCTGGACATGATCTTCTCAGCTGCCCAGCACTCCAACGCAGCCATTGCTGAGATGGTGAGTAACCTGTTCTGGGAATGGGCGTGGGCGCATCCTTGGACACGCCCCGTCTCTCCGTCCCTGAGTCCACGGATCCTGCCCAGGGTACCTGCCCCCACGCTGCTCCGCCTTGCCTGCCGCTCCCTCATCCCACCCCCTCCGGGCGCTATATCAAGAAGCTGGGACCCCGCCCAGCTGAAGGTGTGCCCCATCTCCAGGAGCGGCTGCAGGGCCTGTGGGACGTGTACCAGCGCCTGGGCCTCGAGGATGACATCGTGGACCCCTCCAACACCCTGCTGCGAGAGGGCCCTGTCCTCAAGATCTCCTTCCGCCGCAGCGACCCAATGGAGCGCTACCTGGTTTTGGTAGGGGCTGCTGGGTAGCTCAGCGGTCAGCTTTGCAGCCAGATGTGCCCAGGGAAAGCAGAAATCAGAGTCCGAGCTTAGGTTGGCTTTAAAACCTGTGCTGCTTGTGTGTACCTTAAAGGCAGCACAGTGGGAGGGAATTAAGCTAGCTGCCCCGAAGATCCGCTGGGCTGACCCTGGGAAACCGGCGCTGGGCTGACCCTGGGAAACCGGAATCTTCTGAAATCAGGCAGTGTCTCTCGTTATCCTCCTGCCAGCCCGCGGCCTCCTCTGGCTTCTTTGGTCCCCCAGTGCTCACAGCAGAGGAACCTTTAGACCCCATTACTGCAGTGGGGGGGGACTGTGGGGGGTGCTAGACAGGCACATTCTCACCCCATCTCAGATCACCCGTGAGCCAGCCTAGACTGTGAACCAGAAGGGAGGGGCAGGGGTGGCGGCCAGGTCACACGAAGGGCCCTGAGCTGCTGCCCATACCACCCCATGTCCCCCCAGTTCAACAACATGCTTCTGTATTGTGTACCCCGCGTCCTCCAAGTGGGTGCCCAGTTCCAGGTGCGGACCCGCATCGATGTGGCCGGCATGAAGGTGAGCTGTCCCCCAAAGACGACTCAGGGCGGGTGACAGCAGGGGCAGACCAGATCCTCGTAAGGGGGGGGCATGGCTTCCTTGGGGGGCAGTTCCAGGTGGGCCTAGCAGCAGGGGGTAGGGGTGTGGTGGGGGAGGGGGAGTTGAGGAGTGGGGTTCCTCCGCAGTGTTGCTGGGGTTGCACCCACTGCCTGAGATGGCTGGCAAGCACTCTGTCGAGCCTTAGCCCATCCCCGAGGTTCTGACATGCTGGCATGGGACCAGGACTGGAGATCCAGGTTGGCCCAGCCCCTGGCTGGATGTGCCTTCACCTGGAGTGGAGCTCAAATGAGAGGGACCAGCCCTGCAGTCTCCCAGCAGAACCGCTCCGCATCCCTCAGATGCAGGCTATTGCCATCCCTAGATTAAGCATCTCTTTGCTTTCCAAGGACAGTTGTGGGCTGTGGATGGAGCTCAGATGGTGGAGCACTTGTCCGGCATACCTGAGGCCCTGGGTTCCGTCCCCAGCACTGCACAAACTGGGGGGGGGCACATCTGTCATCAATTTCAGCCCCAGGAACCCTGGAATCAGGTGGCAGACCCTGGCAAGAGTGCCCAAGCCAGAGGCAAGAGCTCAGAGGTACTGCAGCTGAAGCCCAGGATCTAGGCCCCATCCACACCCGTGAAGGTCTCCAGAGTGTGAACAACCCCTGAGGGGTCATAGTGTCTCACATGAGTTAGCTGGAGTCTTTCGCATGTGAATCCCCCTACCAGAGGCTTCTCACCTCCATCCCGAGGTGGCCAGAGAGTTCCAAAGGCTGCAGAGTAGGCAGGTGTGTCTGAAAGGGCTCTTAGTGAACAAGACTGAGGGAGGAGGTAGAGAAGGGCCCTTAGTGAGCAAGACTGAGGGAGGAGGTAGAAGAGTGACCCTTAGTGAGCAAGACTGAGGGAGGAGGTAGAGAAGGGCCCTTAGTGTGCAAGACTGAGGGAGGAGGTACAGAAAAGTCCTTAGTGCGCAAGACTGAGGGAGGAGGTAGAGAAGGGCCCTTAGTGAGCAAGACTGAGGGAGGAGGTAGAGAAGGGCCCTTAGTGAGCAAGACTGAGGGAGGAGGTAGACCTAACTATGGGTGAGACGAAGCCATTGGAGAAACAGACTCAGCCAGTAGCTGAGATCAGCCAACCAAGGCTGGATGTGATGGTGCACGTGATGCATGAGTTCAATCTCAGTACTTGGGAAGCAGAGGCAGGGGGACCTCTGTGAGCCTGACTCTAGACTGGTCTACATAGTGAGTTTCAGGCTAGACTGGTCTCTACAGCAAGTTCCAAGCTAGCCAGGGTGACAGAGTGCAACTCTGTCTCAGAAAGAGGAAGAACAGGAGGAGACAAAAGATACATAAACCAAAGGAGATCAGGAGCCTGGCATGGTGGCTCGCACCTGTAACCCCAGCACTTAGGAAGCTGAGACAGGAGGATTGCTGCAAATCCAGTGCAGTCTGGATTGTGGTGAATTCCGAGCTGGCCTGGAATACACAGAAAGAACACCTCAAAAACAGAACACATTGCTGGGCGGTGGTGGTGCACACCTTTAATCCCAGCACTTGTGAGGCAGAGGCAGGTGGATTTCTGAGTTCGAGACCGGCCTGGTCTACAGAGTGAGTTCTAGGACAGCCAGGGCTACACAGAGAAACCCTGTCTCGAAAAACAAAAGACAAAAAAACAGAAAACCAGAACACGGGCCGGACATGGTGGCGCACGCCTGTAATCCCAGCACTTGGGAGGCAGAGGCAGGCAGATTTCTGAGTTTGAGGCCAGCCTGGTCTACAGAGTGAGTTCCAGGACAGCCAGGACTACACAGAGAAACCCTGTCTCAAAAACAAACAAACAAACAAACAAACAAACAAAAACCAGAACACATTCACACACACACACACACACACACACACACACACACACACACCAAAACCACAAAGCAAACCAGAGTTTGTAATGCAGCTCCTTTGGTCCTTTGCTGGACGTTCACTGAGCCTGGATTAGATCCCAGGGCAGCGCCGCCCATCTGTAATCTCAGCCCTTGGCAAGTGGTCAGCAGTTCCAGACCATCCTTGGCGACATAGTGAGGTTGGAGCCATTAATTCCTTTTGCGCCTGCTCTTGGCTGCCACCATTTGGCAAGCCTGGCTCACTTGCTAGTGGCCCCATAGCGCCCTCTGCTGGATGATGTTTGAGTCAGGGTTGAGGGACACCTTGGTTGTTCCACCCGCCTATGACCTATGTATGACCTGGTGCCCGGGGCACGGCATTCGCACGAGGCGATTGTGTCTGCGGTCTGAGCTGGTCCCTGTGTTGCCCAGCCTAAAAGGAAGGAGAGGTGACAGAGCCACACCATCCAGGCCTCTCACACATAACCCAGAACACCTCAAAACAGAACACAGACACTGGCAGAGGGGCCGCCAGTAGCCAGCTGTGATACATCACGGATTGTAGATCGACAGTGCGAGCTGGCCAGCAGGTGGCAGTCAAATATCTCGTCGTGCTGACAAGATCTGGAGATGTGCTGGTTGGCCACAGATGTCAGGAGAGCCGGGGGCCCTTGGGTGATGAGCCCTAAGAACGGTGTGAGATAAAAGACCCTGCCCTGAGCCAGACATCCAGAGTGTGGCTGAGCCAGCCTCTCGGGGAGCCAAAACCTGGAGGCTCTAATCCCAGGGCATCTTGACTCAGGCCCAGAACCCCCTGGGGTTCCCCTTTCCTCCCAAAGCTCTTAGCTCTTCCTGCCTGGGCTCCTGCAAGCTTTAGGCCTCTCCCTGCATTTCCTGATCCCTCCTCTGACAGGGATGGTAATGGTTCACCCAGGTCTCCCATGCTGCTCCCTCTGCGCCGGCCCCTTTCGTCCCGGGACATCTTTCCTTTGCAGCAGACGCCACAGGCCTGAGCTGCAAAGCGGCGGCTCTGCTCCACGCCGCCCAGGCTCTGCCTGTCATTCTGTGTGTGGGGGGGCTGCACGCATCGTCCACCGTTCACAGTGCTCACCCCACCCCCACCCCCAGGCAAGATACAGGGTCCAGACCGACCACACCCAGCCCTCCTCGATGGGTCTGTGCACACAGCACAGTCTCCAACCTGTCTCTTTTAAAAAAGATTTATTTATGTATTATAGGTAAGAACATTGTAGCTGTCTTCAGATATCAGAAGAGGGCGTCAGATCTCATTACGGATGGTTGTGAGCCACTATGTGGTGGCTGGGATTTGAACTCAGGATCTTCAGAAGAGCAGTCAGTGCTCTTAACTGCTGAACCATCTCTTTAGCCGTCCTCCTCCTCCTCCTCCTCCTCCTCCTCCTCCTCCTCCTTCAAGGTTCATTTATTTATATGAATCCACTGTAGCTGTCTTCAGAGACACCAGAAGAGGGCGTCAGATCTCATTACAGATGGTTGTGAGTCACCATGTGGTTGCTGGGAATTGAACTCAGGACCTCTGAAAGAGCAGCCAGTGCTCTTAATCACTGAGCCATCTCTCCAGCCCCTAACCTCACTCTTTTTTTTTTTTTTTTTTTCGAGACAGGGTTTCTCTGTGTAGTCCTGGCTGTCCTGGAACTCACTCTGTAGACCAGGCTGGCCTCGAACTCAGAAATCTGCCTGCCTCTGCCTCCCAAGTGCTGGGATTACAGGCGTGCGCCACCATGCCCGGCTCTAACCTCACTCTTGTTGGCAGAAACCAAGTGCCCCTTAAAAGCTGTGTGACCCCAGGCAGGTCTCAAAGTGGTGTAGAGCTCCCAGATCCAGTGCCGCATAACTAAGGATGAGACCCACTTCCCAGGACTCCCGTGAGAATGCTTGTGCTATTCATTATGGAGACATTTAAGCTAAGAAAATAACTCCCAGAGTTTTCATAGACTCAAGTTTCATCGAGGTCCAGCTTCTATTTCTGGCGACCCTTCGGAACGGTCCCCCCACTCCACACCAGGTCAGCATCGGTGCTGCTGACATAGTTCCGAAGTCTTCAGTCCCGTTTGTGCAGAGCCGGGCGCACGGGCGCCTGTCTGACAGGGAAGGGCTGCTCCGGCCCCTCGGTGCGGTGCTGGGGTGTGAGGCAGAACCGGGCGCACGGGCGCCTGTCTGGCGGGGAAGGGCTGCTCCGGCCCCTCGGTGCGGTGCTGGGGTGTGAGGCTGACGGCTCCTTCCTCCACCGCAGGTGCGGGAGCTGACCGATGCTGAGTTCCCACACTCCTTCCTGGTGTCCGGGAAGCAGCGCACTCTGGAGCTGCAGGCCCGGTAGGTGCTAATGGGCCCGGGCTGCGGGACACCAGCAGATGAACCAGCCGGCTGGTACCGTCCTCAGCATCCGGTCTCTTTCCTTCTGAGCAGGTCCCGAGAGGAAATGGTTTCCTGGATACAGGTATGGACACGCCAAGGGAGTCTGAGCCTGGACTACTTGAGAGGAAGGAGGGGTGGGGTGGGGTGGGGGATGTGCGTGCCAATACCTGGGTGTGCCTGGTTGCCTCGTCTTTCTGTAGAGTCCGAAGCCAGCTCTGACTTCAAATCCTGCTATGCCTCGCTGCCATGCGGGAGCAAGTCAGGAGCAACTGTTATACCTTCTTTCTTTCTTTCTTTCTTTCTTTCTTTCTTTCTTTCCTTCCTTCCTTCCTTCCTTCCTTTCTTCCTTTTTTCCTTTCTTTCTTTTTTTTTTTTCCAATACAGGGTTTCTCTGTATAGCCCTGGCTATCCTGGAACTCACTCTGTAGACCAGGCTAGCCTCGAACTCATAAATCCGCCTGCCTCTGCCTCCCAAGTGCAGATTTGAACTTCCCTGCCTTTTTTTTTAAAAGATGTATTTATTATATGTGAGTACACTGTAGCTGTCTTCATACATCAGAAGAGGGCATCAGATCTCTTTACAGATGGTTGTGAGCCACCATGTGGTTGCTGGGATTTGAACTCAGAACCTTTGGAAGAGCAGTCAGTGCTCTTAACCACTGAGCCATCTCTCCAGCCCCTTAGGGTTTTTTGTTTGTTTGTTTGTTTGTTTTTGTGCTGGATTACAGGTGTGCGCCACCACACCCGGCTTCCCCTTATAACTTTTTTTTGTTTGTTTGTTTTTCGAGACAGGGTTTCTCTGTGTAGCCCTGGCTGTCCTGGAACTCACTCTGTAGACCAGGCTGGACTCGAACTCAGAAATCGCCTGCCTCTGCCTCCCAAGTGCTGGGATTACAGGCTTGCGCCACCACGCCCGGCTTCCCCTTATAACTTCTTTAAGACTCAGTTTTGGCATGTATAATAACCTGGAGCTCACAGCTTCTCCTTCATGTAGAGCCTGGGTCTACTCCAGGACACACTTTATGCAGATGTATTGCATGTGGGCAGGATGCCTTGCGCCCCGCCCCCTCACTTCCCCCTCCCCCTCCACACAGGCCTGCCAGGCAGCTATTGACCAGGTGGAGAGGCGTAGCGAAACCTTCAAGGCCGCTGTCCAGGGACCTCAGGGGGACACACAGGAGCCCAAGGTAAGAGGACCTTCTGCACCCCAAGATGAGTTTCAGGAACTGTGTCGGGACTGACGTTACATGAAAGGCCCAAGGAAGCCCTTCTACCCAACATTACCCTCGGGTCCCCCAGGCCCGGAGTTTCCTAGTTAGCGGTATCTGTCTTGTGTTGTGATCCAGCACGCAGGGTGTGGAGGCAGGAGGATCAGAAGTCCAAGGTTACCCTCTGATATTTAGTGAATTCAAGGCAAACCAGAGCCACACAGGACCCTAACTCAAAAAGAACCTTCAAGCCGGGCAGTGGTGGCGCACACCTGTAATCCCAGCACTCTGGGAGGCAGAGGCAGGTGGATTTCTGAGTTTGAGACCAGCCTGGTCTACAGAGTGAGTTCCAGGACGGCCAGGGCTATACAGAGAAACCCTGTCTCGAAAAAAACAAATCCAAAAAAACCCAAACCAAACCAACCAAACAAACAAACAAAAAACCAAAAACAAAAACAAAACCTTCAAAAATAGAAATAAGGGGGCCGGGCGGTGGTGGCACATGCCTGTAATCCCAGCACTTGGGAGGCAGAGGCAGGCAGATTTCTAGTTCGAGTCCAGCCTGGTCTACAGAGTGAGTTCCAGGAGAGCCAGGACTATACAGAGAAACCCTGTCTCAAAAAACCAACAAAACAAAACAAAAAAAACAACAACAAAAAAACAAAACAGACAAACAAAGCAAAAATCTGCCATTGGAGCCTTGAGTGGAGCTGTATGGAGACCAGGGAGGCCCCGTGTAGCCCAGGCTTGATGAGTGGCTCTGAAGGGATCAGAGAGGCAGGGAGAGTTGAAGGTGGGCTTTCGGATCTCAGCTCTGAACTAGGCTTTCTGGGTGAGAGGCTCCCGAGCTGTGTGACCCTTCGAGACCCGTTTCCTTACCTGTACAGTAAGAACATTAGCCAGTAAACTCCCTCAAGCAGAGGCTGGAGATCCCCCAAGGGGTACAAGGGTACAAGATGCCTTGAAGTACCCGCCCAGCCAGCCGCTCCCCTCCCTCAGCCACAGGTGGAGGAGCTGGGTCTCCGAGCACCTCAGTGGGTCCGAGACAAGATGGTGACCATGTGTATGCGCTGCCAGGAGCCCTTCAATGCCCTGACGCGTCGGCGACACCACTGCCGGGCCTGCGGCTATGTGAGTACATGGGCAGAGCCTGGGGGACCCGGAACCTGCCTTTGCTCGGGACAGTCCCGCCTCTAACATCAGGCTGAAGCTGGATCCCCATCCTGGCGGGCAGCTCTCTGACCTGGGTGTGTCCGCCACCCTTGCGCTTCCCACTGTGATGCCGTGTGAAGCTTCCTGCTTCAGGGATGGGAGGGGGGCTCAGAGTGACCCGGCCTGCTGCAGCCTCCCTCAGTGATCTTCCCCTTCACCTCCCCAGGGCTGAGAGGGTCTCTACCCCCGGCCGGGCACCCACCCATCACCTACAACTTGCCAGTCCCACTACCTGGCATGCACATGGTATTCGCGGCGGCTAATCCTCTCTGTTCTCCGTTTATATGTTGCAAACTCCAGGTTCTCGGGCGGGGCTCTGTTTCCCCACCCGAGTCCTAGAGTGTAATCTTGTGAGTCGGGAGCAGGAAGACCATGAGTTCATTGCCAGCTTGAGCTACACGGCAAGACCCTGGTATTCAAAGTCTTTTAAATACAATAATAGGCCGTTGAGAGGGTTCAGGAGTGATGGCGTTTGCCGCCAAACCTGAGGACCTGGGTTCAATCCGTCGAACTCATACAGTGAAAGGAAAAGCTGATTCCTGTAAGGTTACCCCAACTTCCACACCTACACCATGGTGTGTGTGTGTGTGTGTGTGTGTGTGAACACCCACACTCTTGTACATGCTCTCAAACACTAAATGCTTAAAAAACAAAAAGCAACAACAACAGCTCAAAACCAAGTGGACTGGTGCATGCATGTAATCTCAGCACATGAAAGGAAGAAGTAGGATCAGAAGTTCCTAGCTGGCCTGGGCTACATAGTCAGTTCTGGGTCAGCCTGGGCTACATAGTTCTGGGTCAGCCTGGGCTACATAGTGAGTTCTGGGTCAGCCCGGGCTACATAGTGAGTTCTGGGTCAGCCTGGAACATAGCAACATGAACAAATAAGGTTGATGAAGAGAAAATAAGCATTTAATAACTATATGAAGCACATTTCTCAATAAAGACAGAGGAGAGATGACTCAATACTTAAGAGCAGTTGGTGCTCTCCCAGAAGACCCCAGCTCCGGCGACACCCCCTTCTGGCCTCCACAGTCACCTAAACATACTCACATAGAAGATATAAATAGGAAATAAAAAGTCTAAATTTCTCAATAAAAGCATAATACGTTCCCAAGGCACGCACGCGGGCCGGGGTGGCCTCATCCTGACTCCTGGGTGTCTCAGGCCCGGGCGCGTCCTCTCTGGGGAGCCGGTGAGTCACCCTTTCGTTCCGTGCTCAGCTGCCAGTTTCTGCCTTCCCTTTCTGCCTCGGGCATCCTGTGAAGGTGGGGTACACGGTGACTCCCCGAGAGTGGCCACACCCAGCATGCCCGGGGCACCCCGGTCTTCCACAGAGGTGCCCTCCTGGTACCCAGAGTTTCTCTCCACACCTCCTTACCCATCCTTACCCAGTATCGCTGACAATCCGTACACACCTCTAGCTGGGAGCTTCTTGTTGTATTCCCCAGGATACCTCTGGCGAGTAAGTCTTCCTGCCCCTCCCTTTTATAGCAGGTGACAAGGTGAGAAACTCCTTGGTTTGGGGTTTTTTGTTTTTGTTTTTTGTTTTTGTTTTTGTTTTGAGTCAAAGACTCATATAGTCCAGGCTGGCCTTGAACACACACCCCTCCCCGTTCGCACCCCCTCCCCACCCTCCCCACTTTGTGCACAGTGGGTAAAACACGCTACATGCTACATCCCCAGCTGTAAGCCCTAGGACCTTAAAGGCGCCGTTTGGGAGTGCCGGGCCTGCCAGTCAGCTGTGTGGCCTGACCCGCCACTTTCTCCTCTCAGCCACCCCACCCTTGCTGTTGCATCAGAGGGGGGACGACAGAGTCCTGCCCTTGCTGGGGCCGGTGAGGATCTGGTAGCTACAGCCTGTTCTGCCTGGCCCTCCAGGACCCAGCCCCATGGAAAAGGCTCATGGAGGGCGGTGCCGTGGGGCTGGGTCTTCTGCTTGGGCTCCTGTGGCCAACCAAGCTTTCTTCCTTCTTGTTGTTGTTGTTGTTTTGTTTTTTATATCCAAGTACACTGTAGCTGTCTTCTGACACTCCAGAAGAGGGCGTCAGACCCCATTACAGATGGCTGTGATCCACCATGTGGTTGCTGGGCTTTGAACTCAGGACCTCTGGGAAAGCAGCCAGTGTTCTTAACCGCCGCTGAGCGCTCTCCCCAGCCCCAGCCAGGCTTTCTTAACCCCGCTGCCCCCGTCCTCAGGTAGTGTGTGCTAAGTGCTCTGACTACCGTGCGGAACTGAAATATGACGGCGACCGGCCCAACCGCGTCTGCCTGACCTGCTACACGTTCCTCACCGGAAACGTGCTTCCTGACGGCAAGGTGGACAAGAGAAGAGGCATCTTGGAGGTGAGGGCCGGAAGCACCCGTCCCACAACTCCCTGTGCGGAAGACTCTGACACAGGTTCTGAGAAACAAGCCCTCTCAACTCCCCTCCCCTCAGCTTTCTACCCACAGACAGCCTCTCTCCTCCAGTCCAAACCCAGCAGGCCTGACGGCAGCCGGGAGCTATGGACTACAGTATATAGGCTATGACCCCATCTCCCCCACTCTGCATCTCCATCCAACAACAGCATGGCCCGCCTGTTCAGTTCGCCCTCCTAGGGCCCACCCCACAGTTCTGCAAGGTAAAGACAGGAAATGAGCCCCTGATAGACAGGGATACCCAGGCTCCAGTCAGGCGGACTGCAGGCACTGTTTCCGAGGAAGGGGCCTTGGAAAACCACTCGAGAGAGGCGACCTTTTTTTGTTTGTTTGGTTTTTGGTTTTTGGTTTTTTGAGACAGGGTTTCTCTGTGTGGTCCTGGCTGTCCTGGAACTCACTCTGTAGACCAGGCTGGCCTCGAACTCAGAAATCCGCCTGCCTCTGCCTCCCCAAGTGCTGGTATTACAGGCATGTGCCACCACGCCCGGCTGAGAGGTGACCTTCTTAACATCATGCTGGTCTTCCTGGTCTACTCTGTGGTCTGTGCACCAGCTTCAAGCCCTACCAGAACTACTCCCCAGCCCATGAGCGCGAGCCATGGGTACCAGCCAAGGTCACCTTGGAGCCACTGTCTCCCCCAGGAAGGCTAAGCTGACACCCCACAGTCCCTTGGGAAGCTGGCTTCCCTCTCTGAGTCCCTCACCTGAGACTCCCATGAGCAAGTTGGCTTCTCCTCACAGACTTCAGCTCCCTCTCTACCCCATGTCTCCCCTTGGACCAGCCCTACAACTGGGCAAAAGACCTGCTTCTGGAGTCTCATGCCTGCCAGGCCCCAACTCTGTCCCTTGACTAGCTCAGGGGGACAGCCCTGGCTCTGGCGTCTGCCGAGGTGAGCACACACACCTCATCGCTCCTACGGTTCTACTTGCTGTTGGCCAGTGTGAAGCAGGACGGTGTGGAGTGTCTCTGAGCCTCAGGAACAAATGACCTGTCATTCCTTGTAGTATCATGCAGAGGTTAAAGACAGTGATTGTGTCAGGAGTGATGACAGATACCCCCAATCCCAGAATCCTGGGGTGTGGGGAAGATGATCAGGAGTTCAAGGACATCCCCCGCTACATACCAAATTTTAGGTTAGCCCGGGCTACATGAGCCTCTGTCTCAAAAAAAAAAAAAAAAAAAAAAAAAAAAAAAAAGTAGTGATTGTGAGGTTCCATGGCTCATGTCTGGTCCTGAGACTCCTCTGTGGGCACTCCGTCCACTCTGTCACTTGACCGTCCTTTCTGCTTTCAGAAAGAGGCCTCGGCAGGGCCTGACCAGAGTCTGATGTGCAGCTTCCTGCAGCTCGTGGGGGACAAATGCGGCAGGGGCATTTCCCGGAGCTGGTGTGTGATCCGCCGGGATGACCCCCTTGTGCTGTATGTCTATGCAGCCCCCCAGGTATGCCACGTCTGTTCTAGCTGGACTCCCCCTTCTCACAGGGCAGGGAGAAGTGGGCTTGGGGTATTGTTTACCCTACAGGGAAGACGGGGAAACTGAGGCCTCTAAGGACATGGCTTTCTAAAGTTGTAGGTTACTGAGCTTCAGAGCTGGGCTCAAACTGCAGGACGGCTCATTCTTCTCTCCTCCTCCTCCTCTTCTTTCTCCTCCTCTTCCTCCTCTTTTCCTCCTCTTCTCTTCCCCCTCTCTTCCTCCTCCTCTCTTCTTCCTCCTCCCCCTCCTCCTCTTCCTCTTCTTTCTCCTCTTCCTCCTCCTCTTCCTCCTCCTCTTCCTCCTCTCTTCTTCCTCCCTCCCCTCCCCCTTGTTCTCCATCTTCAGACAGGCCCCCTCCATCAGGGGCCTCTGGTTCAAGCAGATGTGTGTGGTTGTGGGAGCAGCGAGGCTGAATTGGGGGACTATAGCCCACAGCTTTCCTCTCCTCCAGGACACGAAGGCTCACACGTCTGTCCCCCTGCTGGGCTATCAGGTGACTTCGGGGCCCCAGGGGGACCCTCGGGTTTTCCAGCTGCAACAGTCAGGCCAACAGTACACCTTCAAGGCTGAGTCTGTGGAGCTGCAGGGCCGCTGGGTGAGAGCTATCAAGCGTGCGGCCAGCGGCTGGACCCCTGAGGGGCCTGACGAAGAAGACATGTCTGACTGAATCACAGCTGGCCGCCCGTCAAGAACCTTGCCCATGACAGCCTTCCCAGGCTGACCCCACGGCTCTGTCACTTCACCCCAAGCTGGGATATACCCCTGACCCATCTGATGTCTATACTGAGATGATTTGTCCTGACTGCATCCAGGAAGACACAACGAAGTGTCCCAGCTGGCTGGGGAGGGGGCTGTCCCCGGATCATTGCTAAAACAGGAAAGTGTGACCAGTGTTGTAGATTAATGGGTAGCATGCCCGCCTAGCATGGATGAAGCCCCGGGTTCAGTCCTCAGTGAAACATAAACTGGACATGGTAATACATGTCAGCAGGTGGTGGTAGAGGAAGGAGGACCAAAAGGTCGAGGTTGCCCTTGGCTGTGAGTTACAGTGAGTTACAGTCCAGCCTGGGCTACACGAGAACCTGAGCGCCTCTCCCCCAAAAAAATTAAAATAAAATATGAGAAGCGCCGGTAACTGGGACTGTTGGCACCCTAGTGAGGGTCTGAGCCGGGTGTGAGTCACCCAGGGAGCTTCGGAAGGGTTGAGGGGAAGAACAGACACCCACTAACTCTGAAACTAAACAATGTCCAGGTCTATCAGCAAGGCTTTTTTTGTTTGTTTTTCGAGACAGGGTTTCTCTGTGTAGTCCTGGCTGTCCTGGAACTCACTTTGTAGACCAGGCTGGCCTCGAACTCAGAAATCTGCCTGCCTCTGCCTCCCAAGTGCTGGGATTACAGGCGTGCGCCACCACGCCCGGCTCAGCAAGGCTTTTTATTTGCTTGGTCTGAGAAGGGGGAGGCAAGAGAACTTGGGGGGGGGGGGCTCCATGCGCCGGGCTGCATGGCCGGGGAGGAAACTGAAAGCCACTCGGGACACCTGCCAAAGCCAGTGGAACCATGGTCCTAACAGCCAGATCCCATGAGGCCACAGTGTGCGTGTCTGCTTGTGTGGTGTGTGTGTGTGTGTACATGTGGTGTGTATATGGTGTGCGTGTGTGTGCTTCTGTGGTATGTGTTTTGTGTGGTGTGTGTGTATGCGGTGTGTATGTGTATGTGGTGTGCTTATGTGTGGTGTGTACATGTGTGTTTGTAAACCGGGTGGTGGTGGAGCCTTACAGAGAACCCCCTGCCTGTGTCTCCTGAGTACTGGGATTAAAAGCACACAAGTCGGGGCTGGAGAGATGGCTCAGCGGTTAAGAGCACTGACTGCTCTTACGAAGGTCCTGAGTTCAAATCCCAGAAACCACATGGTGGCTCACAACCATCCGTAATGGGATCTGACGCCCTCTTCTGGAGTGTCTGAAGACAGCTACAGTGTACTTACATATAATAAATAAACAAGTCTTAAAAAAAAAAAAAAGCACATAAATTCACACCAGGATGCTCTGGGTGTTTTATCAATCACTACGAGCTAAGACCACTGTTTTCCAGATGAGGACATCTACTCAGAGAGGTTACCTGGTTGTCTCTGGGTCACACAGCTGGTGTGTGGAGAGCCAGTGACATGAGGGCAGAGAAAAGAGGGCGAAGGAGTCGGAGAGGCATGGGGACGAAACGGACACCTCCAGCTCCCCCTCCTCCCCTCGGGGATGCTTGGAGCCAGCGAGATGCCTCAGCAGGTCAGGATAGGAGTTCCTCAGACATTGAAAACAGAACTACTGTCAGGCCCGGCTGTGCCGCCCCCTGGCCGCACATCAGGACCCCGAGTCAGGGTGGGGATACCTGCACACCTGTGCTTCCGGTTGCACACCTGTGCTTCCTGTTGCACACCTGTGCTTCCTGTTGCACACCTACCTCTGTCCATTAGAGAACCAGACCAGCCCACGTGTCCATGAACAGACAATGATAAAGGAACCGTGGTCCATGTGCATAGTGGAATTGTCTGTAGCCGTGAAGAGGAACGCAGCCGTGACATTTGCGTGAGATGGGCAGACGCTATTGCTTTTAAGCAAAACAAGCCAGGCTCGGGAAGACAGACGCCGGACACGGCGGGTTTCCTCTCTTTCATGGGACCTGGATTGTAAAATATCAAACAAGAAAGGGAACCATGAGACAGGGAGAAGAGATCCTAGGGGGGAGAGTGTGTAGTGAGCGCGGGACATATGAAAGCTGAAGGGGGTAAGAGGGGACCAGCAGGGGGAAATGGGGACACAGGGAGGGAGCAGAGGAAGGAGAAAATAACAAGATGCATGCAGGGATGCGACAGGAGAACCCGTAATGATAATTTTACAAAGCTAATTCAGGGGCTGGAGAGAGAGCTCAGGAGTGAAGGGCATTTGCTTCAGATCCCATAGCCCAGGGCAGGCAGTCACCACTGCAAGCTGCCTGTGACTAGAGCCTCAGGGGGTCCAGGACTCTTTTCTGGCCACCAAGGACACACACACACACACACACACACACACACACACATACACACATACACACTCACACTCTCACACACACTCACACAGTCACACTCACACACAATCACACTCACACACTCACACACACTCATACATAGTCACACTCACACACACTCACTCGAGCGTGCACTTGTGCGCATGCACACATACACACGATCTTTGCATTGGAGAGATAGCTTTTGCAGGGGACCTGGGTTCAGTTCCCAGCTAGGGAGGGACTCTTTTTTTTTTTTTTTTTTTTTTTTTTTTTTGGTTTTTCGAGACAGGGTTTCTCTGTATATTTCCGGCTGTCCTGGAACTCACTCTGTAGACCAGGCTGGCCTCGAACTCAGAAATCCGCCTGCCTCTGCCTCCCAAGTGCTGGGATTAAAGGCGTGTGCCACCACCGCCCGGCTTGGGAGGGACTCTTTCTGCAATGGACCATGGCCGCATGCCAGAGCCTGGACAAAGCTTGCCTCTCCCGACTTCCCCCCTGGGAGATTAGTCTCCCACCCAAGGGTCTGAGCCTGCCACCAGCACTCGGGGCTCTGAGGACCTTCTGGCCCCATTCTCTCTATTCTTCTTGATGCGATCTGAGTGCCCTGTGTTGCCAACGGCATCTTTCCATCCGGAGCCACACCCTCAATTCCAAATCACCCTGTTGACCCCAGTCTGAGTACGCACAGATACAGAGGAAGAGGGCGGGCCAGGGAGGGCGGGGTGACACTGACAGTTTCCCAGTCACACCCGGCCAACACTAGGGGGCAGCATCTCCCAGGAGTTCATGTCCAGCCAATCATAGAGCCCCTCCCCCACCCCCTGCAGTCTGTGGCCACCAGAGCAGGACAGCCCTACCCTGGATTGGGTCACCTCACACTTGTCCTGCATCCCTGAGGCTGGAGAGGAGGGTGTCTGCTGTGTGAATCTGTACATAGCCTGACAGGCGGGCATGTGAGCGTCCCGGAGGCCTTTTATTTTTATTTTTTATTTTTATTTATTTATTTTTCTTTGTTTTTAAAGATTTATTTATTTATGATAGGTATGTACACTGTAGCTGTCTTCAGACACCAGGAGAGGGTGTCAGATCCCATGACCGATGGTTGTGAGCCACCGTGTGGGTGTCAGCATTTGAACTCAGGACCTTTGGAAGAGCAGTTGGTGCTCTTACCCACTGAGTCATCTCTCCAGCCCCTTATTTTTTCTTTCTCTTTCATTCTTTCATTCTTTCTTTCTTTCTTTCTTTCTTTCTTTCTTTCTCTCTCTCTCTCTTTCTCTTTCTTTTTTTTTTTTTTTTCGAGACAGGGTTTCTGTGTAGCCCTGGCTGTCCTGGAACTCACTCTGTAGACCAGGCTGGTCTCGAACTCAGAAATCCTCCTGCCTCTGCCTCCCAAGTGCTTGGATTAAAGGCGTGCAACACCCAGCTTTTATTTTTATTTTTATTTTATTATTCCCGAGATAGAGTTTCTCTGTATAGCACTGGCTATCCTGGAACTCGAAAAAACAAAAAACAAAACAAAAACAAAAACAAAACAAAACAAAAACAAAAAAAGAAGTCTGCCGATGGACTCCTCTCTTTGTGGGTCACCAGGCCCTTTGCGTTCTAGCTCCCGGTTCACTTCTCAAAAGGTAACCTTCTCTGCAACCAAGGCTCCCAGATGCGCCCCAGGGCCTTTGCATCTGCCTGTCCTTCGGTCTCTCCAGCACACCCCTGGTTGACTCAGGCCTCTGGCTCAATGGCCTTCCTTGGGGAGGCTCCCTGACCGGCCTCCTACTCCCCCTTTCCCACGCTGTCTTTCGACTTTGCTTCCGTAACTGTCTGTAACTGTCATCCTGACGTTAGTGGTGTTTAGTCTGTTTTCTGTTTGTCTGAATAGTATTTGTCTCTAAAAATATTAAGCTCATGTTTCTGGAGAGCAGAGTCCTTGACTCCCTGGTAGCAGGCACTAGAATGGCAGAATGATTTGTGTAGCTCAGCTATGATGACGACAGTGGCCTCAGGGTCACTGTTATGATGTCGTCACAGGGTTTCTGTGTCTGGCAGCTTCCTCAGAACCCACTCTTTAATTCAGCACTGGTTCCCAGAGGTTTACGACTAGAAAACGCTTGGAAATACAGTGTTGGGACTGAGACTCCCGTCTCAGGTGGCAGAGTTAGCCCATCAGGCACGGAGCCTTGAGTTAGACCTTGTCTTAGGGTTTCTATTCCTGCACAGACATCATGACCAAGAAGCAAGTTGGGGAGGAAAGGGTTTACTCAGTTTACACTTCCATGTTGCTGTTCATCACCAAAGGAAGTCAGGACTGGAACTCAAGCAGGGCAGGAAGCAGGAGCTGGTGCAGAGGCCATGGAGGGATGTTCCTTACTGGCTTGCTTCTTCTGGTTTGCTCAGCTTGCTTTTGTATAGAACCCAGGACTATCAGCCCAGGGATGGCACCGCCCACCCTGGGCCCCCTGTAAATGCCTTCCAGCTGGATCTCATGGAGGCATTTTTCTCAAGTGAAGCTCCTTTCTCTGTGATAAAACTCCAGCCTGTGTCAAGTTGACATAAAACCAGCCAGTCCTTAAGCCAGGCACGGTGGCACATACCTTTAATCCGAGCATTACAGAGGGAGAGGCAAGGACATCAGGGGTTAAGGGTCAATCTGGCCAATATAGCTAGTGCGGAGCCAACTGGACTCCCTGAGACCCTAACTCAAAGCAGTAAGGGCTAGCTGGGGAGACAGCTCAGTACTACAGAACACTTGTGACCCTTTCAGAGGGCCGAGGCTCGGTGCTCAGCATTCACACTGGGTAACTCACGAGGGGCTGGAGTGGCTTCTGATCTCCAGTGCTGTGAACCTATATCATGTGCATCCACCCCGGCTCACGGAAATAAAAGTAGCTAAAGATATCTTCAAAAGAACATAAGAAGGAGGGAAAAGAAAAGAAGGGAGGAAGAAAGGGAGGAAACAAAGAAAGAATGAGGGAGGGAGGGAGGGAGGGAGGGAGGGAAGAGAAAGACTCAGACATCCCTGCATGCGCTAGACTCCTGCTGGGTCTCCTGGCCCACCTTGTGACAGGTGTCCTCTGTCGTCTGTTGGGGTGACTAGATGCCACGTGTTTGAGGTCACAGACCAGGGAACAAGAATAAAGCCCCTTAACTGCTCTCGATTCTGCCCTTTTGCCCTCACCTCTCACACGCTCGGCCCTCCCCTGGGGCAGCTTTTGACACTGGCCCCCGTGGGTGTAGTCACACCATGGGAATTTAGCAAACATGAATGTTGGCAAATCAGTCCCTCTGTCCCCCCTACCCCCATCAAAGTGCCAATGTCAAACTGTCATCGGCACACACCAGACACAAGACAGGATGAGGAGGGAGAGGGCTCTCTCTGGAGACGCAGGAAGTCCTGGGCCATGGCCTGAGCAGACCTGGACACCACTAACCCCTTGGGTGACCAAGACACCTTCCCCCGGCCTCTCTTGCTCTCCTGCTCCCTGTGTGCTCCTGGCTGGCTGCCAGCTGGCTGCGGGCCTTGGCAGCTGGTGAAACTCTTGAAGGTTGAAGGCCAAGGTGGCGTGAGGACACACTCCGCCTCCGTTCCTGACCTGACCCTGGCCTCTGCCAGTCACCCCATGTCTGTTGTCACAGCCTGGCCAGGAGCTGAGCAGGGCCTGACGGAGCATCCCCCACCACTGAGTGTCTTTGTGACATTTCCATCCCTGAGTCTCTCTGTGCTTTGTGTTTATTATTGTAGTTTTGTATATTGTTGTTTTTAAGATTTTAGTTTTAGTTGTGTGTGATTGTGTGAGTGTGTGTGTATGAGTGTGTGTGTGTGTGTGTGTGTGTGTGTGTATACACACGTGCTGTGCCTGCAAGGTCCTGAGGAGGCCAGAAAAGGGCCTCAGATCCCCTGCCGCTGTCCCAGAGGGATGTGAGCTGTCCAGTGTGACTGCTAGGAAGCGAACTCAGGCCCTCTGAAAACGCAGCAAGCCCTCTTAACCGCAGAGCCCTCTCCAGCAGCCCCAGCTGGCCTGGAGCTTTTATGTAACAGAAGAAGACCTTGAACTTCTGATTCTCCTGCCTCAGCTCTAAAGGGCTGGCATGTGACATCACACTCAGTCCGTGCAGTGCTGGCAACTGGAGGTTCCACATGGCGGGCAGGTACGCTTCCACCTGAGCTGGATCTCCAGACAATTTTTTTTCTGATGCTTTGGGGCAAGGGTCTGGTCCAGCCCAGGCTGTAGCCAAGGATGGCCTTGAATCCTGACCCTCCTACCTCTACCTCTACCTCCCACGTGCTGGGTTGACAGCCTGGGTGCGCAGCCAGTCTCTGTCTTTGCCTTTCTCCTCCTCCTGCTGTGCATCGCCACCCGCCCCGCCCCGCCCCGTGTCCTCTGTGTAGCAGCCCCCTTGGTCCCCAGCAGGAGGATTGAGGTCTGTTGAGGTTTGGTCTGTTGCTATGTCCTGTAATGCTAAATGCTGGCCCAGAGAATCCTCACACACACAAAGCGATGCTATGTGACTTTGCTCCTTAGCTTAAAACTATTGGTTGAATAAAGATGTCAACAGCCAGGGCTGGAGAGATGGCTCCGAGGTTAAGAACACTGGCTGCTCTTCCAGAGGTCCTGAGTTCAATTCCCAGCAAATACGTGGTGGCTCACAGCCATCTATAATGAGGTCTGGTGCCCTCTTCTGACCTCTAGGCTTACATGCAGACAGAAGGCTGGATACATGATAGATATCTATCTATCTATCAATCGATCGATAGATAGATAGTTGTTTATTTGTTTTAAGATGCCAACAGCTTATTGGTGGGTAGAAAAGAGGTAGGTGGAGTTTTGGTTCCCGGGTTGAGGCAGGAGACTGCAGGAGATGGAGAGAGGAGAAGATGCCATGGGGTAGGAGATTCATGAAAACACGGCCAAATGAAGTTAAGAGATTCTGGGGTAGAAGCCTCCAGTTGAGATGAAATATTTTCTACAACAGAGGTTCAAGGTCATCTTTGACCTCCCAAGATACAAGCAAGCCGGACTCAAGAAACAGGAGGCTAGGCAAAGTGGTTCAGGCCTCTAACCTCAGCAACCATGAGGCAGAGCCTGGTGAGTCTCTATGAGCTGGAGGCTAGCCTGATCTACGTAGCAAATCCCAGTCCAGGCAGGGATTCATGCAGCGAGACACTGTCTCAAAATAAGTAAATATATTGATTAAAAAAATTAGATTATTTACTTTTATTTTTGTATGTGAATACACTGCCACTGTCTTCAGACACACCAGAAGAGGGCATTAGATCTCATTACAGATGGTCGTGAGCCACCATGTGGTTGCTGGGATTTGAACTCAGGACCTCTGGAAGAGCAGTCAGTGCTGTTAACCGCTGAGTCATCTCCCCAGCCCACATATTGATTTTTAAAACTAGGTTTTAAAGGATGGGGTTGGGGAGAGGGCTCATGGGCAAGGGGCTGTGCAAGTGCAAAGACCATATTTACCTGAGTTCGACCCTAGACCAGTGTGAAAAGCCAGCTGTGAAGGCACACTTGCAATCCCAGGGCTGGGAAGGCAGAGACCAGTGAACTCCTCGGGCGCTTTGGCCAGCTGTCTGGTCTAATCCAGACTGAACCAGTGTGGATGATTCCCAAGAACCGAGACCCTTGGGTTGTCTTCTGGCTCTCACAGACATGCTGCACACACACATGAATGTAATCACATGCATGTGCACATGAACATACACACACCGAGAGAGAGAGAGAGAGAGAGAGAGAGAGAGAGAGAGAGAGAGAGACAGACAGACAGACACACACACACACACACACACACACACACACACAGAGAGAGAGAGAGAGAGAGAGAGAGAGAGAGAGAGAGAGAGACCACTTGGACTCTGCCAACATGTAACAAGAAGATTTTTGTTTTGTTTTGTTTTTTGTTTTTTGAGACAGGGTTTCTCTGTGTAGCCTTGGCTGTCCTGGAATTCACTCTGTAGACCAGGCTGGCCTCGAACTCAAAAATCCACCTGCCTCTGCCTCCCAAGTGCTAGGATTACAGGCGTGCGCCACCACGCCCGGCAAGAAGATTCTTTAAGAACAAAAGATCCCCTTTATAAATGTATTAGTAAGCTGGACGTGGTGGTGCATGCCTGTAATCCCAGCACTTGGGAGGCAGAAGCAGAGGCAGGCAGATTTCTGAGTTCAAGACCAGCCTGGACTACAGAGTGAGTTCCAGGACAGCCAGGACTACACAGAGAAACCCTGTCTCGAAAAAACAAAAAAACAAAAACAAAAACAAAAACAAAACAAAAAACAAAAAAAAAAGTATTAGTGTGTGTATGCATGTGTGTATGTATGTATGTGTGTATATGTGTGTGTGCATGTGTGTATGTGTGCATGTGTGTGCTTGCGCGCGCGCGTGTGTGTGTGTGTGTGTGTGTGTGTGTGTTCCGAAGACCAACTCTTGGGTCCTGGGATGACATTCAGATCACCGTGCTTGG
Organism: Apodemus agrarius; assembly: GCA_964023405.1. Classification (NCBI taxonomy): domain Eukaryota; kingdom Metazoa; phylum Chordata; class Mammalia; order Rodentia; family Muridae; genus Apodemus; species Apodemus agrarius. Next base: position 7,477,750 of record OZ030025.1, read on the forward strand.
TGTCAGGTACCAGCTGAGACACTTCGGTGGGCCAATCTTTCTTGCTTCCGAGATTTATTTTATTTGGGCGCGGGCGTCCATGGAGGACAGAACGGGGCTTGGGACCCCTTGGCGATGGACCCACAAAGGATTGTAAACCGCTTGATTAGGGTGCTGGGGTCGGAACTCTGGTCCTCTGAGAGAGCAAGTCAGCAAGCACTTTCCTGTGAGGGAGAGAGGAGACCATGGTCTCACTATGTAGCCAGGGCTGGCCTGGAAGTCGCTATGCAGAGCAGGCTGGTCACAAACTGAGCTATCCAAGTGCCGTGGTTAAAGGCGGGCACCACCAGGCACTGGCAGCTGTGAGCGCTCAGCCGAGCCAAATGTTTTTTGGTTTTTAATATTTTCAATGCATTTTATTCTTTTGCCAGGCGTGTTGGCTCAGGACCACGATCCCAGCACCCAGGAGGTGTGAGTTGAAGGCTTTTAGGAGTTCAAGTCAATCTGAGCTACATGAGGGCCTGTCTCGTAAAAGAAAAAAAAATGGCCAAAATAATAGACAATATGCACGTATAAGAGCCCCAAATAATTCATTATATATACAAAATAAGTTGTATATGTATAGAGTAGCCCACACTTTTAATTACAACCATTAGAAGGCAAAGGATCTGTGAGTTCGAGGCCAACCTGCTCTACATACTGAGCTCAGGCCAGCCAGAGACACACCGTGAGACCTCATCTCAAAACAAACAAACAAACAAACAAACAAATTTAAAGAGAAAACAAAGCCTGGGAATATATAGGCCAGAGTTAGAGAGCTCGCCTTGTAAGTTTAATTCCCAACACTGCGGAGGGGCAGGGAGGAGGGAGAACAAAAAAAAAAAAAAAAAAAAGGAAAGACTCAAACCATACAAAAGGGCATTGTGCATTTTTCCTGGGAAATTGGTCGCAGCAGGCTGGTGCCGCTGGGGCTTCCTCCTTGGGGAGGGCAGGTCGGGCTTGCCAGAGGGAAGCCAAGGGTTTGGTCTGTGAGTTCTGGGAATCAGAACCAGGCCAGGGAGGGGTGGGATGAGCCCAGAGGATCCAAATCACATCCTCCTCCAATCGGCAAAGTCTGGAGCCGCGGGCTGCCAGGAGGCTCTGAGGCTGGGCTGCCAAGCAGGGCAAGGACTGGGGCGAAGAGCCAGCAGGGAGACACTGGAGTCGCTGCTGAGCGTGAAGTCAGCATTTGATGGTCGCAGCCAGGGCATGTGCGGGGCATGCTGCGTCAGCGTGGGCATGCTGCGTCAGCGTGGGTATCTGCGTCAGCGTGGGCATGCCCTGTCAGCATGGAGCACGCTGCGTTGGTGCGGGGCATGCTCTATCAGCATGGGGACCTGTGTCAGGGATGTATGCCACGGGCTTTACACATATCCTTGGGGAGAATTATGACTGCAGGGGTGCCCGGTAGAATGGCGCCCCTGTGCCCAGACCGCCTTGTAATGAGATTCCGTTGCTGGAATCACGGGGGCATGGTTTCATTCTACTTTGATTTGGGTACCTTGTCATTTGCTTTGACCAAGAAGATGGTGCCACAAACGACGGTGTCCAGCTTATGGGGCCAGGCTTTTTGCATCTGCTCTTTTGAAACTCTATCAGCCTGAAAACGATCACTGGGCACCCAGGAGCCTGGCAGCCACACTCATGAGGCCAGCAGGAGAGCTGTGCGTCAGTCACCAACCCGCAGAACTGTTGTAACCCACTCCCGTTGTAAGTCACTAAGCTTCGGGGAGTTTTGTTACACAGCAGCAGATAGCTGATACATGCTGCTACCCCGTTCCCCTACTGTTCAAGCTCACAGGGGCATCTCGTGTGTGTGTGTGTGTGTGTGTGTGTGTGTGTGTGTGAGAGAGAGAGAGAGAGAGAGAGAGAGAGAGAGAGAGAGACACGACTCAGTGGGTCAGGGTTTGGGCCACCATCAAGTCTGATGACATGAATTCAACCCCCAGAACCCACATGGTGGGAGAAGAGAGTTGACAGTTCCTACAGTTCCTACAAATTGTCTTCTGACCCGCCCGGGAGTATTCCAGTTCTTTCTCAGACACAGAAGGTGAATAATAAATAAATAAAGAAAGAAAATTGTTGGTTGTGGTGGTGCATATCTTTAATCCCAGCATTCGGAAGACTGAGACAGAGGATCCAGATTTCGAGGCAACTGTGAGACCCTATAAATCACGAAAGTCAAAATAACAGCCTGAGAGGACGGCTCGGCAGTCAAGAGCGCTTGCTGATCCTCCAGGAGACTTAAATTCAGTTCCCAGCACCCGTCAGGAAGTTTACAATCCATGGTAAAGACAGCTCTAGAGTGCCGGGCGGTGGTGGGCACGCCTCTAACCCCAGCACTTGGGAGGCAGAGGCAGGAGGATTTCTGAGTTCGAGGCCAGCCTGGTCTACAGAGTGAGTTCCAGGACAGCCAGGGCAACACAGAGAAACCTTGTCTCAAAAAACCAAAACAGCCGGGCGGTGGTGGCGCACGCCTGTAATCCCAGCACTCTGGGAGGCAGAGGCAGGCAGATTTCTGAGTTCGAGGCCAGCCTGGTCTACAGAGTGAGTTCCAGGACAGCCTGGTCTACAGAGTGAGTTCCAGGACAGCCAGGGCTATACAGAGAAACCCTGTCTCGAAAAAACCAAGTCCAAAAAAAAAAAAAAAAACAAAAAAAAAAATAAAAAACAAAAAACAAAAAAACAAAAACAACAACAACAACAACCACCAAACCAAACAAAGACAGCTCTAGGGAAACAAACACCCTCTTTGGGGCTGGGAACAAATGTGGCAACCCATGTAGCACACAGACAGACAGACAGACAGACACAAGACTGACACACGGACACATACCCAGGGACACACACACACACACACACACACACACACACACACCCCTAAATCTTTGCAGGCAAGGTGGCCCACTCCTTTAACCACCGCACTGGAGAGGCAGAGACAGGTGGATCTCTGTGAGTTTGAAGCCAGTCTGGTCTACAGAGTGAGTTCCAGAACATCCAGGACTATACAGAGAAACCCTGTCTTGAAAATCAAAATAATTATTAATAATAATAAACTTAAAATCATCCACCAAAATAAATTAAATGAAGTTAAAATATATTAACAGTGCTTTCTCTTCAACCCACAAATTCTTCTCCTCCTAGGAGTGTAAGATTTTTGTTAAAGGTTTGAACAAAAGGACCCTGCCCAAGCTTCATCCATCACCCGGGACGAGGGACCATCGACAGAAAGTGTGTGGACTTGAGTCGGGGCACACTGCCTCATGCCTGGTATCCTAGCACTGAGGAAACCGAGGCAGGAGGATTGCCATATGTCTGCGGTTGGGCTGTCTCAAAAGGAAAACAAGATGCTGATTACAGTCAAACCCAGAGTTACACACCTGTCCTCCCAGCACTGCACAGGCAGGAGGGCCAGCAGCTCCAGGTCATCCTTGGCGGCCCAGTGAGTCTGAAGCCAGTTCTGCGGTGAGGGGAGTGGGTAGAAAATATGTGAGCTGGTTCTGCCTTGCCGAATTCCCTCTGCCGCTGTGGTACATGGCTCCACGGAAAACCATATCATGTTCTTCAAAGTGAACGCAATGTAGTGGCAGGCCAGAGATTGTGAAACTCTGGCCTGTAATCTTATCTTGGAAGTCAGCTTAAGTCTAGCCACAGAGATGGAGATGATGGTGGAGATGACGAAGACATTTGCAGATAAGACCTCAGCAACCAAACGGTAGGGAGGCTTATTTCTCTCCAATCTCTCTGCATCTTTAGTTTTTTTTATCCTTTTTCTTTTCTTTTAAATCTGCTTTTCTTCTTTCAACAATACCCATGTGCTCCATTGTTTGAAAAAAAAAAAGCAAACGCTAAGAATTCAGCGGTCAGGGCTGGAGAGATGGCTCAGTGGTTAAGAGCACTGACTGCTCTTCCAGAGGTCCTGAGTTCAAATCCCAGCAACCACGTGGTGGCTCACAACCATCCGTAATGGGATCTGACGCCCTCTTCTGGTGTGTCTGAAGACAGCGGCAGTGTACTCATATACATAAGATAAATAAATCTTAAAAAAAAAAAAAATGAATTCAGCGGCCAGCAAAACAGCTCAGCAGGTAAGGCTGCCGAGCCTAATGACGTGTGTTTGAGCCCCAGGTCACACTTGGCAGAAGAAGAGAAGCTTCTGCAAGTTGTTCTGAGTCCTCGTAAGCTGCCCGTGATAGGTCGGACTAGTGTGGAGGAGACCTTGTCTCTAAACAAAGCAAGATGGACACCAGATTTCATAAGGGACATTTCATTTATACCTTGAGTAAGACCAAATTGCACTTTTCTGAAGCAAGGCAAAGGATGCAGTCTTGTGTTGGTCACTGAGGAACTTGATGGCGGTAATTACAGGGGCTGTGATGGTTTCTCTATGCTTGGTCCAGGGAGTGGCACTATTAGAAGGTGTGGCCCTGTTGGAGTGGGCGTGGCCTTGTTGGAGTAGGTGTGTCACTGTGGGTGTGGACTTTAAGACCCTCACCCTAGCTGCCTGGAAGTCAGTCTTCCACTAGCATCCTTAGGATGAAGATGTAGAACTCTCAGCTCCTCCTGCACCATGCCTGCCTGGATGCTGCCACGCTCCCGCCTTGATGATAATGGACTGAACCTCTGAGCCTGTAAGCCAGCCCCAGTGAAATGTTGTCCTTATGAGCGTTGCCTTGGTCATGGTATCTGTGCACAGCAGTAAAACCCTAACTAAGACAGGAGCCTTGGGTTCCCCAGGTCCCTGGGTGGTTCCTTGAAAGGTTTCAGGTTAGTGGCTGATTCAGCAAGCAGAATTCTAAGGAACCATTACCCTAACGAGCTAGGAGCACCCAGATCCCAGGGCTCATACACCCCCAACTCCATCTCCTGAATGGGACTGGTCGTGCCCCTGAAGCCCCCGCCAGGTTCCCAGTCTCCTCTCAAGTCAAGTGTGGGATCTGCTTTGGTCTGTGCGACTCGCTCAGAGGTCCTTTCCTGTTCTTCGGTCTACTATGCCTCTCGGCCCAGAGTTTCCTGCAGCTGAGGGTCACCCTCGCCCCCTCCCCACACCCCAACACCACTCCTGGTCCTGGGAGATGGTTCGTCCCCATAACCCCTAGGGAGCTGCCGGGGATGTTAAAAGGCCTGAACGAATGTACACATGCTCCGGTAGACCCTGTATTTAAATGCAGCCGCATCGTGTATAATTTATAGCCATACTGACTGTTAATTGTACGGTTAACGTTGGATGGATATTTAATAACTCCATTCTTACTATCGGAACATGCTCCAAGAACAGGATCCTGAGAGGTGAGTTCCGAGTACCTGCGAGAACACTTGATTTCTTGAAAAACACAGAGTTGTCCTTGAAAAGGTACTTTCGTGCCCCTCACAGGTGTAGCAGATAGGAGTGCGTTTACTTCGGATTATTTATTACAGCTGGCTAGTATTTGTTTATATGGCTCTATGTAAAAGCATTTTTGTCACGTGTGGTCCAGCAGCGCATTTACCCTACACGCGTGACTGCCCCGCCCACCATGCGCCTCCTTCCTTGTGATTGGACACTTTACTCACGTGACTCAGAGTATAGCCTGTTGGATGAGCCTTTAGTCCTGGTTTTTCAGGCTCTGCTATCCTAGGTTCACACTGCCAATCTGGGTGGCCAACCTGCCTATCAGACTCTGTCCTAATGCGGAACTAAGGAAAACCCCTCCTCTGCTGTGGCTGCAGACCTTTGAGCCGCTGTCAGTGGCCCGGGGCACTGTGACCAGAGGATCATTTGTGGTGTGCCCTTTAAGACTCTTCCAAGGAAATCCCAGCATAGGTTGGAGGGGAACCCCATCAAAGTACGCAGGAAATCTGTGACAACACCCCACACTGAGGCTGCAGAGAGGTGGGGGGTGGGGCTTCCGGCTGGCTTTCCACTAGGCCAGAAACACCCCCCCACCCCCACCCCTGCAGATCTGGTGGATGACTGCCCACCTCAGAGTCTAGCCTCGTCCCACTGTAGAGCTGAGTTTATTGATGCCTGAAGGAGGAAGGACGGCCTTTCGAGCTCCTTAGCCAGGCCTGACGTTGGAAAGCTGGGGTAGAACTGAGGCTCCCGAACATGAGGCTCCCTGACCCAGAGCCTTGTGGGATACCTGGGGATGGGGCTAAAGGGGGTGGGATTCCTGGTCCCCCCACACCCCCGCAGGTGCGGAGGGCAAAGGATCATCTACTTTTAAAAACAAAACAGGACATAGCTAACGATAAACACCTCCGAATAAAAAAAAGAATAACACTTAATGGCATATGACGTTTCCCCAAAGCTGTTTATCTGAAATTCCGATTTTAACCCCACCACCACCACCACCGCCACAGCTGCGCACTCTCTCGCTACCACAACAGCCTGAGTCACACAGCCGGTGACCTTCAGGCAAATGTTTTTTGGAAAGGAAATAGCATCATGGTTGGGGGAATCCCCAGCGGTCATCAAAACATACGCTGGCATAGTAGAAACCCCCAAATAATGTCGTGGGCTGGAAATAGAAAAGGTGACGAGCCTAAGTGCCTTAGGGTGGGGTGGTCTGAAGGACCTGGAGGGTGTCCACAGCTGGAGTGCTGGCTCCGCCTGCACAGCTGGCTACAAGAGTGGGAGAGTAGAGCAGACTCTCCAGGTAGAGCCCGTGGAGGGAAGAGTCTCCTCCCAAGACAGGCTCCGGGCTTTAGACATGACGCTTGTGTGTCTGTCTTCGTGGACTCTTGTGGGGATCACAGGAGGAAATCAGTTGGAAGGACGCGATTGGCACGTGGTTCAGTGGAGTCCGTTCTGAGTTGTACTTGTTGCCCAGGGGATCTCTCCTAAGATCCTGTGCCTCTAGGGAGGGAACGTAGCTCAGCTGGTGACAGTGACCCGCTATGGCAGGAAGCCCTGGGTTGGACCCTCTCAGCACCCAGTGTGGTGGTACCTGCCTGGGATCCCGCATTTAAAGAGGCGAAGGCAGGAGGTTCAGGGCTTCAGGGTTTCTCCTTGAGGCTAATGTAGGCTTCCTGAGTCTGTCTGTCTGTCTGTCTCTCTTTCTCTCTGTCTCTGTCTCTGTCTCTGTGTGTGAGAGAGAGAGAGAGAGAGAGAGAGAGACAGACAGACAGACAGACAGACAGACGGACACAGAGAGAAATGGTAGGAAGGGTTTAATTCTTTAGTCATTAGTCATTCTAGGTCAGGACCAGAAGCTACAGGAAGTTTCCTATCTTTGTTTTGATTAGAGTTTTCTTTTTGTCAGCAAAGTCCAGAGGGAGAGACTCTGGCTCTGTGGCTTGGCTTTGAGGGTCCGGGATGCCCCCGAGAAGAGCTCCTGAATGTGTTGGTGGGACGGGGAGGGGGCCTGGCCGGTCTGGAACGGCTCCAGAGAGCCCAGCTCACTTCCTCTTGGGCCAGGCCCACCCAGAGGCCCCAGCGCGCGAGCTTCAGTTAGAGCTTAGCTGGGAAAACCCCTGGAGTCCAATTTCTCTTCCTTCAACACTCGGGTTTCTTAGAATGAAACTGAAAGGCAGTAGGAGAAACTCCACCACTTCCCCTTCCCCAGAAGGAGGAACTTGGACTCCCCTGACAGGAAAGTTCGAGTGGGGCTTCTGGGAATCCACCGCCACTTCCGTGCTGAGGAAAACCGCAGGCAGGGGTGGGGGCAGGCCAGGGGACCATCCTCACCTCTGCAGGTGGCTACGCTCGCTCGCTCCTCTGCTGCTCCGTGCTCCTGTCCAGCTGGGATCCTGTCAGCTTCTAGCTCCCTCCCCACGCGGGGCACCATCACTATGAAAGCCCAGTCATGTCGGGACTAGGATTCCTAGTGGGGACCAGCAGCTGGGGTTTGGAATTTTGTACATCTCGGAGTGCTCATGGCTGATGACCCAGGGTACCTGGGAAGGCACTTGCTGCCTGAATGGGAACTTAACAGTGACTACCATTTGCTCCGCACTCTAGAGGGAACACACAGACCTATCTCTCTGGGAATCAGGGGTCGCCTGCCCTAGACTCATGCAAGGACAGATGCTAACTAAGGCCAAGCCCTCAAGGGGCTTCCAGCTTCAGGGACAAGGGAGTCCTGTGACCCAGAATCTAGCCAGCAGGTTAGGAACAAAAAGCCGGATTCTGCAGATAGCAAGACCCCTTCGCGGTGCCGCGTGCCTGGCTTCCCAGCTCTTGGCAGGGGAGGGGCGGCGCTTGGTGATAGGGTAAGTCCCTGTGTGAGAGAGGAGTAGTGTGAGTGCACAGTGGGTAAACGGCACTTGCTGGTGAGTTTGAGGTCTGGGGTTTGCATGGTGGAAGAAGCACTCCCCTAGCAAACAGATCCAGTAATACATGGTGTGTGTGTGTGTGTGTGTATGTGTGTGTGTTGTACGCGCGCGCGCTCGCAAATTCAGTGACTGCACACTTCAAATCCTAGCAGCCCTGGGTGGAAGCAGAACAAGAGTTCAAAGTCATCCTAAACTACTGGGAGAGTTGGCCACCAGCCTAGCAGTTTGTGCCACATGAGACTATGTACCAAAAACAACAAAACAAACAAAACAAAACAAAACAAAACAAAAAATCTTTAGGAGACAGATTTCCAGCGCCAGCCCAAATGAGAGATCGGCTACATCCAGAATCCATTTCATGTCACCTTGAGATCACTTATCATTTTTGCCTCAAGTCTCCCGGGGTGGCACCCAGTGTGGCCCTGGCAGATCTCCACACTGATGACAAAATACGCAGATAAAGGGAAGAATACAGTTGTAGCTCCGAGGCCTTGGCGCTGAGAGTACCACCTGCCCACAGGCTCACACAGCCACGTGTGGACACTGAGCACCTGCTGCAGTGTGGATGCTGTCTGGGGGTTGGGGGGGTGGGAGGTGGTCCTTTCATTTGTTCCCCGACACCAGCAGTGCTGCTTTCTGGCCAGCAGGTGGTGCTGTGTGCCGCCGCTGCAGGCTGGTCCACCCTTAAAGTCTCGCTCGCCTGAGCAGGCACAGAGCCCAACAAGGGATCTGAGCTGCTTGGGGGCTCCTGGGGGAGTCGTTCTGGTTTTCCTATCAAACAACCAGGGATCTGATGCCTCCGATCCCAAACTCTGATTAAGCCATGTTAGTCTAAAGCCAGAGCTGAAGGGGACCCAACAGTACCTCTTAAATTCTGGCAGCTCTGGACACAGAGGTTAAGAAACATGGCCTTAGAGTCCCATTGCGGGCTCTGCTTGACTGGGTATATTTATTGTTGTTGTTGAAAGAGGGTCATGACAATCCCTAAAGTGAGGTTGTGAGCACCAGGCTGTGCTGTTCTATTGTGGGGCCGGAACTCTTGAATGTGCCTGTAATCCCTAAGAAGTCGGAGGCTGACTTAAAGGTCATCAATCAGTTCAGGACCCGCCAGCGCTCTAGGAGAACCCGAGTCAAAGAAGAGGCTCAGGAAGAGGCTGGTCTATGCTTAAAAGCACTTCTACTCTTACACAGGACTCTGCTTTGGGTCCCAGTATCCACGTGGTGGCTAACAATGGCTTCTAACTCCAATCCCAAGAGATCTGACATCTTCATTAGCTCCTGTGTGCATGTAGCACACAATGCACGAACACAAACACATTCACATAAACAATTTTAAATTATTTTTTACTTTAAGCAAAACGGGGGTGGGGGGGAGTGAGGGGCGGGTGCTGTCTGGCTTGTTAGAATACATCTGAGCAGCCCCTCCTCCCAAGCTGCAGGTTGGCTGGATCTGAGGTGCACTTGTACGTTTGTGCTTCCTTCCAGTTCCTGGGTGGCCCTGGTGCTGTGATTCTGGCGGACCCCCGCTGAGAACCACAGGAGGCTAACAGTCCCAGGAAAGCCAGGGTTTTGCATCAGGCAAACAGCAGCCGCCTCCGGCGAGGCGCGGATGGAGGCCTAGGAGACAGCTGGGCACACCCCAGGGCAGCAAGGGTCCTCGGGGAGGAGACACCTCCCCCTCCACCCGAGCCTGGGCGGAAGGAAATGGAGGAGGGTCGATCACCCTTTCCCGCCACATCTGTCAGCATGGCCAGCCCCGCCCCCTGCAGGCCCTGCAGGGAAGAGGTGGACCCAGGCGCTGGCCCAAGCAGACGGCCAGCCTCCTCGATCCACGTGGCTGCAGCGTTTCTCTGGAACGGGCGGGTGGATCTGTTCCCCACCCTCTCCGCCTGGCCCCGGCTGGGCCTCTGGTTCTGGGAATTCACGTTTCCTTTCTCTTTCCTTTCCCTTTTCAATATTAGACTTTAAACAGATTATCGTTAAAAATAGCGCGCGGCCGACGACATGGCGCGCATCAGGGATAAGTTAAAAAAAAAAAAGGAAGAAAGAAAGAAAAAAAGAAGGAAGGAAGGAAAGAGAAAGAAAGAAAGAAAGAAAGAAAGAAAGAAAGAAAGGAAAGATGACAGTAACACCCCAAACCGGTGTTTGGTGAATAATTATAGACCACTTGGGGACCGGGCCAGTAGCTCCGTGGCAGGGAGCTTGTCTGGTGTTCAAAAGGCCGAGGTTAAACCCCTGTAGTAAACAAAAGTCACTAGGGGTTCTTTGAGAGAGTCAGCACTAACTAGGCTAGCCTCGGACTTCAGACCCTCTAGCCCACACCTTCTTAAATGCTGGCAGGAGTGTTCACCGCTGCTCACCTCCACACCCAGACCCTTGGGGGAGGGGTTTTTGTTCGTCTTCCAAATTAAAAAAAATTTTTTTTAAATTAAATTTTCGGAGAGGAGCAGGTGTGGTAGTCAGAGGACAATTGATTCAATCAGTCCAACATGTGAGGTCTGTGGTTCGAACTCGGACTTGGTGGCATATAACCTTACCCGCTGAGCCGTCTTGCCAGCCCTTTTCGGGGTACTTTTGAGACAAGGTCTCACTCCGTAGATCTGGCTGCCCTGGAATTTGCTCCAAATGATCAAGCTGCCCTCAAACTTGTGATCCTCCTGCCTCTGCCTCCTGAATTACTGGGATCCCACGGGCGCACTACCTGGTGATAACATTCTTAACGTTAATTTTGCTTTTTCCTGGCTGTGTGCCTGCCTGGCACACGACAGTAAATCCAATCGCCAGCGTAGGGTGAACAATGGGCCTTTGACATTAAAATACACAGAAAAACTGAGGCGAAGACCCCCAGTGTGGCCCTGGCAAGACGGGAGGAGGCATCCTGGGGCAGACTTGCAGGCGCATTATTTATTTATTTAGCTTCTCTAAATAACCCCAGGGAAGGGCGGTAGGCCCTAAGTGCTGCTGCCTTGCATTTCTGAAGGCTCGCCCCAGGGAACTTCCTCGAAAGGGACTCACTGGGTCAAAGGGCACTGGGGGTGTGAAAGCTCTGTGTGTTTAAACAAACTGCTTGCTGAAGAGGTGGCCCAGGTTGCCGGTACCGAGGGGATGCGGGCCGGGGGTGGGGTGGAGTGGTAGTGGTGTCAGCTGGTGAGTGGTATCAAACCCCGCTAGACCAGCTCATGATACAAGGAAGATACACAAGGCAATCACCTGGCGCAGGCCACCCAAGGTTGCCCAGGTCACCTTTCCTCTTCCTAACCCCAACCCTAACCTGTTCCATGTCCAGTCTGCATACAAACAACAGAACTTCAAAATACACCCCCTACCAGCCCCCCAAAATATCCCCCATCCCACCTCTTTTTTTTTTTAAATTTATTTATGAGTACACCGTAGCTGTCTTCAGACACATCAGAAGAGAGGGTATCAGATCCCATTACAGATGGTTGTGAGCCACCCTGTGGGTGCTAGGAATCAACTCAGGACCGCTGGATCTCTCCAACCCCCACCCCACCTCTTACTCAGCAACCTCATAGCCCCTCTCCACCTCCCCACCCCCACCCCCACCCCCACGCCCAGCTCCATCCCTGTCTCCTTGGTAGGTCCTCCACATGGCCAGGAATTCCTCCAAAGCCCAGCCAGGAAGCAGGGTGTGCCAGTGAGTGCTGCCAGTCCTAGAACTGTGAGTTTCAGGCCAACCTGGTCTACACAGCAAGTTCTAGACCAATAACACAGTGAGACCACGTCTCAAAACAAAACTAACAAAGAGTTGGGCGTGGTGGCTCACTCCTGTACTCTCGGAAGCTAATTTAGAGACAGGAGGATTACTATGAGATGGAAGCCAGCCTGGGCTACAGAATTAAATCCTGCTTCCAACCCCCCCCCCCAAGACTGAGCAAGGAGACATGTGTTTTTGTTTTTGTTTTTGTTTTTGTTTTGTTTTTGGGTTTTTTGTTTTTTTGTTGTTTGTTTTTGTTGGTTTGGTTTGGTTTGGTTTGGTTTGGTTTGGTTTGGTTTGGTTTGGTTTTGGTTTTGGTTTTTCAAGACAGGGTTTCTCTGTGTAGTCCTGGCTTTCACTCTGTAGACCAGGGTAGCTTCAAACTCAGAAATCTCGCCTGCCTCTGCCTCCCAAGTGCTGGGACTAAAGGCGTGCGCCACCACTGCCGCCCGCGAGCCATGTGTTTTCATCCTAACATTTGAGAGGTCTTTCTTGATCGCATGGCGAGTTTGAAATCAGGCTAAACAAGGGCTGGGGGAGAGCTCGGTCTGTACAGTGCTCGCAGGAAGACCTGGCTTCCACTCCTGGAACACCCATGGGAAGTTAGGTCTGGTGACTGCAGAGCATGGATCGGAGACACCAGGAGTCCTGCGACTCGGGGGTCAGCCAGGCTAGCCCAAACAGTCAAGGAGAGAGGCCCTGGCTCAAAGGAGGTGGCCGGGGTTCCTGAGGAGGCCCCTCAAGGTTGTCCTCTGGCTTCCACATACATGCACACACACGCGTGTACACACACACACACACATACACACACACACACACACACACACACACACACACGCACGCGCGCGCGCCAGGTGGTAGTGATACATGCCTTTGATCCCAGCACTTGGGAGGCAAAGGTAGTCGAATTTCTGTGGTTCAAGGTCAGTCTGGTCTACAGAGCAAGTTCCAGGACAGCCAGGGTTTCCCAGAGCAACCCTATATTACATACATACATACATACATGCATACATACATACATACTAAACAAACACAAACCTCATGTTATGACACTCCCCTTTAAATCTAAGCACTGGAGAGCAGAGGCAGGTGTATTGCTATGACTTTGAGGCTAGCCTGGTTTACATAGACCTTCTCTCAAAACCAAACCAAAAAACCCCTTGGATGGGCTCAGATCAAGACTCAGTTCAAAGCCTCTCACGCCTCCTGTCTCCCTGGGTAAAATTCATCCCTATGGGGCTGGAGAGATTACTGAGCTGACTGCTCTTCCAAAGGTCCTGAGTTCAAATCCCAGCACCCACATGGTGGCTCACAACCATCTGTAATGGGATTCAACACCCTCTTCTGGGGTGTCTGAAGACAGCTACAGTGTACTCAAATCTTTAAAAAAATATCTATGATCCCCCAAGCCTTTAGAGTCTCCCCAGTTTTCTTCCCTTCCTCCTCCTCGTCTCCTCTGTTCCTTGGCTCTTCTGAACACCGCCAAACTCGTGCCTGCCCCGGAATCTTTGCACACGCGTGATGCCCTCCGCACACGCCCTCAGACGGATGCTGGGCTCCCTGCTCAGGTGGGGAGACCGCCCCCCCCCGCCTGCTCCATCTCACAGAGCACTGGCAGCCTTCACTCCTTACACCCTGTGTGGTTCTGCAGACCCACCCATTACCCTGTCCCCTGCCTTCCCAGTTAAGAGGAAGCCCCTGTGGATGTAGGACTCCAAAGACCGATTGTCTGCTGGGCCCTGGAGCCTGCCATTGCCTGGCCCACAGCAAGGCTCTGGGTCTAACTCACAGGTGCTTAGGCAGGGTTGTCTTGTACTTGTGGCAAGACAGAGTGGCGGGATCTGCCACTTGCACCATTGAAGGGGTGGGTGAGTCTCTCCTGACCTCTTTGAGCCTTGATGGTGTCATTCATAAAATGGGCATGACTATACCTGTGTGTGTTTCTGGCGATACCCGGCGACGAGAAGGATGTAGGTCAGCAAGACACAGGCTGCCTGACTCCAGATGTGGGTGCCCAGCAGTTATTCCCTCCCCTGAGGGTCCCACAGGCATTGTGTGGTGGGGGTGGAGTCCCTGTTATAATTCTTTTCTTTTTTTTGTCTTTCTTTTTTTTGTTGTTGTTGTTGTTTTTGTTTTGTTTGTTTGTTTTTGAGACAGGGTTCCGGTTTCTCAGTGCAGCCCTGGCTGTCCTGGAATTCATTCCATAGACCAGGCTGGCCTCGAACTCAGAAATCTGCCTGCCTCTGCTTCCCAAGTGCTGGGATTAAAGGTGTGCAGCACCACTGCCTGGCCCATGTTTTGATTCTTGCAGGTTCTAACTCGGGGTCTCCCTTAAGAAGGGCTAGTGCTTCTCCCCCCCCCCAACTCCTCCACAGTGCTTCTGCCCCACCCCCCTTCCACAGTGCCAATCTCCTTAGGCACCAAAGGAAATCAAGAGCTGTAAATGCACGGTGGATAGCATACTGTTGGCAGAGAGGGCTGGGCCACTCAGGTTCTGGGGCGGAGAGCCTGTCATGCCAAGGAGAAGGAAGGAGACTGGTTAAGTTAACTCAGGGATGGCGCCTGGCCAGCCTCCTCCTCGGGGATCTGTCACACTGGTCACATCTTTTCCCTATGAGGGAGGAGGCGAGGCTGCCCACTCACATTCCTCCCTGTGTGTGCCCAGGATCTCACCCAGCAGAGCAGGAGGCATTGCCCCATGCCAAAGACAGGGACCTGACTCCCTTCCCGGTGTGGTGACAGGGTCTGGGCAGGCCCTCCGATAGGTCCTGGGTGCCAGTGGATCAGGTGTAGCATGGTGGTAGAGGTCACCCTCCTCTGCTCAGACCCAGTCTTGTGCCTCGCTCCCGTCGACTGAGTCTCCACCGGGCTGCTTGGGGCTCTCCTTTGTTCTCACCTCTTCCCTCTGCTACCTTAGAGAGCAGATAGAACAGCCACAACACAGGCCCTTAGGATGGGTGCAGGATGGATGGATGGAAACTCCTGGGCAGAGGAGCCGGGGGAGGGACTCAGAACTCAGGAATGGGCGAGGTCTGCTCCTTCCACCCCAGCCCAGGGTCCTGCTCACTCCTTACAGAGGAGTTTCCTGGGGACAGGCAGTGACCTGCAGGCTGCCCGTGTGGGAAGCGGCTTGGCGTGGCCCTCACCGGCTCATTAGGGGTGATTCACCCAGAACTCACCGGGCTGTCAGGGACCTGTCTCCCTGCCCCTGGAACCGGCTGAACAGGCAACCCCGACGGGCCGGGCCGGCATAGAGTCCTTCGGGCTGCTCTGCCTCTGCCCCGGCGAGGCCCAGGGCACAGCCCGCCAGCCACCCAGAATTTAGAGTTCTTCCGTCTGATCAGCAAGTATTGACCCAGCACCTGCTGTGGTTCAGGTGTTGAACTTAGTGCTGGAGACACAGAAGGAACCAGGGAAACCCCAGTCCTCGCATCTGGAAAGTCAGCAGATAGGGTAGGATTCCAGCCGCTGGGAAGAGAGGCTTTGCAGAGCCCCAGGGGTTTGAGGACCCACAGAACAGTGAGCCCTGGCTCAGCATAAACTAAATAGATATATGAATAATAAGGAAATGAGTGAGCCTGGCAGGGGCGGCTCATGCCTCCCCCCCACCCCCACCCCCCACAGACAGGCCTCAGACTTCAGACTCAGAAATCCACCTGCCTCTGCCTCCCAAGTGCTGGGATTACAGGCCTGTGCCACCACCACCTGGCGCGCGCTCTCTCTCTCTCTCTCTCTCTCTCTCTCTCTCTCTCTCTCTCTCTCTTCTCTCCCCCCCTCTGGAAAAAATTAAAAAAAAAAAAAAAGCTGGGCGGTGGTGGCGCATGCCTATAATCCCAGCACTCTGGGAGGCAGAGGCAGGCGGATTTCTGAGTTCGAGGCCAGCCTGGTCTACAGAGTGAATTCCAGGACAGCCAGGACTACACAGAGAAACTCTGTCTCGAAAAAACCAAACTGTCTCGAAATC
The DNA here is from genome assembly GCA_964023405.1 of Apodemus agrarius. NCBI lineage: Eukaryota > Metazoa > Chordata > Mammalia > Rodentia > Muridae > Apodemus > Apodemus agrarius. Next base: position 7,493,703 of record OZ030025.1, read on the forward strand.
TAAAAAAAAAAAAAATTTTTTAAAGACTTATTTATTTATTGTATGTAACTACACTGTAGCTGTCTCCAGACACCCCAGAAGAGGGCATCAGATCTCACTATGGATGGTTGTGAGCCACCATGTGGTTGCTGGGATTTGAACTCAGGACCTTCAGAAGAGCAGTTGGTACTCTTAACCACTGAGCCATCTCTCCAGCCCCCTTTTTTGTAAAATTTATTTATTTTATGTATGTGAGTACACTGTAGCTGTCTTGAGACACACCAGAAGAGGGTGTCAGGTCTCATTACAGATGGATGGGCCACCATGTGATTGCTGGGAATTGAACTCAGGCCGTCTGGAAGAGCAGTCAGTGGTCCTAACCGCTGAGCCATTGCTCCAGCCTCTATAATAATCTCCTGTGGATACTGTTCTAGTGAGGAATAAAGCCAAGGAGACTAGGAGATGGGAGTTGTCTTTCTTTCTTTCTTTCTTTCTTTCTTTCTCTCTCTCTCTCTCTCTCTCTCTCTCTCTCTCTTTTCTTTTCTTTCTTTTCTGTTTTTTGTTTGTTTGTTTGTTTTGTTTTTTGGATTTGGTTTTTTCGAGACAGGGTTTCTCAGTGTAGCCCTGGCTGTCCTGGAACTCACTCTGTAGACCAGGCTGGCCTCGAACTCAGAAATCCGCCTGCCTCTGCCTCCCAAGTGCTGGGATTACAGGCATGTGCCACCACCGCCCGGCGGTGGGGGTGGTGAACTTTGTTTTTATTTTTTTTTCCAGTAACTTCCCCCAAAAAATACCCAAGGCTTGATGCTTTCTCTGAAAGATTCTGCAGAATTTTACCAAAGTCCCAAAGTAAAAATTTCAAAATTCCTGCTTTACGATGGGGAGTAGAAATCCTGGCTCCATGGCCAGTGGGGGATGGTGGGGGAAGGTGGGGGGGTGTTCCCTGGGTCCTTGTGACTTATCCTGAGTCACCCTTACTCCCCCACTCGGGGCTTTGCCACCTCCTGGCTGGGAGGCAGACCCCAGTGCTGAGGGCCAGCCTCAAGCCCTCCACAAAACTCTGATTATTAGTTTTCTGCAGGGGCTGTAACGGGCTGGGCTGGCTGGGCTGGGGAGAGCAGGTGAGGCCTTCACTGTCCTGTGTGCTGGCCCCTGAGCTACCCTCCTGGCTCCTGCCTCAGTGGATACCATGTCCCCCTTGCCTTCCCTCCTTGTTTGAAGTCATGTGCGCGGATGGAAACAGTGCCTGCCCAGTGTCCCCGAAAGGGGCAGGGACCTCAGGATCCTGAAACTTCCTCCTTCTCAGAGGAAAGCCATGGCCCAGACAGGCCTTCCGAGACCAGAGGCTGTGAGGAGCAGGGACCATCTGTGCCTCCTTGACCGATGGGGGCTCACAGGATCTTTTTTTTTTTTTTTTTTTTTTTTTTTTTTTTGGATACAGAGCAGGTCTGGGTTGGGAAGCCCAGAAAGCACAGAAGTGTGAGGACACTTAGACACATCATGTGGCACTAGGGGGGATGGGTGGATGGGTGGATGGGTGGATGGGTGGATGGGTGGATGGGTGGATGGGTGGGTGGATGGATGGATGGATAGATGGATAGATGGGTTCTGCTGCCCCAGGTCACATGTCCACCCAGACCTACCAGCACAGGTGTGCCCGGAGACTTCCAAGGGAAGGAAGAGGCTGGCTGAGAGGTGTCTGGGCTACCTGGCAGAGGACTCTGGACCTCACAATGCCCCCTCCCCAGATGGCAGTCACAATCAGAGTCAGCCCTGTGGCCTTCGGCTGACAGGTGTCTCCATTTTGAGCCCTAAGCCTTCAACCGCTTGGCTACGCACTAGATCTCTGGGCTAGGTTAGGCATCAGGACAGTTTCAAAGCCTAAAGACACTCTCTCTGTGTCTCTGAGACATTTTCATTGAGAAGTGGAAAATGACAGATTAATGTGGGACTCCTCCCAAGCAGGAGAGCCAGGAGAAGCCGGGAAAAGAACGGGGAGCACGTGAAGAGAGCCTAGAAACAGTAGCCCCCTTGGAGGTCTGGTAGCCCCCTCGTAGGTCTCCGAGGGCTTTGACCAGAACCGCCTTGACCTCTCTTCTCCCTACTATCGACACACCCACCTTTTATCTCTTGGTGTATCATCCGTCTGTCAATCTCTCCGTTCGTCCATCTACAGGCTCCCATGTAGCCTAGGCTAGCCTTGAATTTCCTATGCCACCAATCTTGACCTCCTGACCTGCCTCTTCCTCCTGGGTGCCAGAATCTCAAGTGTGTATCGTTCGTCATGCCCAATTTAGATAGCGCTGGGGACAGAACCCGGGGCTTCCGGCGTGCCGGTTTACCGACTGGGTTCCTATCTCATTCTCTGCATTCTTGCATTCTTAACTGTGTGACTGGAAGATGCTAGAATAATCTGGCAGCAGCCACTCTGACAGTCATGTGGACCTTTCACAACAGCTCCAGGATCCTGCTTATTTACATTTGATAGAGAAGGAATCTCACTTGGTGTGGCAGCACCCAGCCTTAACCCCAGCACTCTGGAGGGAGGCAGAGACTGTTGGATTTCTTTGAGTTTGAAGAGAACCTGGTCTACATGCTAGCCAAGACTAACTAGTAAGACTTTATCACCAAAAGTGCATATAAACAAATAAAATTTAAAAATGCATGCATCTGTTGGGTGGTGGTGGCACATGCCCTTGATCCCAGCACTTGGGAGGCAGAGGCAGGCAGATTTCTGAGTTCGAGGCCAGCCTGGTCTACAAAGTGAGTTCCAGGACAGCCACAGACTACACAGAGAAACCCTGTCTCAAAGAAAAAACAAAACAAAACAAAAACATACATCCATAGGTAAGTTAACCAATTAAATGATATAAAATTATCAATTATGTAAGATGATGATGTTTGGTTGGTTGGTTAGTTTTTTTCCGGGCAGAATTTCTCTATGTAGCCCTGTCTGTCCTAGAACTCACTCTGTAGACCAGACTGGCCTTGAACTCAGAAATCCACCTGCCTCTGCCTCCCAAGTGCTGGGATTAAAGGTGTGTGCCACCCCTGCCTGGCACTGGCTTTGTTTCTTAAGGGAGCCTAAGTTCTGTGGCCACAGGTCCATAGGCCCCCCCCCCTGCTTTCTGCCTTCGCCAGAGGAACTGAGCCCAGTGCCAGGCACACACAGTCAGCGGGCAACACACTTGAAAAGTAGCAGAAGATTTTTCTCAGAGCGCCATGCAGGACAGTTGGGTTTGTTTGTTTGTTTGCAGACAGGAACTGTGCAGTCCCGCCTGGTCTGGCCTCAAGTTTGGCGCGTAGGTGGGGATGGTTTTGAATTGCTCAAGGGGGGGGGGACTTACAGGGGTCCCGTCGTTGGGCCCCGTGTATATGGTTCTAGAGATGAAACCCTAAGGCTTTGAGCACGATAAGCAAGAACTCTACCAGCAGAGTCATATCCCAACCCCAGAATGGATTTTCACAACAAAACAACCCGCAGAACACGTTTTATCTCCTAACGGGATTTCACAGCACAGTCATGGGATGCTCCTGTCTCCTGTTTTACTGGGGTGGAGTATATGTGGGGAGGACCAGGTCCATGATAACCCTCCAAAGGACACCCCTAAGGTCACACAGCTGAGGTAGCAATGATCAGACATGACAGACCGGCATTGACTCCAGGTGTCTCTGGACACAGCCCCATCAGTGTGGCCTTGTAAAGTCAGGGCTGGGAACCCTGGCAGGCTCAGGAGCCTGTGTCCACCTGGCTTGGTGTTACAACCCAAGGCCATATAAACTAAGGTGGGCCCTGACTCCAGAGGGCAGAAGACACCTTCTCCAGATGGAGGGCCAGCCCTGAGTGCCCAGCCAAGCCTACAAGTGCCACATTGTGCTATTCGTTGTCCGGCCCAGAAAAACGCCTGGTCTGAATCAGAAAGGTCAGGCTGGAGTCCAGCTAAGCCAGGAGACCTGGCAGCAGGCATTGATGGGGTCAGGCTAGGGACACCAGGTCACGAGGCAGTATGAGCCCGCTGTGTCTGCTGTCCCCTGGGGGTCAGTGAGGAGACGGTGGGAACCAAGTCCACTGGCTCTGCCCTGTATTCTCCACCCAGGGATGCTGGCCCAGAGTGGTGGCTGTGACCAGCACTTTACAGAAGCAGGCAACAGGATGGCCACCAAGTGGCCAACCACATCGTTTTGTTTTTGTTTTTGTTTTTATTTTTATAACCTCCTGATCACAAAAGGACCTTGTACTCAAAATACAAAAATTGAGGATTACCAAACAAACAAAAACCCCAAATAAACCAACCAACAACATAACCCACATTATATACAAAACATCTCCACCCATGTGCTGTCTTCTTTCAACCCAATAAAGTACAGAAGGTAAAAGACAGATACCGGAGTGGGCAAGACAGCCCAGTGGTTAAGAGCGCTGACTGGTCTTCCACAGGACCCAGTTCAGTCACCAGCGCCCACACTAGAGCCGACTCCAGTTGTGGTCTCCGCAGACAGCACACAGACGTGGTGCAGAGATATACGTTCAAGCAGAATACACACACACAAAATAAGTAAATCTAAAAAAAAGTAAGTAAATGGTTAAAGATGAAGCTGAACACACATGTCCACCCCTTCCCCCTCCTCCCCACCCCCACCTCCCCTTCCTCTCCACCTCCCCTCCCCCATCCCACCTCCCGCTCCCCCCCCCCACTGCCCTGTTCCTCCCTCCCACGGGCTTGTGGAGAGCTGCACTGATAGAGGATTCTGGAAGATTCCTTGTCTTCCCATGAGAGGAGACAAGAGCTGGTGTGTCCTAGAAGGGAAATAAACCTGGGTTATTAAACCAGGCAGTGGCGGCACACACCTTTAATCCCAGCACTTGGGAGACAGAGGCAGGGGGATTTCTGAGTTCGAGTCTAGCCTGGTCTACAGAGTGAGTTCTAGGATAGCCAGGGCTACACAGAGAAACCCTGTCTTGAAAAAAACAACAACAGCAACAAAAATCTTGGTTATTACGCTGATTGACCACAAACACACACACACATATGTGCGTACACACAGACACACACATGCACCTGAACACAAACCACATACACATACTTACAGTTGCACACACACACACACTTGCACGCTTACATATGGACACACCACACACATATGCACACACATGCACGCATGTATAGACACATGTGAGCATGTACCATTTCAAGACCAGGGAGATGGCTGAGGTGATAAAGGGCTTGCAGGGCAAGGGTGAAGACATACATATACACACACATGCACATACATACATGCACACACATGTGCGAGCGTGCACCATTTCAGGACTAGGGAGATGGCTGAGGTGATAAAGGGCTTGCAGGGCAAGGGTAAAGACATATACTGGGACCCCAAGACAGAACCAAGTTTTTATAAACCACAGAAACAATGGCTCCAAAAAACAAATATTTATACATCTCCAACCCTTTACATAAGCTATAGATACTGGTATAAAAACACGTTCCTAGACAGTGCTGCCAGTGTTCTTGTCTTCATTCCTTCTTTTAAAACTGAAGCCAGGGCGGTGGTGGCGCACGTCTTTAATCCCAGCACTTGGGAGGCAGAGGCAGGTGGATTTCTGAGTTTGAGGTCAGCCTGGTCTACAGAGTGAGTTCCAGGACAGCAAGGACTACACAGAGAAACCCTGTCTCAAAAAAACCAAAAAACAAAAACAAAAACAAAAACAAAAAAACAAAACCTGAAGCTAGTGTAGCCCAGGCTGACCTAGAACTCACTATGTAGCCACGGATAGCCTTGAACCTTTCTGACCCTTTGGCTTCTATCTCCCAAATGCTGGGTTCACAGGCATGGGGTACCACAGGCTGGGGGTGTCAAGAATGAATCCCCCAGAGCTTTGGTTTTTTGTTTTTTAGTTTTTTGGTTTTTTTTGTTTTTTGAGACAGGGTTTCTCTGTGTGGTCCTGGCTGTCCTGGAATTCACTAGGTAGACCAGGCTGGCCTCGAACTCAGAAATCTGCCTGCCTCTGCCTCCCAAGTGCTGGGATTACAGGCGTGTGCCACCACACCCGGCTTCCCCCAGAGCTTTGGACACACCATAAAGCACTCTACCAACTGAGACACAGTCTCAAATGTTCTTAGGTCATGGGATTTCAAAGATTTAATTTTAAATTGTGTGTGTGTGTGTGTGTGTGTGTGTGTGTCCGTATCCACATGCTGGAACTGGAGTTACAGGTATGTGGTTGTGAGCCACCGTGCAGGTGCTGAGTACTGAACTCGGGTCCTCTGCAAGAGCAGCGGATGCTCTTAACTGCGAAGGCATCTCTCTAGCCATGTGATCACGTGATATTAATGCATCTATACACCCTGTCACAGAGAGCTACCGGCTTCCGGTAAGCAGTCCCGTGTCCTGACACACACAAGCTGGCTCTGAGCTCCCCTAACTGCCTAGTGTTTTGGTGGCCACCCTCTGAAAGAAATGTTGAGAACAGGCTGAACCACCGGGCTAGGGCCTGGCCTAATAACAGGAGCCCCCACGAGGCTGAGTGCACCATAGCGAGAAGGGGGTGTCCTCCATCTGAGAGGCCTTGGGGAACACTGGAGCTGCTGCTCTTTCTCCTGAGAGGCAGTTCGAGAGCTGAGGTGGGAGCCAGGCAGGTGCCAGTAACTGACAACGCTAATTGTGTCAGGCTCTCCTCACTGCAAAAATAGTTCTCCGTCTGGATGAAGGGGTGGCGGTGGCCGCGCTCTCTCTCTGAGGGTGAGCTGCACCTGCCACGCCCACAGGCACTCCCTCTGACGCTGAGTTTGTGAGCCACACCCTAGCCGCCAAGCCCAAGCCAGATGACACAAGGCATCTATTTACAAGCTGAGTAGGCCGGCGGGGAGGAGGACCATTAAACCGCACTGGGAGATCTTCTGTATTGGACAGTGATTTCCCGAGCCAGCGGGGCCCCACTCCCCACTACAGCTGCGGATGCCTAGGACACAGCCGGACACAGTGGGCAGGAGGGGAGGCTGTGGGAGAAGTTAGGGGGCGAGAATACGGAGGTAAAGGCCAGGAGGCCGCAGGGACATCGGGACTGGTGAACCGATGCCTGTAGGTGACTCTGGTCTCAGTTTCCAAGGCTTGAGAAGGAAGCTGGGTAGCCCAGAGCTGTTTTGTGTCACCTGGGGGTCCCTCCCTGGCTCCCTACCTTCAAAGTTCAGCTTTCCCGTGAAACTTCCGTCTTTGTTGGCCGTGGCCAGAGCGGGTCTGGGTTTCTCACAGACTGTGTGGCCCTTGGAAATGTCTGGGGAGGACATAGGTCCCGGAGGGGTTTGAGAGCAGAAACTGGGAGGAGGGGGGGGTGAGGGCTTGCTCACCCCACAGCTGGGCTGCCTACATCTCACCCAGGAGCCACCTCTGCCTCGATGGCTTCCCTGTGCTGTGGGATTTCTGTCCCTTGTCTCTCTGAGAGCGAACTGGCGTCTCACTTCATCCGCTGGGTCTCAGCTTGCTGGGTCTACTTGAGTTTTTCGTGTGTTTGTGGGGTTCTTTTGGTTTTCATTAGTTTTAGAGTCTCTTGTAGCCAAGGCTGGTCTCGAACTCACCGTGTACCTGAGAATGACTTTAAACTTATTGGATATTGTTACTAATTTTTATTTTGAGACCAGGTCTCACTTTGTAACCCTGACTGGCCTGGAACTCAATTATGTAGACCAGGCTGGCTTTGAACTCACGGAGATCCGCCTGTTTCCGCCTTCGAATGTCTTAAAAATCGGCACCGCCGAGTCCAACCACATGGCTTGTTTTGACTCTTCAGCAGAAGATCTGAAAGATGTCAAGAGTCCTGGCCTGGAACATGGCACAGGGATGGAAGGGGCATGGGGGAGGGGTGTGGGGGAGGGGTACTATGCACATCTGTCCTCTCTCTGGCCTTGGCCTTTCTGAGCACAGGAACTGGCTGGGACGGAGGCTGGGGGGGCGGGGGTGGGGGAGCCTGTGTGTGCATCTGGGATTGACCACAGGAAACCTTCCCAGAAGGACTCTCGGGAGAGAGATGTCCCCAGGGTCCAACTGCTCTGTAGCACCATAAGTGGATGCCTGGTTGCAGTCTGGGAAGTGGGCCGTTGTTGGGAAGTTCTGCTGTGATGGACAGAACGTTCAGTCTCTGGTGGGAGCCAGGGAAGAGGGGAGAGGTGGGGGAGGGCTACCCAGCCCTGCCCTGCCTGCCTCTCCAGCCCTGCCTGGGAAGGGGACACCAGATGGGGACAGCAGTGGCCTTGCTGCCTCAGGGGAGACAATTGTGTCCTCTTAAGGAGCAGTGGTGACTCACCAGCGTACCCGCAGCTTGTCATAAACATCCCCCAGACACCCACCTCCCGCGGCCTTGGTTCTATATTAACTCAACCGTGCTCCGTCGTTCCATAATTAATTAGGTTTCCTAGGTAGCTCGAGACTGGAAGAGGGTGTCCCAACCTGTGGGCACAAATATTACAGACTCCACGAGAGCTCCCACGTGTCCTATGAATAGACGAGCCAGCCCCCTCCAGCCTCTCCTTCTCTTTGGAAACACGTTAGCATTGGCTGCTCTGGGAAAGGTGAGAGGCGGCCGAATAGCCTTGATTTGAATAATTCTGAAATGTCAAGGGCTACACCAGTCACTCAGTGGGAGAGTACTTATCCAGGCCTTGGGTTTGATTCTTAGAACTGTAAAAGGAGTTTGCATTTAAAAACTATCATAAAAAAAAAACAAAAAACAAAAAAACAAAACAGAGTTAAACGTGACTGTAATCACGTCAGAGAGCAAAACAAGAGAGCCAGGACGGACGTGGCTCTGTTGGTGCTTCTGTGGTATGCTCAGGCTCGGTAGAGCATGCCTAGCCTTGAAATCTCAGCACTCAGTCCAAGGGGGCAGGAAGATCAGAAGTTCCGGGTCATTCCGGTTTCCATATTTAATTCTGACATAGCCTGGGCTACATGAAGCCATGTCTCAACAACAACAACAAAAACAGCAACAACAACAACAGTCAAGGGCTGGGGAGATAGCTCACTCAGTCAGTGCTTGCCACAGAGGCAGGAGGACCAGAGTTCAAGTCCCAGCACCCAGGTAAAAGACCAGCCATAATAGCATAGGCTTGTAAAGTCAAAGTTGGGGGTGGGGGAATAGCAGGAGCTCATCAGCCAGCTAGGTAAGCTTAACTGAGAGACCCTACCTCAAACAGTGAGGTGGGGCCGTCCAGACGGCACTTGCTTCCAAGCCTGATGACGTAAATTCAACCCCTGGGACTGATGTGTCAGATGTGTCAGAACTAAGTCCTCAATGTGTCCTCTGTCCTCCACATGCATAGTTCTGGGCCACAGCTGCAGTGTGCAAACACACACACACACACACACACACACACAATCAATGAAAATGAAATACAACACATTGGGTTGCTCCTGGAACAGGCCTAGGCTCCAAGAGTGACTAGAGCCTCACACAGGACTCAGATCCTCAGACCTGAGCTGACCAACACGGCGGCCAGTAGCCAAAGGCCAGAGTGACTGTCAGGAGCTCAAAACCTGACAGGTGCTACTGAGAAATTAGTTAGAAACAAAGTTACTTCCAAAACCTTTGGAAAACATTTTTACACTTATCTCTTTGGTGGGTGGCGATAGGGGGTGGGGGCGACGGGGGCGGGGCATGTGTGTGAGTACCACAGCGAGAACATGGTGGAGGTCAGAGGGAAACTTGCAGGAATCCGCTCTCTCCTTCCTCCAAGTAGGTTTCAAGGATGATTCTCGGGTCACCAGCCTTGGCATCAAGCGTGCCCCTCCACATGCTTCTATTCCAGCACCTACGCGACGGTGGACCACTCACTTAATACTGTCACTGTCTTCAGACACCCCAGAAGAGGGTGTCAGATCTCATTACAGATGGTTGTGAGCCACCATGCCGTTGCTGGATTTGAACTCAGCACTTCCGGAAGAACAGTGCTCTTAACCGCTGAGCCATCTCTCCAGCCCTATTCACTTCGTTTTAAATTTAATAACTGGTACTCGATTCTCTTGTCAAAAATATGCTGAGTCAAGAGATGACTCAGCAGTTAAAAGCATGAACTGCTCTTGCAGAAGACCAAAGTTTGGGTGGTGTGTGTGTGTGTGTGTGTGTGTGTGTGTTTCTAAGTGTGGGTATATGTATATGAACATTGTTGAGGCTGATCTTGAACTACTGATTCTTCTGCCTCCATATCCCAACATACCCCAAGTTCTAGGATTACAGGTACCCAGAAAAAAATTAATATATATATATATTATATATATATATACACATATATAATATATGTATTATACACACACACACACACACACACACACACACACACATTCCTAATTTCCTAATGTGAATAATTAGCAAGCGTTAAGTCACATGTGTATTGCAGAAACAGTGACAGGAAAGGTCTGGTTTAGTTCATGGTTCTGTGCCAAGGTTAATTTCTTAACTTTGGCAAATGCACCCTAGTTATGCAACACACTAGTCTTTGAAGAAGTGGGCAGGCAAAGGGTTTAGAGGAAATCTCTGCCACTTTTCTATAAATCGAAAATTAGCCAGGCAGTGGTGGCGCATGCCTTTAATCCCAGCACTTGGGAGGCAGAGGCAGGCAGATTTCTGAGTTCAAGGCCAGCCTGGTCTACAGAGTGAGTTCCAAGACAGCCAGGGCTACACAGAGAAACCTTATCTCAAAAAACAAAACAAAAAGCAAAAAAAAAAAAAAAAAAAGAAAGAAAAGAAAAAAAGAAAATTAACCAAGCACTAATTAATGGTTGGATTCATGCTTAGAATCTCAACACTTGGGAGGCTGAGGCAGGGGGCTTTCAGGGCTAGCCTGGGCTACCTGGTGAGTTTCAAGCCAACCCAATCTATAGTACAAGACACTGCCTCAAGAAAAAAATATAATTGAGTTGTATGTGGTGGTCCACACCTTTAATTTTAACACTCAGAAGGCAGAGGCAGGTGGATCTCTCTGAGTTTGAAGCTAGCCTGGTCTAAACAGCAAGTTCCAGGACAGCCAGGGCTACATAATAAGACCCTATCTTAGCCCGGCGGTGGTGGCGCACTCCTGTAATCCCAGCATTCTGGGAGGCAGAGGCAGGCAGATTTCTGAGTGCGAGCCCAGCCTGGTCTACAGAGTGAGTTCCAGGACAGCCAGGGCTACACAGAGAAACCCTGTCTCAAAAAAAAAAAAAAAAAAAAAAAAAAAAAAAAAAAAGACCCTATCTTAAAAGACAAAATTATTCCGAAAAGAAAAGTATAAAACAATACCGCATGTTTGTATGTAGTAACACTACATCCCTGTTACAGAGTATATATTTTTAATGTCTTTATTTTTGTGACAGCCTTATGTGTCTCAGAAGCCTAGGATGTCCTTGAACTTCTGATCTTTCTGCCTCCATAAAAGCCAAGAAGGTGTTGGATCCTTTGGGATGAGAGTTACAGATGGATGTCCACCATTGTGTGCGTGCTGGGAGTGGAACCCAGGTCCTCTGGAAGAGCAGCCAGTGCTCTTAACCCCTGAGCCATCTCTCCAGCCCCTTCTTTAATTTTTTTTTTATCACAGAAGTTAAAATAGTTTTGTAAGAAGTTCCACCCTAAAATCAGATATAATGGCACATGTCTGTAATCCCAGCACCTGGGAGTTGGGCAGGGAGGCTCAGGAATTCAGGGATAGCCTGGGCTACACAGTGAGTCCAAGAGCAGCCTGAGTCCCATGAGATCCTGTCTCAGAGAAGGGGTGGGATGCTATCCTACAGTGAGGGGCTTGAGCCCTCTTCCTGGATGCTCTCCTCTCTGAGCTTCTATCCTAATGGCTGCCCCCAACCCTGTATCTTCTCTCTAGGATAGCTAGTCTGCGCACTGTAGTGGGCGGGGCCGGGCAGGGATGGGGGTGTGGGTGGGGCATGGGGGAGCATAGGCTGAGGGAGCTGGCGGTTCCTATGATAACCGGGTCCCTTCCAGGCGAGACTTAGTGAGGACCGAGGCTGCAGGGCTGCTGGGAAGGGCTGGGGCTGCTCTGTTGCTTTCTGGCCTTTCATTGGTTGGTCAGTGATTTTCATCTCCGGCCAACTCCAGCAGAGGACCTTAGGAGCAGCTGTGGCAGCCCGAAGGCAGACTGCTGACCCTGGGCGGGCAGCTCAGGCCCTGAAGCTGCCCCGTGACACAACACAGGGCCTGCAGGTGCCCTGGAGTCCAGGACAGACCCACGGGTCTTCCCTCCAACACACCAGTCTACCTTAAGCCCCGGCTGCCTGCAGCCACAAGGCCTGGCCATCATAAGCTGGGGGTAGTCGCTGCTCCAGTTCTCACAGTAGGTCCCCTGGCTCAAGCCTCCCCAAGCAGCAGAGTACCCGCCCCTCCACCCTTTGCAACCTTCCGCCTCCAAAGCCTGCAGGTGGGGAAGGCCAGCCAGCAACAGTTCAGCCCTGCGGCACCCAGGGACCCGGGCCAGGCTGGCTAGCTCAATGCCCCGCGGCCCTCCACCGTCCAGATGTCAGCGGACCCGGCGGACCCGGCGGCCCTGTCCTGACGTGCACCTTCCCCTTCGCTGCCCCGCAGTGCACTTTGTCTCGCCGCAGCCAGATGTGCCGGCTTTGGTGCTGGCCGCCTCTAACGAGGTACATATGTGCAGCCTGGCCTGGGCCGCCGCTACCAAGAAGGGAGGCCCCGCCCCAAGAGAGAGCCACGCGGGGAAAGGGGGGAGGGATGCTTGGGAAGGATTCCTGATGGAAACTGAACTGGGGACTGCGCTGCCTATATAAGGACCTGGCTTTAGCGGGGGTGGGGTGGGGGTGTCACTCTCCTCCGGGCTCAAAAGTGATGAGTCCCCAGTTTTTTTCCTAACAACTGGAGCGTTCTCATGGGTTTCCCCTTTCCCTTAATCAGAGAAATCATGTCCAGAAATAAAAGACAATTTAGAAAACTCAATATAGCCGGGCGGTGGTGGCACACACCTTTAATCCCAGCGCTTGGGAGGCAGAGGCAGGCAGACTTCTGAGTTCGAGGCCAGCCTGGTCTACAGAGTGAGTTCCAGGTCAGCCAGGGCTACACAGAGAAACCCTCTCTTGACAGAGGCAGGAGGATAGCAAGTTCAAGCCTGGGCAGCTCTGTGGGGGTAAAGGACAGGGAAATTAGCTGAGTTGCTACAGGTGCTTGTTGCCAAGACTAATGACATGAGCCCAATCTCTGGGCCCACCCCACCCCACCCCACCCCCCCCTCCCCAGAACTAGGAGCCGCCTAGTGACTAGGTGCAAGAAAGGAATCAGGTCTTGCAAGGCGTCCTTCCATCTCTCCACGAGCACAGTGGGTCACGCCAGCTCACACACACACACACACACACACACACACACACAGGGTAAGACACGCATTATTCACCCAGGGCGGTCAGAGCCGACTGCACACACTGTTTGAACACTAGCATTGCCTTCCGTGAGTTTCTCTCGCCAGCGGCTCTGTGATGAGCAGCCTCCTGCCTGCGTGGAACCAATCCGATATGTGCAGCGGTTGGAGGCTGACGCTGTGGCTCAGGTGACAGACGGCTTTGCTACCATCGGTCCCCAGCACCGCACAAAGCCATACATACATACACAGGACACAGTTGTCCTGTAGGCTTAGCCATTTGGAGTCAAAGACAGGAGAGCCAGAAGTTGGAGGTCATGCTTGGGATTCGTGAAAACCACCTCAAAAGAAGTTCTCAGGCGGGAGCGTCGAGGTGAGGTCCTGTACACACAGACATAACAGAGCTACACAACGCAGGCTAGCGAGACGGCTCCAGAGTAGAAGGAAGGCACGCGCGCCACCAAGCCTGATCCCCGGTTCAAGCCTCAGGACCCACACGGTGGAAGGAGAACTCCTGCAGGTGTCCACACAGCACGTAATGTATAAAGGGGAAATAAGTAAGTAAGTAAGTAAGTAAGTAAATAAATAAATAAATAAATAAACGCAGTCCTTTGTGTCAGTTTGATGCAAACCTAGACATATGTGGGAAGAGGAAATCATTATTTTCTTTTTTGTTTTGTTTTTCGAGACAGGGTTTCTCTGTATAGTCCTGGCTGTCCTGGAACTCACTCTGTAGAGACCAGGCTGGTCTCAAACTCAGAAATCCACCTGCCTCTGCCTCCCTAGTGCTGGGATTAAAGGGATTAAAGGCTTGTGCCACCACTGCCCAGCCCGTTCTTGTTTTCTGTGCATTGGTTTTTGTCTGCATGTATGTGTGGGGGTGTCAGATCCCCTGGAACTGAAATTAAAGACAGGTTTGAGATGTCATATGGGTGGCGGGGAATTGAACCCAATGGGAAGAGCAGCCAGTGCCTTTAACCACGGAGCCATCTCTCCAGCCTCCCGAAGAGGAACTCTTAATTGACAAAATGCCTCCATCAGATTAGCATGTGGGAATTAATGATTGATGTGGGAGGGCTCAGTAGTCCACTCTTGGTGGTACCCCCTGAGCAGACTGAGCAAGCTGTGGGGGACCAGTCAGTACACAGCCCTTCTCCATGGCCTCTGCTTCAGTTTCTGCCCCAGGTTCTGGTCTTGATTGCTGCCCTGATTGCCCTGGAGGGCTGTGACTGAGGGTACGTAAGCCAAGGAAACCCTGTCCTCCCACGTTGCTTTTGGTCTTAGTGTTTTATCACAGTAATAGAAACCTTAACTAAGACAAAACGTAATAAAAATATATCCAACTAATCCCAGGACTCAGGTGGTGGAGGCAGGAGAATAGAACTTCAAGGTCATTCCTGACTGTGTAACAAATTTAAGGCTAGCCTGGGACACACAAGATTGCGTCTCAAAAGAAAAAAGGAAACAATGTAACCATTGCGCCAGATAGGAAACATTGGGGTTGACTTCATTTCTGCTTGTTAGTGTTGTGCATTTATTTAACATGTAGGAATGCCTGCGTGTGTGGACATATGTGTACCATGTGCCCAGCGAGGTCAGAAAGGAGCATTGGGTGCGCTGGGACTGGAGTTATGGATAGCTGTGAGCTGCCATGGAGGCACTGGGAATTGAACCTGGGTCCCCTACAAGAGTGCCCTCAGTGCCCTCAACTGCTGAATAGGCATTTCCCCCAGTCCCCAAGACCAGGCATTTTGACTGAGGGGAGAGGGAGGAGGGGAACTACAGACTCAAGGATGTGGAAGCCACTCCTAGTTTTTGGAGCGTGTTCCTGGCCGTCTGTTAAGGAGGAACATTGATGCTCTATATCCCTGTCCCCAGGGTCTGGCACACAGCTAGTGTGCTGGGCTGGGCCCGTGCCAGCTCCACCCTGCCTCCCCTCAGCCTCCCTGTCCTCCAGCTGCTTTCTTCTCGTCCCCCGACTCCCACCATCATGAACCCCGGTAAAGAAACCAGGTCCACAGCAGAGGGCTCAGGCTAAGGGCAGCTTTACCAGAAGGTACTTCCCAGCTGGGTGAGTGCTCCCCCCCCCCTCTGTCATCTCTAGGAATCCCTGTTCTGTTTTAGGAAAAAAATCTCACCTGGCATGGTGGTGCATGCCTTTAATCCCAGCACCCAGGAGGCAGAGGCCCGCAGATTTCTGAGTTCAAGGTCAACCTGGTCTACAAGACAGCCAGGGCTACCCAGAGAAACCCTGTCTTAAAGGAAGAAAGGAAAGCTTTTTTTTTCCCACTTCGATTCTCCTGACTCAGCCTACTGAGTGTTGGTCTTACTGGGGTGCACATAAGCCTGGCTGGCTGGCTGGCTGGCTTCCTTCCTTCCTTTTTACTCCTCCCTCCTCTGTCCCTTCTTTCCTTCCTTTCTCGTGTGCTTGGTGGGAATGGAACCCAGAACCTCTCGTGCAAGTGGACAAGCTCTGTTCAGCGCTCTACCACCGAGCTACGCCAAGCCCCACGCCCCGCCCCCTTCCTCTCCCCCTCCCCCCAGCGGTGGGTCAGGTTTCTTTTGTAAAACCAAAGCTAAGGCCGAGTCTAGAACAGCCACGTGCATGCAGAGTAGAGCTCAGTGAGCAGCTCTGCCCAGGACCCTGCTCAGGCCACGCTCCCGTGGGCTTTGGCTGCCTCCCAGCGTCATATGGAGCCAAGCCCGTGGTGTCTATAAGGTCCCGTCCCAAGTTTGAGGCCGGGGCCGGGGTCGGGGGAGGGGAAGTGGGAGAAAGTACCCAGTTAATGTTTGTCTCCCATGGGGTCACGGAATTGACTCGAACTATAACAGGCCCTGCTATAAACTGTCCTTTATTCTCAATTTCAAAATCCTGGGAGGCTTTGAGAGCCACAGGCTAGATAAGGCTCTGCACGGCACGGCACGCGTTATCACAACGTGCGCTTGGCTGCCAGGCTTGACCTCAAGTGAACTCAGTTGGCAAGAAAGATGGGCCTGAACTGAGGTGAAGTTATTTACAGGCACAGGGAACATCTCTCCGCACGTGAATATTCATAGACCTTGCCCAGAAAGGTCTCTCTGGGTTTGTCCAGGCCGCCCCTCCCTGAACCAACCTGGCCTTTGCACAATCTCCTGCTGCTCTCTAAAGAGTGAAGGATTCTGCTGGGCATGGTGGTGCACACCTGTAATCCCAGCACTTGGGAGGCAGAGGCAGGAGGATTTCTGAGTGCGAGCCCAGCCTGGTCTACAGAGTGAGTTCCAGGACAGCCAGGGCTACACAGAGAAACCCTGTCTCAAAAAAAAAAAAAAAAAAAAGACAAAAACAAAACAAAACAAAAAAACCCAACAAAACAAAACAAATAAAAAAAAAAGGGATGAGCCTGCCAGTCGTGATGGCCCACGCCTGGGACTCTCAGCACTTTGGAGGCAGAGGCAGGAGGATCAGAAACTCAAAGCCAGTCAGGACTATATGACAAGTTTGTGGCCAGCCTGGGCTACATGAGGCCCTGTGTCATCATTCCAAAGAAACAAAGGCCAGACGTGGTGGTGTGCACCTTGAATCCCGGTACAGGAAGAGTTCTGTTCCAGAGCAGATTAGGCTGGTCCGAATCAGTCAGAGGTTACAAAGTGAGACCCTGTGGTCCCCCTCCCCCCACCTTTTCCTCATTCTCTAGAGCGCAAGCGCATGACTTATGGGGAATGAAGTCCGGGCATTGGGACACGCACTCGCAATTCCAATGCTGAGCAAGATGAGGCAGGAGGATCTCAGGTTCGAGGCTAGCCATGGTTACACGGCAAGTGAGGCCACCGGGGGCTACTTGACAGAGTAAGGGGGAGAAGGAGGAGGAAGAGGAAAAGGGAAGCAGAAAAACACAAAAAAAGAAGAGGGAAACCAGCTAAGTGTGACAGCACTCCTGGAGGCTGAGGCAGTAGACTTTAAGTACAGGTTCCCTACACAACGAAACCAAAGAGGCCGGGCTAGCTCATAACCATCTGTAACTCCTCAGGGTACTGTATACACATGGTACACACATGTACTTACAGGGGAAAACACCCATGTACATGAAAATAAAAGGTTAATTAAAAAGCCGGGCGGTGCCGGGTGGTGGTGGCGCACGCCTGTAATCCCAGCACTCTGGGAGGCAGAGGCAGGTGGATTTCTGAGTTCGAGGCCAGCCTGGTCTACAGAGTGAGTTCCAGGACACCCAGGGCTATACAGAGAAACCCTGTCTCGAAAAAACCAAAAAAAAAAAAAAAAAGCCGGGCGGTGGTGGTGCACGACTGTAATCCCAGCACTCTGGGAGGCAGAGGCAGGCAGATTTCTGAGTTCGAGGCCAGCCTGGTCTACAGAGTTCCAGGACAGCCAGGCCTATACAGTGAAACCCCCATTTCGGGGGGGGGGGGAAACAAATCCAAAAAAACAAAAAAACAAAACAAAACAAAAAAAAAGGTTAATTAAAAAAAAAAAAACTAGGAACCAGATATATGGTGTGCACACAGTATACCCCTACTTCTGTGAAGTTTGGGGCTAGACAAAGCTGGTTGCTGGGGGCAGTCTGAGCAGCAGCTGCCCCCGGTGGGGCCGAATGCCCTAATATGCAGCACAGGGAAATTTACAGGCACCTGGGACTATCTGGCAATCTGGAGGCTCCACACATCATGTATGTATGTGTATGTGTGTGTGTGCATATATATATATACACACACATATATATACATACATATATAATCACACACACGCATACACACATGCATATATATACACATACATACATCTATATTCACACACATATGTGTGTGTGTGTGTGTGTGTGTGTGTGTAGAAAACTGTCAAGCAGGCACTATAGAAAAATTAGCTTTTTTATTTAGATGCTTATTATGTTTCTTTTTTTTTAGATTTATTTATTATATGTAAGTACACTGTACCTCTGTAAGCGCAGCCAGCGCTCTTAACCGCTGAGCCATCTCCAGCCTATTTACTTATGGTTTTTAAAGAGGGAGTTTCTCTGTGTAATCCTGGGTGTCCTGGAACTCACTCTGCAAACCATCCTGGCCACACACTGAGACATCCACCTGCCTCTGCCTCCCCAGTGCTGGAATCCAAGGCATGGGACAACACTGCCTAGCAAGATTTTACCTTTTTTTTTTTCTTTTCATGCATTATACCTAAAGATAAAATAAGGATACGCTTGATGGGAATATAACATTCCAAATAAAGCAATACGCAGCAGATCAACTGGCTCTCTAACCACTATCTTGTGATACATTCTATTTCCCAACAAAGTCTAAATTAAAATAATCATTTCAAAGAGTGTTAGAAGCAGGTGAATTTCTGAGTTCGAGGCCAGCCTGGTCTACAGAGTGAGTTCCAAGACAGCCAGGGCTATACACAGAAACCCTGCCTCAAAAACAAACAAACAAACAAAAAGCAACAACAAAGTCTTTGCAAACATTTTGGACTATTTTTGTGTATGTGTGTGCGTGTCTAAGTGTGCATACTCCGTGAGTGCGCAGACACGCTCAGAAGCCAGAAGAGGGCGCTGGATCCCATGGAGGGGGACTTACAGGCTGTTGTGTGCTGCCTGATGACAGGTACTGTCATCTGAGGCAACTGACACCTGAGGCAGATCCTTGCAGTTTGTTCTTTATCTCTGGGGATGGCGTCCCTCATCGTCCAGGCAGGCCTCCCGTGGTTATGCTGCCAAAACCAACTAGCCTGGGACCCCCTGCTCCTCCTTGCTCAGCCATGTGGGGATTATAGACCCATGCCTCCACACCTAGCTCTAACCTTCATTTCGAAGGTATCATAGAGGGGCTGGGGAAATGGCTCAGCAGTTAAGAGCACTGGCTGCTCTTCCAGAAGTGCCGAGTTCAATTCCCAGCAACCACCTGGTGGCTTACAACCATCTAGAATGGGATCTGACGCCCTCTTCTGGACTCATAAATAATTAAAAAAAAAAAAACCTAACAACACACACACACACACACACACATACACAAGTTTTTTTTAAAATAAAAGAAAATATTGCAGAAAGAATTTGGGTCAGGCTTGCCTCTGTGAGCCTTCGAGGAATGAGCACACACGTACACACCTGCCCTAGCCCAGCCCTCTACCCCCCCACACATGGCACCTTGGATGCCTGTGGACCCTGCCCACCTGCAGAGCCTGGCTCACAACATACCAGTCTGTGGTGTGCACAGATCTGGGCCTGGCACCCACCCACGATGCTGCCAGTCAGCACTTGTCCCCAGACAATAATATCCTGTAATTGCGGCTCGGATTTGGAATTTGTATCTGAGAACAGAAGGGCACAAGAGAGTCCCTGATTAAACAGGTCAGATAATGAAGCATTGCGACGGGACTCGGGAGTCTCTTCCCAGGGCGTTCTCCTTACCCAACTGCTGGTGCAGGCGGCTCCGTCCTCCGACAGGGTCGCCTCCACCCTCCTTCCCACGTCTGTCCTCTCTGGGCCCGGAGTTGTCACAGGGAAGCTTCACTTCACCAGCCAGCGCCTCTCCTGACCCGGCTCTGCCCACGCCCGCCTCCCTCTGTGTCCTCGCAGAGGACGCTGGCCTGCCAGGTGGCCTTGCCGTCTTGGGCTGCTCCAGCCTTCGAAAGAACACTCTGAATATAAACAAACAAATCCACTTGGGATTTTCCCTGTCTTTATAGAACTGCACTGCCCGCTCGAGTCTGCTGAACTGGTGGAAGTATACCCTGTGCCTGCCTGGTGTTAAGCCGGTCCCCAGTTAGTACAGAGACCTGGGTGGCTGGTGCCATCCAGAACTAAACTTTGAGCCTGGCAGTGGTTAGCGCACGCCTTTAATCCCAGCACTTGGGAGGCAGAGGCAGGTGGATTTCTGAGTTCGAGGCCAGCCTATTCTACAGAGGTGAGTTCCAGGACAGCCAGGGCTACACAGAAAAACCCTGTCTCCAAAAAACCAAAAAAACCAAAACCAAAACAAGCAAACAAACAAACAAACAAAAAATAACAACAACAACAACAAAGTATTTAAAAAAGATAACTAAACTTTGAGCTATTCCAGCCCTTGAGAGGCAGAGGCAAGTGGATCTCTGAGTTCAAGACCAGCCTGGTCTATGTTTTGAGCTAAAAAAAAAAAAAAAAAAAAAAAAAAAAAAAAATTAAACTTGCTTTAACAATTTTTGTTTTGTTTCTCAAGTCCAGGTTTCTCTGTGTAGCCTTGACTGTCCTGGAACTGATTTTGTACACCAGGCTGGCTGTGAACTCAGGGATCCTCCTGCCTCTGCCTCCTGAGAGCTGGGATTAAAGGTGTGCGCTTTCACACTTGGCATATATAGGTTAAAACTGAATCTGCTGTGACGAGTGGCTACCACAGAGGGAGCGAGGGAGAAAGGGAGGGAGGGAGGGAGGGAGGGAGGGAGGGAGGGAGGGAGGGAGGTAGGGAGGGTCCTCTCAGCGGCATCTCTGGAAGGCCTCCAGGCTGCTAAACATGGGGATCCACCCCTACCAGCTCAGACAGGCCTTTTTCTCCACAGTGCCTGGGACACCAGCTGGACCCGACCTTGTGTCGGACTGTTGCACATGGCACCTTTGACGCAGGGAGTCCCCGGAAGCCGACCCTAGCACTCAAGGGAAGTTCAAAACCCAGCACTACTGGAAAGTCCCACCGTGGGTCTTTTCTAGAACAGGCTGAGGGAACACAGGAGAACCGTACCACAAGTACTTGGAGCCAATCAGATCCGCCGCCACCTAAAAACCCTAGCCCTCGGCACGGTGGTTCTGCTTCTCCCTTACCTCCAGCCCCTCAGCGTACACAGTCCTACTCCCACCCCCTAAACCAGTACACTGCAAACCCACATCCCATACCCCATCCCACGCCCTCCGCCCCAGATCCGTGTCTCAACCTCACCTGCACCCTCACCTCAGAACCCATACCTTGGCCCAATTGCAGGGGCTTTGTTCTTCTTTTTCTTCTTCCTTTATTTTGGTGAGTTTTTTTTTTTAAAAAGGTGATTTCTGGGGTCTGGGGAAGTGACTGAGCCATTAAGAGCACTTCCCGTTCATCCAGAGCTCTGGAATCAATCCCTACCAACCCGGCCAGGCAGCTCACAACTGCCGGTGAAGGAGTCCCTGCAAGCCCGTGTGGCAGACAGAGCCATGCAGCCACACACTATACAGGTAATAAGAATAAAGAAACGGGCGGGAGAGATGGCTCAGCAGTTAAGAACACTGACTGATCTTCCAGAGGTCCCGAGTTCAAATCCCACATGTTGGCTCACAACCATCTGTAATGGGATCTGATGCCCTCTTGTGTGTCTGAAGACAGCTATGGTATACTCATATAAATAAATCTTTTTTAAAAAGAAAGAAAGAAAAAAAGACATGATCTCCCTGTGCAGTTCTGACTGTCCTGGAACTCCCTTTGTAGACCAGGCTGTCCTGGAACTCACAGAGATCCTCCTGCCTCTGTTGGAATTAAGGACATGAGCCGCTATGCCGACCTCAATTTTTTTTTTTAACATTTATTTATCGTAGATGTATGTGTCCTTAGGACAGACACAGCGTCAGTGGGTTTGTGGAGGTCAGAAAATAGAATGCAGAGTCACCTGTCCCCTCTCTCTGAGGACAACCTCACTAGACACAGCTAGCCAAAGCCCCAGGCACACAGATTTAATAGGCTAACTGGGGTGCTCCCGTGTGACCCCACCCCAGGAAGCTGCTCTTGTTAAACAGGACAGAGGCTTGAGCCTGGTGACTCAATGAGGCTCTGAAATCCCAGTTTCTCAACCGGCCCCGGATGCTAGGCAGTCAGGCCCAGCCTGCCCAGCGGCACCTCTGAACAAGCTGAGCCTGCTCTCTTCCCCCCAGCAGCCTACCCAGCGCATGCACGCCTCCCCTCTGCTGAGCTAGCTGCTTCTCAACCTTTTAAACCCAGGGTAAAAAGCCAGGCATGGACATCCCAGCCCTTGGTAAATGGGGCGTGAGAACAGGCGTTCAAGGACAGCCTGGGCTACAAGAGACCCTGTCTAAAAGCAGTCATTAATTAAATCACAATCGAGGTAAAATATGGGACAATAAAGGCTCTTGCTGCAATACTTGATAACCTGGGTTCAATGCCTAGAACCCAAAGGATGGAAGCAAAGGGAGTCCTCTGACTCCACATGCATGCATGTGCACACACACACACACACACACACACACACGCATGCACATGCACGCACACATGTGTGCGCACACGCAGGCGCACACACGCACACACAAATGCTCACACACCAAGAAGTCAATAAGTAAATATGGCAGGGTGAGGTGGCACAGCCCTTTAACCTCAGAGCTTGAGAGGCAGAGGCAGAGGCAGGCAGATCTCTATGAATTCAAATTCAGTCTGGTCCAAATACCCATTTCTAGGCCAACCAGAGCTGCCTAGTGGAACCCTTTCTCAAAACCAAAATAAGGGGGACATGGTGGTGGTACATGCCCTTAGTCCCAGCCTTGAGGAAGCAGAGGCAGGTGGATCTCTAAGTTTGAGGCCAGCCTGGTCTAAAGAGTGAGTTCCAGGACAGCCAGGGCTATGTATGCAGAGAAACAAACAAAACCAGAAAGAAGTATAATAGTGTACCACGAATCTATCATCTGTCCAGATTTGGTGACTCCTATCTGTAATCCCAACACTCAGTATCTGAGACAGGATTGTTGAGAGTCCAGGGCTAACCTGAGCTACATACCAAAATCCAATTTTTAATTTTTAAAACAATTTAATTAAAATTTAAATTTTAACATTTAAAATTTAATTGAGTGAGGTAGGACACGAGTGCTATAGTTCACATATGGGAAGGGGATGTCAGCGACAACGTTCAGGGGTTGGGTCTTTAGTTCTCGCCTTCTACCACTTGGGTCCCAGGGACCAAGCTCAGGCTGACTTGCTTAGGAGTCAAGCATCTTTACCATGAGCCTTTTTTTTTTTTTGTTTTTTTTTTTTTTTTTTTTTTTTTTTTGTTTTTTCGAGACAGGGTTTTTCTGTCTAGTCCTGGCTGTCCTAGAACTCACTCTGTAGACCAGGCTGGCCTCGAACTCTGAAATCCGCCTGCCTCTGCCTCCCAAGTGCTGGGATTACAGGCGTGCACCACCACGCCCGGCTTCTCAGCTGAGCCATTTTGTGTGTAGCCCCACGTAATAAGTTCTAGACTAGCCTGGGCTGGGCTAGCTTGAAACTCTGCTCAAAAAAAAAAAAAAAAAAAAAAGGGTTTCTCTGTATAGCCCTGACTGTCCTGAAACTGACACTCTAGACTGGGCTAGCCTCAGACTCAGAGATCCGCCTGCCTTTGCTTCCCAAGTGCTGGGGCTTAAGGTGTGCACCACCACTGCCAGGCTGTTATAGGTTCTCAATTGTTTTACTTGGGAGGTAGAGGCAACCATATCTCTGTGAGTTCAAAGCCAGCCTGGTCTACATAGCTAGACCTACCCATGTCAAAGAGATTAAAAGAATAGGAGTCTGGAACTCCAGGCGTGTGCTAGCATGCTGTTGATGCGCAGGGTCTGGACTCAGAGCCTTGTGCACGCTCGGCAAAGTCACTACCAGCTGAGTTTCACCCAGTCCCTCACTGGGACTTTGGAAAAGGTCAGAAGGAGACATTTTACATTTGCATGCACATTTGCATGCTCATTTGCATACTTGTAGTCTGGGCTACTAGGCTGGAGCTGGAGAGATGGCTCATGTAGACAGATACATAAATACAATAAGAATTGGGCTGGAGAGATGGCTCAGCGGTTAGGAACACTGACTGCCCTTCCAGAGGTCCTGAGTTCAAATCCCAGCAACCACATGGTGGCTCTCGACCATCTGTAATAGGATCTGATGCCCTCTTCTGGTGTGTCTGCAGACATGGACAGTGTACTCACATACATAAAATAAATAAATAAAATTTTTTTAAAAAGCCGGGCATGGTGGCACACGCCTGTAATCCCAGCACTTGGGAGGCAGAGGCAGGCGGATTTCTGAGTTTGAGGCCAGCCTGGTCTACAGAGTGAGTTCCAGGACAGCCAGGACCACACAGAGAACCCCTGTCTTGAAAAACAAAAAACAAACAAACAAACAAAAAAACAAAACAAAAAAAATTTTTTTGAGACAGAGTTTCTCTGTGCAGCCCTAACTGTCCTAGAACTCTGTCGACTGTAGATCAGGCTGGCCTGGAGCTCAGAGACAAAATCTTGATGAAAAAAAAAAATTTGAGAAACTCAGATTGCCTTTGAGAGACAAAGTGGCTGGGGGCTGCTCTGGGAACGGGGGTGGGGGGGTAGGGGGTGGTATGGGGGTGGGGGGGTGCACAGGTCTCATCTGAGGAACGTGACAATGTAAATAAATACATGGCTCATTCATCCATTCCTGTATGGACAGCATCTTTCTACGCAGCCCCGGCCGGACTGGAACTCCAGAGATCTTCCTGCCTCCGCTTCTTAGGGATTGTCTATTTAAAATGGAAGCGAGCTAAAACTAAGAACACCCTTTAAAGCAGGAAAGATGGCACACTCCTCTAATCCCAGCACTCAGGAAGCAGAGGAAGGATAGTCTGTGAGTCTGAGGTGAGCCTGGTCTACATAGGCCTTGTCCCAAAAACAAAAGAACAAAAAACAAACAAACAAATAAACAAACAAAACCCCCACTGCCACAAAGGTCCCAGGAAGGGTTGAGTCTTTCCCACAGAGGTCTTCTGCTGGCCCTTCTCTTCCTGCACCCTCCTGTGCAGACAGTAGCCAGGCCTCTGAGTGAGACTGTCTGGAGCTCAGGGCATCTCAAGGGGAGGCTCAGGGATGCACATCAGCACACCTGGAGGAGGCTGTGAGGGGATTGCATCAAGACTCACCCCGCCCCTGATGGACTCGGAGCCTCTAAGCCCCGGGACCGCTAGCTATGACTACCTCCCTGGCCGGTCATGGAAGGGAGATGGATCCTGGTCGTAGATGAAGCAGAGAGGCCAGGGGCCTGGTTGGGACCAGGCCGGGAAGCCATGCTTGTTTCAAGGCCCAGGCTCCTCAGTCCCAGAACATGTCTCCTATTTGAGATGTCCTACCAGGCCTCAGGGCCACCGTGTCTCAGGCCTCCCAGGAAACCAGAGCTGCACCAGACCTTAACCAAGCGAAGCCAGGCGGCGTTTGGCACGGCCTCTCTGCCTGTGGGAGAGCCGCTCAGCTCTGCCCGGCTCAGGTGCATCTGGACCACCTGCTTCGGCAGACAGCTGGTGGCCGGGAGCCCAGGTGCCTCACTGGGCCAGGTGGGACCTGGCCTACAAACCTGGAAGTCAGGCCGCTGAACCCCAAACATCACCACCACACCCCTTGCCTCGAGGGACAAGGACACACACGTGGCTTTTCCTGGTGAGACACTTTCTGTTTCGGAAAAACCCTGTTCTTGGACACTGCCCAGAAA
The DNA here is from genome assembly GCA_964023405.1 of Apodemus agrarius. Lineage (NCBI taxonomy): Eukaryota > Metazoa > Chordata > Mammalia > Rodentia > Muridae > Apodemus > Apodemus agrarius. Next base: position 7,519,427 of record OZ030025.1, read on the forward strand.
AAAAAAAAAAAAAAAAAATGAAGATAGTGTGAGCTACAGAGGAAAACAGGCAGGTTTTTCCATTCAGGGCGGACTAACCGTGGCTGGAGCTGACCTAGGGTCACAGTGACCACCCCACACCCCCACGGGTCCCCACCCAAGCTTGAAACTGCAAGCATGCCTGGGCATTCTTTCCCCATGAGAAACTGCAAGCCTTTAAAACCACTCCCACCCACGGGAGTGGTAATATATTAAGCTGTTATCTACACTTTAATGCGATTAGCTTGATCACTACTCCCAGAATTGTCCTAGGGAAGCCCGATTATAAAGAAAGAAAAGGAAAGAAAAGAAAAGGAAAGGAAAGGAAAGGAAAGGAAAGGAAAGGAAAGGAAAGGAAAGGAAAGGAAAGGAAAGGAAAGGAAAGGAAAGGAAAAAGGAAAGGAAAAAGGAAAGGAAAAAGGAAAGGAAAAAGGAAAGGAAAAAGGAAAGGAAAAGGAAAGGAAAAAGGAAAGGAAAGGAAAGGAAAATCAAATGAGGGAGGAGAATGATGGACTTCATGACAGACAGACATGATTGACAGGCAGCAGATCGTCAACAGGTGACAGGAAAGAGAAAACGTGGTAGAGAGGGTGGCACCTGTAAACGTCCCCTTTGTCACTCTGAGTCTCTAGCGAGTTTTTCACCCCAGAGCAGGCAAGAAGCCGGCCCAGCAGCAACCACACCCGACCCCGCCCCACAGCATAAAATGTCTTTGAAGTCTCCCGGGGTTTTTACTTTCAAGTTCATTCAAATGCTACACTCTACACCACAATACACGCTGGCTTGTTTTTCACACCGTCAAAACAACAGTGAGATTGCTTTAGAGTGGGTTTCCCTCTCCAAAGGCGTTTGTAATCTGTAATCGCAGCTGCTGAGGTGAAGGCCAGGATGAGCATTTGCAATACTGTGCCATGGGGCGGGCGGGGTGGGGGTGGGGTTGGGGGTGTCTACCTGAGACCCTGCTTCAGAAACAAACAACAACAAACCCAAGAGATCTGGGGAATGGCTCTGGTTAAAGCAACTGTTGAATAAGCCAGAGTCAGGATAACCAGAGACTGTACAAATGCCAGGGGTGTGGTGGCCTGTCGGATTCCCAGCTCAGAAGGTGGAAATTAAGGGTCCCCAGAGCAGGCTGGCCAGCAAGATGAGCTCTGGACTAAACTAGGAGCCCCTGATTCTGTGAGGAAATGGGACACTGACTAAAGGTGACCCCGGACTTCCCACTTTTAGCTCCCTCACACATCTGCATACATGTACCTGCACATACAAGCGTGCCCATACAACACAATAGATACACACCACACACACACACACACACACACACACACACACACACAAAGTGTGGGTAAAAAAAGTAAACTGAGAGGTTGTCTGCGTTTTCAGATAGCCTAATATCAAAGTTGGTCTCCCCACACCCCCAAAACTTGTCTTTCTGAGGACACTTGACTGGCTGGACAAAGACATTCAAATGTCCCAGGATAGACAATTTCTTCCCCCTCAGAATGTTATACTGTTCCCAGACGGTGGATACCTTTAATCCTAACACAGGGGAGGCAGAGGCAGAGGCAGAGGCAGAGGCAGAGGCAGAGGCAGAGGCAGAGGCAGAGGCAGAGGCAGAGGCAGAGGCAGGTGGATCTCCGAGTTCAAGACCAGCCTGGTCCACAGAGCTAATTCCAGGTGAATCGGCGCTGCCTAGTAAGAATGCTGACTAAAGGAAAAGGGAGGGAGGGAGGGAGAAGAGGGGAGATGGCCAACGGGAGAGGGCAGTGGGTTGAAGAGCTTGCTGCTAACGGTTTGATGATGTGAATTCAATTTCCAGGAGCCTCATGAGGAACTGAATTTAGTAAGTGGCCCTCTTACTCCCCACCTCAGACATACACAGACAGACAAACAGACAGGTAGATACATACATACATACATACATACATACACACACACATGTAGATGAGGGCTGGAGTGAGGGATCATCAATGAAGAGTTGAAGAGCCCCAGCACTTGGGAGGCAGAGGCAGGTGGATTTCTGAGTTCGAGGCCAGCCTGGTCTACAGAGTGAGTTCCAGGACAGCCAGGACTACACAGAGAAACCCTGTCTCGAAAAAATAAAAACAAAACAAAACAAAAAAGAAAGAAAAAAGAGTTGAAGAGCACTGGCTGTTCTTTCTGATGTTACGAGTGCCTGTCTTTTCCCCATTGGCTGGCGTCAGACCGTGTGGTCTTATCCCATTGGATAGTCTGAAAAGAATTCACATGAAAAAAAATGAAGGAAAAAGGGTCAGTAACCACTCCTGGTTACCAAATTCGTGAAGCAGGAGGCTTTTGTGTAAACAAAGGTTTTACAGGGTGGGAGAATTAATTATTTACACTAATTATTTTTTTCTGAAACAGGGTTTTTCTGTGTAGCCTTGTCTGTCCTCGAACTCAGAGAGCCGCCTGCCTCTGCCTCCCGGTCTTGGGACTAAGGTTGTGTGCCAGAATACACGGTTTAAAGTTCTGCTCGTGACCGAGAGGTGTGCACTGGAGCTGGAACAGAGACAGGAAGTGCGTTTGGTGTTTGGGCTAACGCAGGCGGTGACGTCATGTTCTCCCACTGGCTACGGTCTGACCTCACAGTTTTATCTGATTGACTAGTGTGGAGGAAAGAAAAAAAAATGGTGCACAGGAAACTGAGGAGGTAGGGAAGGGAGTAACGTAACTGCTCCAGGCTACCAAGTTCCTGGACCTCAGCTGGAGCCTTTGAAAGGCATTAGTGGATGTGAGGATTTAAACATTTGTATATAAGTTTTAAGATGTGGATAAGACAAAACATTTTAATTCCCTGTCCCAAACAGGTTTTATAGTATTTGATACAAAAAATTTATATTTGATATTGTTTACTCAGAGGACCAGTTCAGTCTCCTGCACCTACATGTGACTCACAACTGTCCCTGGGGGGGGGTGGGAGTGGGGGTCTGACGCCCTCTTCTGGCCTCCGAGGTCACTGCACACATGTGGCGTGTATACACTCACGCAGGGAGGTCACCTATGCACTCAGCAGAATGAAAACCAAGAATAAGTCGGATTAAAGCTGTAAAAATGAAATGCGGGCCCTGGTGGTACCGGCCTATAGATCCTAGCACTCGGGAGGCTGAGGCAGGAGGCTAGAAAGCTCAAGGCTAGCCTGGGCTACAGAGTTGAGTTCAAAACATTGAGGTGGGAAACACTGAGACATAAAAAGCGCCAAAGCCGCAGCTCAGTGGTGGAATGCTTGCTGGGTGCGCACATGACCCCAGTATTAATCCTCAATAAGGGAAGAGGGGGAAAAAAGTGAGCTGCCTGGGGCCTGGGGATATCCTCCACCAGAGGCAGAGACGGCACCAGGCTGTCCAACTGTGAAGGCTACACACCTCTTACTCAATAGTGTCTAGCCTGGAAATCTGGCTAACATCCCGGGCAAATGGTGTCCAAACATACAACTATCTGTCTTCTGCTGCCCCTGGGGCTGGCCTGAACATTAAATCTTTGAAGACGTGTCAGCCTTTCACAAAGACCAGACACCCTGCCTCTCACCCCACCCCACCCCCCAGCCTGCTGATCTCCTCGTGATCCTTCTTGAAGACACCTAGGTTGTGACAGTAAACTAATGATCACCCATGCTGTCTGCAGGCCTGGTTCGCACCCGGCCAGTTCCCTACAACAACCCAACCCCTTCACCTGCACAATGGTCTCTTGGAAAAGTTAAGTCTTGTGACCATCACCTTGTGTGCTCGATGAGGGTATCAGAGTCCATTAGTACTAACCTAACTCAAGGTCACACTGTTAACGGGCAGGTGACAGAGACAGGGTTGGTACCAAGGTCCAAGCCATGAGTCCTGGTCCGGGCTAAGGCTGGCTGGCTTACACTGGCGTGTTAGCCATCATTGACTAAGCGATTTCTTCTATTAACTGGATCCCTCTGCAGGTTGCTGGTCTGTGTTTAGACTCCACTCCCTTGCCTGCGGGAAGCAGGGAGGGAGGGGCAAACTTAGAGGAAATGAACGAAAACAGAAGAAGCCATGCCTTGCCCTCCGCGACACGCCCGGAACCCTTCCAAGTTTGCAAACCTCTCCCGTGATCTCATCAACCCTCTTCCACAACCCAGCCGAGTAGCATTCACCACCATCTAGGCTCTGGGATGAGGAAACCAGAGGCTGCAAGTCACAAGGGGCTGCCCCCGGGATGGGATCATCCGGCTGCTAGGGAAGGAGCTGTAACTTGACCCCAGGTCCCATGACAGCCCTGTGCCAAAGGGAAATGACACACTGAGTGAGGTCTTGACGGCCCATGACGGTGGCTTCCGACCTGCACCTAGAACTCCTTTTTCTCTCCTTGGAGATTGGTGCTGGCTAGCGAATAAAAGGTTTTCTTTTCGGATTTGGTCTGCTGGGGGGGGGGGGCGTTCTAGTGAGAAAACCCCAGGGCTTCAGCCTTGTTGAAGCAGAAGGCTGGGTGTTTGTTCGGACTGTCCCCAACCAGTCTTTGGAGCCCAGAGAGATCCAGTCAGACGCTTCCTGCATTAATTCATCCCTACAGGCAGGTAGCCGCTGGCTGGGTCCGTACTGCCAGGGCCTTTCAGAAGAGAAGACATCCATGGAGCCATCTGCCGGACCACAGCATGGGTGGAAGGCACATTAAGTTCAATGGGATGAAGGATGGAGAGGAGCAGAGACAAGGGCAGGGAGAGGACCTGGGGGAGGCCTTGCCGGAGAGTGGGTAGACACTTCTGGAGAGAGGGGGAAGGTGGGCTCCAGGTCCTTAGGGGCCTTTTGAACAGTTGGGCTGGGGACCAACAGAAAGCTGGAAGCCGTGGCTCATGTCTGTATTCCTAATTCTAAAGAGACTAAGGCAGGAAGTTCACAGAGAGAATTTTTAGGCCAGCCTGGGCTACATGAGGAGTTCCAGGCCACAGAGGACTACAGGGTGAGAGCCTGTGCCAGGAAAGGTGTTTGGGAGGGGTGTATTCTTCATCAATGCCTTTGGGCAGAGATATGTTTCATAATTCAGAGTCTCTTTGGTAGCCGGGCGGACAGTCATGACAGTCAGGGCAACACAGAGAAACCCTGTCTCGAAAAGAACAAAAAACAAACAAACAAAAAATCAGAGTCTCTTTGGTTTTTCTTTCTTTCTTTTTTTTTCTTTTTTCTTTTTCTTTTTTTTTTTTATTTTTGGTTTTTTGAGACAGAGTTTCTCTGTGTAGTCCTGGCTGTCCTGGAACTCACTCTGTAGACCAGGCTGGCCTCGAACTCAGAAATCCGCCTCCCTCTGCCTCCCAAATCCTGGGATTACAGGTGTGCGCCACCACGCCCGGTGGTTTTTTGTTTTTTGTTTTTTTTTTAAAGATTTATTTACTATATGTAAGTACACTGTAGCTGTCTTCAGAAACTCCAGAAGAGGAGGTCAGATCTCATCACAGATGGTTGTGAGCCACCATGTGGTTGCTGGGATTTGAACTCAGGACCTCCAGAAGAGCAGTCGGTGCTCTTAATCGCTGAGCCATCTCTCCAGCTGCTCTTTGTTTTTTTCAAGACAGGGTTTCTCTGTGTAGCCTTGGTTTTCCTGGAACTTGCACCATAAACCAGGCTGGCCTTGAGATCTGCCTGCCTCTGCCTCCCAAACTGGGACTAAAAGTCAGTACCACCACTGAGTTACAGAGTTTTGTGAGCCAGCCACCAGTGTGAGTCCTGGGAATTGAACTCTGGTCCTCTGCAACAGCGGTATGTACTCTTAAAAACAGAACCATTGCTGGGCAGTGGTGGCGCATGCCTGTAATCCCAGCACTTGGGAGGCAGAGGCAGGCGGATTTCTGAGTTCGAGGCCAACCTGGTCTACAGAGTGAGTTCCAGGACAGCCAGGACTACTGTGAAACCCTGTCTCAAAAAAACCAAAAACCAAAACCAAAACCAAAACCAAAAACAAAAACAAAACAAAACAACAACAACAAAAAGAATCATCACTCCAGCCCTGTTTTTATTTAAACAAACAAACAAAAAATAAAAATTAAAAAAAAAACAAAAAAAAAAAACGGGTCTCATGTAGCTCAGGCTGGCCTCCTGCAACTTATATGTCCAAGGCTAGCCTCGAACTCCTCATTCTCCTGCCTTTGTCTCCCAAGTACTGGAATTGCAAGCTAGCCCCACCCCTGGCTTAGTATTCAGTCTTTTGGAGTTGAGAAGAGCAACACAGAGCCAGCCCGTCACAGCCCCCAGGGGACAGTCCTGCACACTGTCATCACACCTCGGTCTCTGCAGTCTTCGGACTTTCACGTGAGGGAATGAAAACAGCTGGCAGCAGGTCCTTTGTCAGTTCAGCTCAGGTCTCGGCGCTAAATATACTCTGCCCTCAGTCCTTCTAGGCATTTGGACGCACAGATAAGCTGTAGACCTAAATAGATGTCAATGCTGGCAGGCTCGCCGCTCCGCCCCTCTGTCTCCTTTGACTTGGTTTCCCATGGAGAAAACAAAACTCAGAGATACCAAGTGGCAGATCCAAGCCACTCAGCTCCTCAGAAGCAGGGTCCCTGTCAGATCCAAAGGCTGTGGGATTATGATTATTCCCCCCCCACCCCCACCCCGCTTTTTTTTTTGGGGGGGGGTGGGGGGTCTTGTGCTGCCAATGGTCATCGCAGATTTCCTTCCAGTTTTTTTTTGTTTTTTTTTCTGAGACAGGGTGTCTCTGTGTAGCCTGTCCTGGTACTCACTCTCTAGACCAGGCTGGCCTCGAACTCAGAAATCCACCTGCCTCTGCCTCCCAAGTGCTGGGACTAAAGGCGTGCGCCACCACTGTCAGGCTCGATCCCAGATTTCCTATGCAGCAGAAGATGGCTTTGAATTTGGGATTCTCCTGCTTCTACCTCCCTAGTGCTTGTATCTCGGATATGCTCCAGCAAACCCCGCTCCATCCACCGGCTTCTTCCCCACCTAGGGAGAAAAATCCACTCCATACTATTTGGTTCGGTCAACTGCATGTTCGATGCCAGAATTACCCACCACGGAACAAACAGATGCCTTTGGAAGGGCTAAAGTTGTCCCCGGTTATTTTTAAATGTGTCGAAACCAGGGACGATGGCTTACACCTGGACTCCTGTCGCTTGGGAAGCTGAAGCAGGAGGACCTCCTCGAGCATGAGGCTAGCCTGGGCTATCTCAAGGTAGCCTAGGATAACAGAGCCAAAAGTCTCTCTCAACAAAACGACAAAGAGGCTCAGAAGGTAAAGATGAAGATGGAGGATTTGAAGTTCAGGACTGGGAAGTAGGTGGTGACTTTGAAGGGAGCTTCAGGTCTGTCCACGAGACCCTGTCTCCAAGTAAATTAAAAAAAAAAAAAAAAAAAAAAAAAGAGCTTTCCATTGAAACAGCGTCTGCTGCCCCAGTCAAGAATTCTTCTTGGGCTTGTGGCTACCAGAGGTCCTGTGGCACTACCCACATACTCATGCGTCAATACTAATACATTATAAAGAGGCAGAGGAAGGTGGCCTTCCCCTGTTCTGGCCATTATAATTAAGTACACTGTAGCTGTCTTCAGACACCCCAGAAGAGGGCATCAGATCTCATTACAGATGGTTGTGAGCCATCATGTGGCTGCTGGGATTTGAACTCATGACCTTTGGGAGAGCAGTCGGTGCTCTTAACCACTGAGCCATCTCTCCAGCCCGAGAAACAGTTCTATTACTAAGAGTCCCTTTGGTCCCTGCAGAGGACCAGAATTCAGTTCCCAGTAGTCACATTGGCATTCATAACCACCTGTAACTCCAGCCCAGGAGGTCTGATGCCCTCTGTGGGCGCTCGAACTCACAAGTGCGTCTCGGCACCCACTCACACACTTATGCACACGGTTTAAAAACAAGGATCTTTAAAGCCAAGGACAACAAACATTTGCTTCTCATCGGCAATTAAAGCCCCGCCTCCTAAATAAAGCCCCGCCTCCCGGGAAGGCCCGTGAGAAAGCCGGTTTGCACAGGTTACAGGCTCTGGGATCTCAACTCTGCCAGGCACCAGATGACAGGACATGCCCTGTGAGACATCGCCGTAGAACGAGGTACTGGCACATGCCAGCCGAGGGACAGTCAGTGCCACCGGAGGCCAGCGCTGAGGGAGGGAGGGAGGAGGGCGGAACAATAGATGAGTCACGGTCCATGTGTCATGCTTGCTCAAGGTATAATGGGGTCGTTGGGTAACAGTCAGAGCCTTGTCACAAGGCGTGATGAGCCGAGGACATGCCTCAGAGGCTGATGGCCGGCATCGGATTCTGAGGATGAGTGAGTCGGGTGTGTGTGTGTGGGGGGGGGGGGGTTAGAACTTGGTGCTGCTGGAGTATGGCTGAGTAAGGGTTGTAGTCCAGTGGTTAGAACTGGCGTCCGTGTCCCCAGACCTTGGGGTGCGCAACACGTGACTCTGCACCTGGCCCTCAGAGGTCACTTTTATTTTATTTATTTATTTATTTAATTTTGAGACAGGGTTTCTCTGTGTAGTCCTGGCTGTCCTGGAACTCACTCTGTAGACCAGGCAGGCTGGCCTCAAATCCACCTGCCTCTGCTTCCCAAGTGCTGGGATAAAAGACATGCACCACCACTGCCAGCTATTGTTTTATTTATTTATTTATTTATTTATTTATTTATTTATTTTTTAAAGAATTATTTATTTATTTATTTATTTTATGTATATGAGTATACCATTCCTGTCTTCAGACACAGCAGAGGAGGGCATCAGATCCCATTACAGATGGTTGTGAGCCACCATGCGGTTGCTGGGAATTGAACTCAGGACCTCTGGAAGAGCAGTCAGTGCTCTTAACCGCTGAGCCATCTCTCCAGCCCCTTATTTATGTATTTTAAGACAAGGTCTTGTGTAGTCCAGACTGGGCTCCCTCTGTCGTCCAAGCTGCCCTGGGACTGCCGATCTTCCTGCTTCTGCTTCCTGGGTGCTGTGATTACAGGTGGGCAACACGTTTAGCAATTCTTTTAAAAAAGATTTATTCATTAATTTATTTATTATACATAAGTACACTGTAGCTGTCTTCAGACACACCAGAAGAGGGAGTCAGATCCCATTACGGATGGTTGTGAGTCACCATGTGGTTGCTGGGATTTGAACTCAGGACCTCCGGAAGAGCAGCGGGTGCTCTTAACCACCGAGCTCTTAACCATATCTCCAGCTCCACATTTAGCTTTAACATTTGTCCTCAGTGTGGAGGGGAAAAAAAAATAAAAAAATCAAAGGAGCTGAAGAAATGGTCCAGCTGGTAACGTGCTCACTATGTAAGGGTGAGGCTCAGCGTTCAGATCCTCAGTATGGAGAGAAGAGGAAGGAGGAGAAACATGCAGATTCCTGGGGCTGGAGGCAGCAGGGCTCCTGGTGAAGGCTCCAAACCCCGTTCCCATCACCCACCACTGCCTGTAACCGCAGCTCCGGGATTGTGATGGCCTCTTCTCAACTTTGAGGGCACCTGCACGCACACAAACATTCAAGAAGAGAAATCTTCTCCGGCAGCGATGGTACTCACCTTGGATCCTAGCCCTCGGGAGGCAGACGCTGGCTTACCTCTGTGAGTTCAGGGCCAGCCTGGTCTACATGACTTAGCCGCAGCCTGCCTTACCTCTCTTGTCCCAGCTGTGCATCTGGACAACCCAGTGGCCTGACAGCCTTCCCACCGCTCTGGAGGCCCAGACACCCAAAGTTCTTTTCCCAGAGTTCCTTTCTGCTCAGCCGCCCTTTTCCGGATCAAAACCTCATGTGCGTGCCTCTACGGGTGGACCCTGGGTCTCATGCCTACGCTTTAGTTGCAAGGGTTTCTGGGAGAGTAAAATTTCTGTCCTTTTCTTTGGGGAAGTGGGATTTATGACTTCAGAAAACCCCATGCACAGGAAAGTTGATCTAAGGATGCTGGTGTTCATGAGACACGACAAATGTCACCCAAACTGCGGCTTGGCTTATTCCTCTACAAATATGGGATGGCTTGGTTATAATGTCGCAACAGAGTCTCCTATAGGCCAGGCTGACCTCGAACTCACTTTGTAGTTTAGCATCACCTTGAACTCTTCATCCTCCTGCTTCTTGCTGGACTCCGATGCCCAAAGCGCCACGCCTGCCCTTCCTTCTGTGGTGCTGTGGGAGGGAGTTGAGGGTGCCTGGTGGGGCTGGAGAGATGGCTTAGCAGTTAAGAGCGCTTGCTGCTGTTGGAAAGCATCAGCCTTTGTTTCCTAGCACCCACACGAGGTGCCTTGCAACTATTCTTAAGACCAGCCTGAGAGGCAGGCAGATTTCTGAGTTTGAGGCCAGCCTGGGCTACACAGAGAAACCCTGTCTCAAAAAAAAAAAAAGAAAAGAAAAGAAAAAAAGAAATGGTTTTTGCCGGGCAGTGGTGGCGCGCGCTTGTAATCCCAGCACTTGGGAGGCAGAGGCAGGCAGATCTCTGAGTTCGAGGCCAGCCTGGTCTACAGAGTGAGTTCCAGGACAGCCAGAGCTATACAGAGAAACCCTGTTTCGAAAAACCAAAAAAAAGCCGGGCGTGGTGGCGCACGCCTGTAGTCCCAGCACTTGGGAGGCAGAGGCAGGCGGATTTCTGAGTTTGAGGCCAGCCTGGTCTACAGAGTGAGTTCCAGGACAGCCAGGACTACACAGAGAAACCCTGTCTAAAAAAAAAAAAAAAAAAAAAAAAAAAGACCAGTCTGAGGGGATCTGATGCTTACACAGAGGAACAAAGAATAATCATCTAAACCAGGAATGGTGGTGGTACACACCTTTAATCCCTCCCTTTAGGCAGAGGCAGGTGGATCTCTGTTTGAGATCAGCCTGGTCTACAGAGTGAGTTCTAGGCCAGTCAAGGCTGTATAGAAGGACCCTATATCAAACAAAACAAAAACTAAACCTAAAATCCCCAGCGACTGAAGAGGGGGACAGTTAGAAACAAGCGTACAGCTCCTGCGGAAGATCCCAGTTCAATTCCTAGCCACTCACACTGCCGGTTATTCTAGTGCTCCTAGGAATCTCTCTGACACATCTATCTGGTCTCTGACAGGCCCTGCACCCACATGGATACATACATCCATATACACACCCAGACACGGGCACTCACACATGAACATAAATTATAAGGTAGGCAGACAAGGTTTTGAAAGAATGAGATATATAATCTTCGACTGGCGACCACCGTCCACCCGTCTTCCCAGCCCCTCAAAGGCGGGTCAGATCGCCTCAGCATCCTGCATGTTCGTTTCCCATCAGAGCCGAATTCCGTGCTGCTGATTATCTGATGGATGTCTGCCTCCCCTGGCCTACAGGGAGCTCACACTGCTATCCTAGACCTAGGAAGACGGACAAGGCCCAGCCACACCAGGTCAGGGCCGGGCTGCAGGGCAGAGAGGGCTTGAGACCCATCACAAAGAGTCTGCAGCCAGCCTCCCGCCTCCCGGTCCCCAGAGAGGGGCAGCTGATGGGTTTCTGGAGCTCTCCAATTCAATTACTGCCCCCTCCTCTCTGGTGGAGGCCGAGCCGCCACGCCCTTCCTCCCCCCACCCCACCCCCCAGGTGCAGAACTGGTGGGAAGGGAGAGGGCGACGCTGAATTCTGCACATCGTGACCCAGCACCTCCTGGCAGCAGACTGGCTCACCGTTACCCCGAGGCTGCTATGACAGCGCTCGTTTCCAGGCGACTGTTCTCGGGGAATGGTCTGTTTTGGCAACCGGAGGGCCCCTGGGTAAAGGGGCCTCCGTGGGCCGTACCATTTGCATAGCAACCTCCACCCTCCCACGAGCAACTCTGCGACATGCGACAGCCGGGGCGCCCGCCCCTGTCCTCGGCCTGGCCCGCCCCGCGGCTCAGCTCCCGCAGCCCTGTCACGGCCTCCGGCCTCCGTCCTCTGGGAGCAGCGGCTACCCGCCCAGCCAGGGTATTTCCGGAGAGGCTTGATACCCTGGAGACCAGAGGAAGTGATGCTTGGTGCTGGTGGGGGTGGGGGTAGGGTGAGGGGGGGGGAACAAAACACAATGGGGGAGGGGCAGTGAAATAAAATCTTTCAAGCCAGTGTCTGGTAGCATCCCAATGCGTTGTGGATAAGGGATGACGGCTCACATGTTTATTTAGGTAATCCGGGAGCGCAGCCCTGGTGGGTACTCAGAAAATGCCTTTTGAGTCAGGTCATTGGTAGGAATTTGGAAACTGGTGGCTTGAGGGGAAAAAAAACACTGGTTTTTTTTTTTTTGTTTGTTTGTTTGTTTTGTTTTTGTTTTTGAGAGTCTCATTATGCAGCCCTTGTTGGCTGCTATGTCTACCAGGCTGGCCTTGAACTCAGAGAAATCCATCTACTTCCACCTCCTAAGTGCTGGCATTGGAACCTGGCCCAATACTGAGTTGTTCGTTTGTCTTTTGCTGTTCGAATTTACTAATTTTGTTTTTCTTGAAGAGCTTTCTCTATGTCTAAGTAGCATATATTAATCATATATAATAGTAAATTTCATGGTGACATTTTCGTACATGCATAGAATGTATTCTGATTCTGATCATAGCCCCATTTAAAAAAATTTTCTTACCTAGAAATACCTGCCGGTGATGTTTTTGGGGAAAAAATTGTCAAATACTTGCAAGCAGAGTTGGTCTATTTAATTTGAAGAAACTGAAAGAGAAAATCCTCGGAGCCCTTGCTCCTTCCGGGACACACCCACCCCATCCTAAGGACACACACCCCACCCCAGCTCGTCCTTGATGCCAACTGAGATGCCAGGCTGGCCCTTCAGAGCTCAGGAACCGCCCAAGGACACTTTGCCTTGACTGGAACCCAAGAGGGGGGCTGGGCAGAGGCAGGTCACCCCAGCTGAGTGATCACATTACCCTGGCAGCTGTCCAAGGGGCAGGTCCCAGCTGCACCTGTTTGTAGGACGATTGCTTTTATCAGTATTGACACAGCAGCGGGTCTGGGAACAGCATTGCAATAAATAAATGGGGGGTGGGGTGGGGAGCAGGGCAGAGCCACTGAGGCCAGCAGAAAAGGAGGAGGCCTTTTGCTGATCCTCAGCACTTTCAGTTCAACCCCCCCCCCTCCCCGGAATCTCTGAAGATTCCTGCAGGCTGCCTTGTGCATGAGAGCCCTGGGTCTTAAAGAGACAGAATTGCAGCATCTCCTAAAGAATCAACAATTGCCTGGCTCAACAATTAAGAGCAGCGGCTTCCTTTGCAGATGACCCGGGTTCAGTTCCCAGCGCCCGTCTGGTGGCTCACAACCATCTGTGACTGGAGTTTCAGCGGATCTAATGTCTTCTGATCTCAGAAGGAAATCGGAACACATGTGGCACGTAGACATCCATGCAGGGAAAACTCAGATAAACATCAAATAAAATTAAATAAATCTTAAAACGACAACCAGGCGTCTCCAGTCAAAGGATCTCAAGGTCACTCAGAGTCCTTAACTGACATTCAGTTTGTCCAGGACCTGGGCGGGAAGGGAATCCCTTCTTCCCTTGCCAACTTTAGCATCAAAGAAAGCAGTACAATTGAAAAGTAGGGTTTGGTTTTTGTTTTTGCTTTTGCTTTTTTTGTTTTGTTTTGTTTTGAGCTAGTCAAACCTAGAATGCAGAGTCTAGCTGCATGATTCCGGGTCTCCACTGGAGGCGTCGGGGTGGGGGTGGGGGGATGCAAAACCAAACAAATGCAGCCTGAAGAGCGCTCTGGGTTGGTAGAACTTGCTTAGCATTCAAGAGAAGTTCTTGGTTGGATGCCCAACCACCACAGAAGTCAGGGTGGTGGCGTGTGCCTGGGACCCCGGAACTGCAGAGGTGAAAGGGAGAGGGTCTACCAGTTCAAGGTCATCTCTCCTTACATAGGCTGAGCTATCGGATACCTATGCAGTCAAACAAAACAAGAACGAATCCGGGCTATAAATTGTGTCTACTCTGGGAACCGGAAAGAGGCCGGAGCTAACAGCATCCAGCGAGCACAGCCAGAGTTACCCCTATGGCAACCGCAATGCTGTTCCGGTCCTCTGGGCCTTCTCTCTTACCTCCCTCACCTCTGCTCTAGAATGGCCAGGTTCAATAAGGCATAAACAGAGCTGCCCATCGGAGGCCACCTAGCCACGCCCAGAGATAAATTGCCTCTGTTGGAACTGCCAGAGTTGAGTCATTCACATGCCGCAGACAGGACGGCGGGTCTCCGAGGGGCACGCGGATGCAGGATGGCCTTGCCCAACTTCTGTTTGTACAGAGATTAGACCGGTGGCTGAGCTTTAACATGAGCCTCAGAGATGTCTTCAGGTGTCCTGCAGTCTAGTCCGGCTACTCATTTGCATTTATGTATGCGTCAATGGCTTAATAGAAAGCCTTGTCGTTCATTGAAATCCCAGCCTTTCAATAAAACTGTTCTTTATATTACATCCTAACCCTCACAATAGCGCATATTACAAGTAGGCTGCCAGTTGCCAGCCTACTGGGTTCTAAGCCCAGCCCTTACTCACACCCACCAGTTCCGAGGCCGTGGGAGGCTGTTTTACCGGCACAGTCCTGGCGTTCCTGGTCTGAGGTGGAGAAATCACACCCACCTGCTTGCTTAGCATCCACTGGCGCTTTACCATGTCAGCACTTGGGGATCATCATCCTCAGTGACTTGGGGACCCCATCGTGGCTGTCTCTATGTCCTCCATACCTTCATACGAAGTCGGTACTCAGAGACAGCATCATGGACGGATGAATAAATTAATGAGTGGGCCTCAAGATGTTCGAATCTGGGGTGGGGATGTAGTTCAGTCCGTAGAGTGCTTGTCAAATGTGTGGGAAGACCTGGGTTCGATTCCCAGCTGCACGTGAAATCCAGCAGAGACAAAGGAGCCTGACTGTCTGTGCAACTCGTACATGGGAGACCACACCACAGAGGGTTAAAAGCCATCTGCCTTTCCCCAGGCCCCAGAGGCAGGCAGGCAGTCTCTTTGATCCCCCAGTTTTATCCATCCAGAATACTTTCAGGAGAGGAAAACAGGAAGCATTCCCTGATAGCTGGTGTGTGCACTCGTGTGTGTGTGTGTGTGTGTGTGTGTGCGCGCGCACACTCTCTCTCCCCCTCTGGGAAGCAGGGTTGGGAGGTAGGAGAAGGAGGTCCTCTGGGTCACATTTTGCCAGGAAGCCAGGCTCCTTCCTTTCAAATGCCATGGCTTCCAAAGGGACAGATAAAGATCTTCTTCCTTGATGCAGAGAGAAAGATGTGGCCACAGACCGTAAGGCAGACAAGCTCCTTGCTTGTGCAGGTCATCATAGGTGGATGCAGAAGGAGCCCTTCTTTGCATCCGTCCGTCCATCCATGCATCCATCCATGCATCCATCCATCCACCCAGTTCTGCCCGAGTGCTGTGGTCACAGGTGTCCTGGGCTTCCTGCGCCGCAGGAAAGCACGCTTATCGACTGAGCTGCGTCTCCGGCGCCACTAGTCAGATCCCCGTACTTTTTCTTTCTGTTCTTTGCTGACAGTGAACTGTGTACTGTGTAGCTTGAAGCTTGCTATGCAGTGCAGGCTGGCCTTGAACTCGTGGACTCTGCCTCCTCAGTACGGGACTGCTAGGGTTAAAGGCATGCACCACTGTCCTGCCTATAACAACGTTTTAGTCAACATTGCAAGCTGGACCATAGTGACACATGCTTCTAATCCAGCGCTCGGGAGGCAGAGGCAGGCAGGTCTGTGAGTCCCAGGCCAGCCTGGTCTACAAAGTAAACTTCAGGATATCCAAAGCTGTCTTAAAAATGATCTGGTAGGCCTGGGTCTACAAGCCCTGCCTCCTGGAGGTTCTTTACCAACCAGAGCTACAAGGAGAGACCCTGCCTGCAGGAGGTGGGGAGGAAAATGTACTCGTGGGACTCCGCTGTCCTCAAGCCAATTCCTTAGGATTGCAGAGGATATCGGGAGGGTAACAGAGGGACGCTATCTAATCTCTTTTCCGGTTATAAATGAGGAAGGTGAGGCGCACCCAGGCTTAGTCAAGGTTAGATATTCATTCGGGAGCTGAGTGGATGCCAGAATCTCTGGAGAAAAGCACCCTTTGACCTTTGAACCCTCCCTTGTCGT
Organism: Apodemus agrarius; assembly: GCA_964023405.1. Lineage (NCBI taxonomy): Eukaryota > Metazoa > Chordata > Mammalia > Rodentia > Muridae > Apodemus > Apodemus agrarius. The sequence goes on from OZ030025.1 coordinate 7,535,494, forward strand.
GGGTGTCAGCACTTACCTGGTCTCGGGCAGCTGACGGGCCCCTTATCCCACTTTGCCCATTCCTGCCCCCAGGCCTCCTTTTGTGGTTGAAGCCTGGGCCGGAGCTAGCTAGGTACATGCTGAACCTCCTGTCAAGGCATTCATCTTGTTTAGGAGGCTGAGCTGGGCTGGCAGTCGGGGGTCCCCGGACTGCTCCCCATTGCTTGGTTTCTTTGCACCCCATCCCTGGATACAGTAGGCAAGCACTCTAAAGCTAAACTCCGTCCCTGGCCCCCAGCACTCCAGTTTGTTCTCGAAGGCAATGGCGAGGAGCTGGCAGCAGCTCTTGGGTCTCTCGCATTCCCAGCAGCCTCCTCCAGAGGCAGAAGAGGAGCGCTTCCCCGCTCAGCCTGGATTTCCAGTAACACAGAACCGAAAGTGGAGAGAGGAAGCCAAGCATGGCTGTGAGCGCCCAGGAACAGAGGACAGGCGCCTCACTAGGTCGGGCCTGGGCTACATCCTAGGAACAGTCTGGTCTTGATGACAGTGCCTCCTGCCTCAGAGCAGTCCTGGGGGAACCGGGCTCGGGCATCAGTCAGTACTTAGCCCAAACTGACCTCCCGTTGGGTTGACGCCTTCTTTCTGCTCTGAACTCTTTCGGGTGGTTGGGATCACGGGTGGGTTCCACCACCCTCGGCTGGGTTCCGTTTTCCTTATAGGTAATGTCAGACTCTCCTGAGGTGAACAGTGAAGGAAGCACTTTGCAAAGTCACAGGCTGGAGCTCGGGACACAGCTCTGTGGTAGATGCCTTCTTAGCCTGTCCTATGCAAGGCTCTGGGTACGATCTTAGATAGCGGGGCGTGGGAGTGGGGGCTGGGGAGAGATAGAAACAGAGACAGATGGACCTGTGCTTGCCGAGAGTGCTCGAAGGCCTCGGTTCCACCCCCACAGAAGCAGGGTATGCTGCTGCATCCCCGTGCTCCACGCTCTGAGAGATGGAGGCAGGGAGAGCAAAGGTTATCCCTGTGAAATTGAGGCCAGCCTGGTCTACAGAGCTGGTTCCAGGACAGTCAGAGCTACACAGAGAAACCCTGTCTCGAAAAACAAAAAACAAACAAACAAACAAAAATAAAAGACTCAGATTCAGGTCTGGAGAAATGGTTCAGTGGTTAGAGCACCGGCTGCTCTTGCAGAGGACCCGGGTTCAGTTCTCAGCACCCACATAGAGCCGTTTAGGACGACCTGTCACTCCAATTCCAGGGAACATAATGTCATCTTCAGGGCTCCTCGGGCACTATACAGGGGTACACATAAATGAAAATAAATAAAACAGTTTTTAAAGCCTCAAGATCATCTTCAACTTAGGAGAGTTTAAGGCTAGCCTGGGCTATGGAGAACCCTGTCATCAAAACCAGCAGCGGCAGGGGCTGGCACAAAGGCTCAACAGTTAAGCACACTGGCCACTCTTCCAGAAGATCCAGGTTTGAGCCCCAGCACCCGCAGGGTAGCTCACAGCATCTGTCACTACAGTGATTTGAGGCAGCCTTCTGGCCTCCTTGGACAGGCATGCATGCACAGGGTACCTACGTGCACACTGCAGGCAAAACACTCATACACAGACAATAAAAAGTAAATGCAGACGACTGTAACAACAGCCAGCGCTTGGGAGGCAGAAGCATCAACAATTCTTTGTGAGTTCATGGCAGCTTGGTCTATGTAGTGTGACCCTGTCTCAAATAAGCACCAACACACACACACACACACACACACACACACACACACAGTAGGACTACTGCAAGGCACCCAGGACTACAAAACAAATAAATCAACATGCAACTAACTAAACTAATTTTAAAACCTTAAGAATGAGCCGGGCAGTGGTGGCGCACGCCTGTAATCCCAGCACTTGGGAGGCAGAGGCAGGCGGATTTCTGAGTTTAAGGCCAGCCTGGTCTGCAGAGCGAGTTCCAGGACAGCCAGGGCTATACAGAGAAACCCTGTCTCGAAAAACAAAACCAAACAAACAAACAAGCAAAAAGAATGGAAATACATTCCCAGTGAAAGAGTAGAGCTTGTTAAAGGTTCTTTCTGCTTTGAGTTGGGCCTTGGAGAGACAGCCCCCATTGATGTCTGGCATGCCCTTGGACACCATGGCCAGCCTCCCCCATGGTATCTCATCGGTAACCGGAGGCTCAGCATGCCCTCTAGTCTGTGAGTTCCATCCCCCTGAGCACCATCTCCCTGTCTGCAGAGGTACTCTTTTCTGCCTCATTTTATGGGCGAGAAATCAGAAGCAAAGAGACCATTAGGCAAGTGGCCTCTGATTCTACAGCTGGGACTCCATTGCAGTGGTCAGGGACTATAGGGGGGCGCCCTCCACCCCTGACTTCTCTGGGAGCCCCCAAGGGTTCTAGCAGCAGCTGGCCTGGCCGCTGAGCAATGCCTCCCTGAGACCTGGCAAGTCCACTTGGGTGAGGAGACCAGATCAGCTTCTTAGTCTCGTGACCCAGGCCAGTCACACGCATGGGCGCCTCAGTCCAGCTGTAAGAGCCGTGATAATCAACTACTCCACCTACCTCAGGGGCGATGTGAGGGTTCCAAGAAATCAGGGACATTGCAGTGCCTGGAATCAGCTGTAATGGGGAACAGAAACAGACACGGGCGACTTCTTTGGAGAAGCAAATAGCAGAGTTCTCTCGTCTGTCCTGGCCCCACAGGTCCCCAGCCTGCCTTCAAGGCCTCTGGGGTCAGAAGTCAGAACCTGGTGCTCTGTATGTTTGCTCTGGGCCACAGGAGGGCCTGGTGCCTTCAGAGCTCAGAAGAGGGCCTCAGGTGCCCTGGAACTGAAGTTACGAGACGTTGTTACCCGCAGGGTGGATGCTGAGAATCAAACCCAGATCTCTGCCAGAGCAGCCTGTGCCCTCAATCTCAGAACCATCTTGCCAGCAACCTCCCCTCGGCCAGGGACTCACTATCCCTGGCTCGTCAGGAACTAGCCAGCCTGGGATTCCCATGAACTCATCTACCTCTGTCTCCAGAGCGGTAGACCAAAGGCACACCTCGCCACACCCTTGCTTATGTATAAGTTTGTTTGTTTATTGTTGACTGAATATCTTGTATCCCATTGTATTCAAATATCTTGAATTTGTGTTCCTTCTGCCTCCATTTTCCAAGTTGGAGAATTGCACAGGTACACCATCACACGTGCACAAAACACACACACACACACACACACACACACACACACACACACACTTCTGTTTTGGTACACAGGCATAAGCATCGTTCACATCCAGCCTTTACTGGCTTAGGAATTCCCAAGCAAACGTTTTTTCGACACCAGCTGAAGGGGAGCACTACCCCCGAACCTTAGCTGGGCTCCTTCGTCCTGTTTGTCATAAAACAAACAGCCCTTCAGCTACTTGGGCAGGGTTTAACTAGCGATCAGCCCTGCAGATAAGTGGATCACACGCTCAACAAGCTCCCAGGGGAATAATTTGTACCGGAGAGCACTTTATAATTTATATTTTTGAAGCTACAGCCAGGGAGTTATCTTCCCAGTGACAAGAGACAGTCTCCCCCGAGCTCCGCACACCTCCCCTCCCCTCCCCCCCCCCGCCCCCACCTCCCGTCCAGGCTGCAGATAATTGAGAACCAGAAAGCATAATCAGTAGACAGAGCACAGGCCCTGAAATCTCAGGGGCACTTATGAATGGCTTGCGTTATGACTAGAAAACCCAGGGCAGGCCCTCTTGCGGTCCAGTTCTGTGGACCAGCTCTCCGGCCCCCACCCCTAGGCTCCCACCCCACCCCCTGCCACCGCCATTTGCAGTTCTGTGTACCCCTCACTTTCTTAACGCAAAGGAAATTAGGAAGAGAATGCAATGGTGTGCCAAGCTTCTTAGGGGTCAGAGCAAGAGAGCGAGGGGGGGGGCAGACTGCGGCCCCTCCACGGGGTGGGGCCCACTTTTTGTTCTGTTCTCTTTTTTTTGTTTTGTTTTGTTTTGGTTTTGGTTTTTGGTTTTTGGTTTTGTTTTGTTTTTTTCCGAGACAGGGTTTCTCTGTATAGCCCTGGCTGTCCTGGAAATCACTCTGTAGACCAGGCTGGCCTCGAACTCAGAAATCCGCCTGCCTCTGCCTCCCAAGTGCTGGGATTACAGGCGTGCACCACCACCACCCGGCTGTTCCGTTCTCTTTTGCAAATTCATTTGCCGTCTCCTCCCCCCCATGATGTCTAAAGCTGTATCTGTCCCAGGCTCCTGGGCTGGTGCTATTATTTCCAGATCCCAAAAGAAGGATCGGAACTCGGAGCTCAGCCGGTAGAGTGCTCTGCCAGCAGGCACAGCGTCCCAAGTTCTCAGGACCCCCGCAAACTGGGCTTAGGGGTGCATCCCAGCCAATCCCAGGAGCACTGTAGAGGCAAGAGGATTAGATGTTCAAGGCCATCCTTGACTACATAGCAAGTTCAAGGTCAGCCTGGGCTATGTGAGACCCTAATCAAAAAAGGAGGTGGGGAGGGTAGAGGTAGAGAGAGACGGGTGCTTGGACAGGGTTGGGTATAGCTCAATAGTAAACATCCGCCTAGCATGCAGGAAGAGCCCACAGGTTCAACTTTTTTTTTTTTAAGATTTATTTATTAATTATGTGTAAGTGCACTGTAGCTGTCTTCAGACACACCAGAAGAGGGTGTCAGATCTTGTTGCAGGTGGTTGTAAGCCATTACCTGGTTGCTGGGATTTGAACTCAGGATCTTTGGAAGAGCAGTTCGTGCTCTTAACCGCTGAGCGATCTCTCCAGCCCGAGGTCCAACCTTTAACACAGGAAGGAAGACAAAAAGGCGTACAACGGAGAAGCGTGGTTTCTCATCCTAGAGACCCACAGGGTAGAAGGGCAGAGAGGGAACTGATTCTCAGAAGTTGTTTTCTGACCTATCCAAGGACCCACGTGCGCACGCACACTGTAATTGAAAAAAGAAAAAGGCTCGATGGCCTTCAAGCCCTGGGACCCATCTCCCTGAGGGCCTCGTGCATTTGGGGATTTAAACCACTCTCTTACTGAGCTTTTTCTCAATACAGTTTGCGAGTTTTCAGCTTTGGGACACCCTTAGTGACACCAGAGGTCTTTTCAATGAATCTGCTAAGGGTGGTGGCTTTCTACCTGTAAACCCAACACTTAGAGGAGATTTATGCAGGAGGATTTCTATGAGTTTCAGGCAAACTTGGGCTACATATTGAGTTTCAGTCCAGTCTGGGCTACAGTGTGAAAATCTGAAAAACAAAACAAAATAACAACGATAGCAACAACCAAGGAAAAACAAAACAAAAATAAAATAGGCGTGGGGCTGCATGCTTGTGATCTCAGGCATTAGGGTGACATGGGCCAGAACGTCAGGAGTTCAAGGCCAGAAGGACAGCTTTGGCTATACAATACCTAAACACACACACACACACACACACACACACACACACACAAGCATTCGTGCGTGCATGTGCACGCGCACACTTGCCTGGGTTCAGTTACAGCAACTTCACAAACCCAGCATGGTGGGGCATTCCTGCGACCCTAGCACCGCAAGACGTGCAGCCGTGGAGGCTGGAGAGATGCGAGATGCTCAGTAGTTTAGAGCATGGACCACTCCAGCAGAGGACCTGAGTTCAGTTCCCAGCACTGGTGTCTGCAGGGTCACAGTTGCCGGTAATTCTAGCGCTAAGGCAATCAAATGCCTCCCATTGTGGGCACCTGCCCTTGTGTGCATGTGCGTGCGCATGCGCACACACGCATAATAAAAAAGAAAAACAAATCCTTAGAAATTGGATCACTGGGTGTGGTGGTGCACAACACTAGTCCCGGTAACCTAGAGGTGGAGGCAGATGGGTCTCTGTGTTCTGAGGGAGCTATGTCAAAACCAGAACAAAACAGTGAGCCTAAGCCATTTTTCCAAACTACATAGCCAATTTGAGGCTAGCCTGGGCTACAGAGACTCTGCCTATGTCGACTTTCCAATTACTCCCTAGCCCCTTGTTGATCCTATTCTGAAGGGCACACGCTTCTCTATTTTCCTTTACACACATGTTCACGATGCTCAGAGCTCTCCCTGGAAGTGAAGAAGACTGCTCTCCCAGTTCATCCTGCCTCTCGCGGAAGGTCTAACTCTCCCAAAACCCTGGTTATCTTCAACCAGAGGTCACAGAGTCAGCCTTGAAACTGTCTCAGCGGGCCAGCGGGCCATGACTCATGGGATGTGTAAATTGGTCCAAACTCTGCTTTCTCTTCTGCAGTCCGGGATAAGTACCCAGGCTCCTATCTAAGGCAAACACCCTTGGGGGGGGGGGGAGCGGGCTCCAGCCTCTCCTGTTCATCCGTCCCCGCCCCACCCCCACTCAGAATGCTTGCTTTCCATTTTTGCAGAGTCATGGTCTCTTCTACACATAAATAAATAATCCTCCTTTTTACACATCTTAGAAAAAGAAAGAAAAAAAAAAACCCTCTCATCTGGGTGTGGTAGCGTTTGCACGCAATCCTATCAGCTGGGAAACAGTGTCGGGGCATAAGGAAGCCTGGCGAGCTCTAAACCCGTGCAGGCTATAGTAGACCCCGTGTCTTGTTTTATTTTAAGGGGACTGTGCAGGGAAAGCACACACTTCCCTTGTAGAGGACAGGAGTTCGGGTCCCGGCGCTCAGGTTAGGCAGGCGGCTCCAGGCAGCCAGGGTTCTGAGCCAGAGAGAATGCACGGGCCACGGTCTAACTTGGTCTAACTCTCCCGATTCCTATATCCACTGTCCAATCCGGGGCTCTGTGCTGCATGCCGCATGCCTGGCTTCTGCCTCCTTCGACTCTGTGAGAAATACAGATATAAACCTTTTCTGTGTAGTATTATAAAACTTGTGTTTAGAGCAAGGCATTGAAATCTTTTTATCTTCTACGCCTTGAAAAGTTTTGCGTAAATGGTCTAATCACCACCACCACCACCCCACCCTCCTCAGTAAAGGCTCTCTGAAGCATTCCAAGAATTTGATGTCCTCTCAGATCAGCGCTCCCTCTTCTCTTTTGCTTCTTCTATCTTCCTAACTTATTTTTTCTTCTATTTTGGAGACAGGGTTTCTCTGTGTAGCCCTGGCTGTCCTGGAACTCACTCTGTAGATCAGGCTGGCTTTGAACTCGGAGATCTGAGGGCCTCTGCCGGCCCCCGCCCCACAACCCCAGACACTGAGGACATCTTTTGTTTCTAGTGAGCCAATTCTTTTCATACCAGCCAATCGGATAAGAATGTGGAGTCAGACCCCAGCCAGTTGGCAAAGGACTTAGCCAATACGGGAATTAAAAACTGAGTGCACTTCCTGTCTGCGTTGGCTCTTCCGAGTGCGTGCATTCTCTCCATCAAGGGTCTAGACACGTGTCCAGACACTTCAGCTGGCCGAGTGGTCTTTTCTGTGACCCCAGACTCTTTCCTACCAAGCCCAGGATCTACCAGCTGGGGTTGCTCTCATCCCCTCCAGGGCTCAGTACTCTACAGGAAATGGGAGTGAGGTTGCACGAACCACAGTGTGGGTGCTGGGATGTCTCCAAGCATCTAAGGATTGCTTTTGTTCACTTAATATATATTTTCTTATTTTTAGGCGTGTGTGCGTGTATGTGTGAATATGTGCAGGAGTGTATGTGTGAGAATATGCGTGACTGTGTTAGTGTATGTGCGTGTGTAAGTGTGAGAATGTGTGTGCAAATGTTAGTGTGTGCATGAGTGCAGGTACGTGTGTGAATGTGTGCGTGAGTATGTGGATGTGGATGTGTCTGAATGTGTTAGTGTGTGCATGCGAACGCATGAGTGTGTGTGTGTGTGCATGAGTATAAGAATGTGTATACCTGAATGTGTGTGAATATGTTAGTGCATGCATGTGTGTGCATGCATGTGTTAATGTATTCATGAGTGTGTGGATGTATGCATAAGTGTGCGAATGTGTGCATGAGTGTGAATGTGTGCATGCATGTGTGACTGTATCCATGAATGTGTGAATGTATCCATGTGTGTGAATGTGTGCATGAGTGTGTGTTAGTGTATGCATTAGTGTGTGTACATGTGTGAATGTGTATATGAGTGTGTGAATGTGTATAAGAATGTGTGTGTAAGCCGGGCGGTGGTGGCGCACACCTTTAATCCCAGCACTTGGGAGGCAGAGGCAGGCGGATTTCTGAGTTCGAGGCCAGCCTGGTCTACAAAGTGAGTTCCAGGACAGCCCGAACTACACAGAGAAACCCTGTCTCGAAAAAACAACAACAAAAAAAATGTAAGAATGTGTGTGTAACACTGTATGAATATGTTAGTGTGTGCACGTGTGTGACTGTGCATAAGTGTATGAAAGTGTGTGTGTGTGTGTGTGTGAGAATGTGTGTGTGTTGAGTGGGTTTGTACTCATGAATACAGGTACCCAGGGAGGCCAGAAGAGTGTGTCATTCTTTGGAACTAGAGTTACAGTGTTTGTGAGCCACTCCATGTAGGTGCTGGCACTCGAACTCAGGTCTTCTGGAAGAGCAGTGATGGGCCTAGGAGGCAGGTCCCCACACCACGTGACAGGTCTCCTGAGGGAGGTTTTTCCTTAAAGGGGAGGGGCACAGATGCAGCCTCTGGGAGAGTAAAGCAGAGAGTGGGGGAAGGGAGACCTGACTTACTAGGGCTGAGGTGCGAGCAGAAGTGGACATGGGACGGAGGCGAAAGTTAGAGATGACATGTCTAGAGCCCCTGGAAAGCTGACTGTAAAGATGCCTGATTGCCGCGAGTCACTTTCGGCTGTCGGTGGATGTGCCTGATCGCACGCGAACAGCACTTGCCCTTCCTTAACCACTGAGCCACCCCTCCAGCCCCCACAAGCACCGTCTTAAGTAGTAATTGGTTTATTTTTATGTGTATGGATGGTTAGATGGCGTGAATGTGCATCGTGTGTGGCCTGGTGCCTGTACAGGTCAGAGGAGGGCCCTGGGTCCCCAGGAAGGGGAGTTATAGATGGCTCTGAGAGCCGCTGTGGGTGCTGGGAATCGAACCTGTGTCCTCTGGAAGAACCTGTCTCCCTGCTGAGCCATCTCTCCAATCCCCAAATCACACATTTCCTTATGGGCACGTCATATATGTACCATGGCGCAGGCACATTTTGGGGGCTATGTCCTTCCAGCTGAAGGTCAAAGTTCAGAGTGTCGGTCTGGCGGTGGCCATGAAGCTCCGTGGCTTAGGGATCGCGATCCTGCAGCATCTGGTAACCATCACAATGGGTTCCCCTCTTCTCCATTTGCCCACCTCGCCCCCCTCACCGGCCACCACTCCACCGCCAGCTTAACTTTCAAAGGTTTTGTTGTTGTTGTTGTTGTTGTTGTTGTGACTGGTTTTGGCATAGGGTTTCTCTGTGTAGCCCTGGCTGTCCTTGAACACACTCCGTAGACCAGGCTGGCCTCAAACTCACAGAAATCTGCCTGCCTCTGCCTTCAGAGTGCTGTGATTAAAGGCCGTGTGCCGCCAATGGCTTTCCAGTTCAAATCTTTTGTTTGTGGTTTTTGTTTTGTTTTGTCTCGTCTTTTTTGTTGTTGTTGTTTTAGGGGCAGAATCCCCCAGGGTAGCTCCTCCGGCCTCCAACTCGCCATCCCCCTGCTTCCACCCACGTTACTTCCAGGCAGGCGCCTTCTCTCCCTTGGACTTTCAGTGGGAAATTCTGTTCTGACAAAGCACAGCGGCTGAAGAAACTTGGAGAAAGCACAGAGAAAGTGATAACCCCCATCGGCCCCGCCCACCCATCCCCCACCCCGGCAACACACTTTCCCTCCCCTCCCCCCAGCACGCCCCCAGCACCTCAGGGCACCCTTCCTTCTAGGAGTGGGAAAGGCGCGGAGGTACTCGGTAGGAAGCCAGCTGGAGGAGGAGGCGGCCCTGGCTCCTCCCAGCCACTCCCCCTTTCTCGCTTTGGCGGCAAAAGCCAGCCGGGTTCCCCTGCGGCCTCCCAGCCTCGCCCTTAATCTGCCGGTCTAAATGGCGAACTCTGTTTCGCGGCTGCTTCCTTTCAGGCCCTCCACACCCTCCTCCCAGGAGCTGGGTGGTCTCTTTTGCGCCAGTCCCTGCCTTCCACTTAGCATTCCCCCAGGGGTCCAGGGCGTCCTGAGAGCGAGACATTCGCTCCCCCCAAACAATATCCAGACACGACCAGCCCCCTTCCAGGGCCAAAGCATCAAATAAAACCGAGGGGTACTGGCACCCCTGGGCAGAGCCTTTTGTCCGAGTTGGAAGCGGGTTGAAAAGATGAAAGGGGCTTCCATGCTGACCCGGTCACCTCTCGTTATCTCGCGCCTCCTCCCCGAGGACTCTCAGAGGCAGTCGGCTGCATTTTCCCAGGCTCGCCCCGGGGTTAACGACGTCCCCAGCAGCTCCTGCAGGCAGGAATGAAAGGAATGTACCTGCCCCAGAGGGGGTGGGGTGGGGGATGCGTGGATAATGAGGTCAAAACCAAGCACCGCCTCCTCAAAGGACTCTTGCAAGAGAGGCTATTAGATATAGTTCATTACTTGGGGTGGGGGTGGGGTCGTGCGGGGGCGGGGGGGGCAGCGGGGAGGGCGTGCGCGCGGGGGGGGGGGGCGACTGCTTTTTTTTTTTTAGACTGTAGCCTAAAAGAGTTTGGATTCTCCTCCAGGTCATCGAAGGGCTGCGCTTTTGACTCAAGGGCCAGCAAGCTACCGTATGTTTCCTGGGTTCAGGCGACGAATGACGTCTGGGGCCTCCAACACGTGTCCAACTGGGTGCGGCCGCTCGCTGCAGATTAAGCTCTTGGGAGACTAGAGGACTGCGAAGGGGTTGTAAAATACCCTGTGTCAAATGGTTCAGAGGACACTGCGCCTGCAGAGGACCTGAGGGTTTTCCCAGCACCCACCAGTTGGGCCGCTCACAACCTCCCATGACTCCAGCTCCAGGGCGTTGCATCGCAAGACTCTGTCTTCCAGGGGTACCTCCTCACGCAAACACGCCGTTTAAAGTAATAAAAATAGGCCTGGTGTGTTGATGCGTGTCTTTAATCCCAGCATTCAGAAGGGGGGAGGCAGAGACAGGCAGATCTCTAAGTTCCAGGCCAGCCTGGGCTACACAGAGATAGATGGTTGAGAGATGTTGGGGGAGGTGCAAAAATAAGAACAAAAAAGAGTGGGAAGACCCTCTCTCAAAACACTAACGACTAAATAAATAAGCAAACAAGGAAAGAGGGTTCTGGAGAAATAGCACAGGATGCTTTTGCAGAGGACTCCTGTTCGGTTCCCAGCACCCACACCAGTCAGGTGGTTCACAACCATCCACAGCTCCACTTCTGGGGTATCCATCCTCTCGCCTCACCTCCGAGGCCGCCTGGTATGCTTGTGGTGCACAGGCAATCTGTTTTTAGAGTAATAAATCTTTTAAAAGTAAGAATAGGATTTGTGCGAGCCAGGCATGGTGGCACATGCCTGTAATCCCAGCACTCGGGAGGCAGAGGCAGGCGGATTTCTGAGTTCGAGGCCAGCCTGGTCTACAGAGTGAGTTCCAGGAGAGCCAGGGCTACACAGAGAAACCCTGTCTGGGGGTGGGGGGAGGGGGGAGAATAGGATTTGTGTTTTAAAAATACAAGTGGGAGTCACACTCAGGGATAAGTAAAATTTGGTTTCAGACCCAGATGAGGGGCTGAGATGCACATGTCCCGTACAGCGGGTCTCCCGGCATCCCTCAGTCCCTACCTGGCATACTCCACTCTCAACCCCAGACTCTCCAGTCCAGGGGCTGGGCTGCTTTCCCCCCTGAGGATCTTTCAGATATAATCCAGACACTTTGGTCCCTTCTTTCCCCCTCCCTCTCTCCCTGTGAATGATTTTTCTCTCTCCCCTCTGTCCCCCGCCCATAGCTACTTCCCTGGATTCCTTTCTCAGGACCAGGCAACTCGACCATCCGAGAGCGTGCTCCCAAATAAACCTGCGTTTATTTTTATACTCTAGTCTGGCTTGAATCGGCTCATTTCACCAGTGCAGAAATAGTTTATCACAAACTAATACCCCAAAACCAAAATTGGAAGACCAATGAGTTACAGTTAATTTTGGATTCGTTGTTATTCTTTGAGACAGGGTCTCTCTGTGTAGCCCTGGCTGTCCTGGAACTCACTCTGTAGACCAGGCTGGCCTCGAACTCAGAAATCCACCTGCCTCTGCCTCCCAAGTGCTGGGATTAAGGGCGTGTGCCACCACTGCCCAGCAGATTTTCTTCATAGTTTATTTATTTACTTATTTATTTGGGGGTTTTGGTGAGACAAGTTCTTAGGTAGCCCAGGCTGATCTCAGATCCCAGGTATCTGGGAATATGGGCCTGTTTTGTTTGTCTTGCTACAGGATCCAGTCTGTAGTTCCGGGTGGCCTTAAATTCAGCAACCTTCTCATCTTGTCTCCTCCCACAGAGTGCTCGGGTTAGAGACATGGCCAACACACTTAGCTTTTCTTCCCCCAAAGTAATTCTTTTATCTGGGAGTGGTTGGACCTTTAATCCCAGTACGGAGGAGCCAGAGCACAGAGATCTCAATTCTAGGTCAGTTGGTCTACATAGCAAGTTCCAGGTCAGCCAGGGCTACATCATGAGATCCTACCTTTAAAAAAAAAAAAAAAAAAGAAGTATTTTTAAAAATCTGTGCATCTGTGTGTGGGTATGTGTACCTGAGTGCAGTTCCCCTGGGTAGCCAGAAGAGGGCATCAGATTCCACCTGGATCTGGAGTAACAGCTCTTTGTGAATCACCGAACTCTGGTCCTCTGGAAAGAACAACCAGCAATTGTTAACTTTTCTAGCTTTATGTAAGAAAGGGCAAAGAAATCAGGTGCGCTCTCAAGCCCTTGGGGAGTGGAGGCAGGAGTATGGGAGTTTAAGGTTAATCTCAACTAACCTTGAGACCTGCCTGGGCAATATGATACCCTGTCTCAAACACACACACACAAATAAATGGGTAAATGAATAAGGAGCTGAGAAGATGGCTCTGTCGTTGACAAAGCGTGTCTGTGCTAGGAAGCTAGAAGCATGGAAACGCGGTGTGGTGGCACAAGCCTTTACTCACAGCCATCCGGGAGGCTGAGAGGAGCAGATCTCTGGGGGTTTGAGTTTAGCCTGGTCTGGAGCCGGAAGCTCAAGGGGCCCCGGGGCCGGCAGGTGTGTAGGTGAATTCCTAAAACTGAGGAACATGCCAGATGAGGACCTTTGGTCTCCACAAGCATGCACACACACATAGACACACAAAATAAAACTTTAGATGGCCTCTGTCCCTGAGGGCTCCTAGACCGCTACTTCCCAAGTCCCACCCACCTAGTCACGTGGCCCTCTGCCCCTGGGCGGCACCTGCTCAGGAGGAATCCCTGCTCCTGGCAGGTCTCTGGATGCTAAAGAACACGCAGTATTAATTCTTCATTTTCAGCTGTCGTCCCAGCTCTGGCTTCTGTCACCTGCTAGCCAGCTGGCGGCCCCACGACGAGCAGGACTCGCAGTGGTAGCCAAAAGATATTTTAGTACCCAAACCCCAGATCTGAGTTTGCAGGACAGCGTCCAAGTGCTACTCTGGGAAAACGTATGCTCTGAGATGCGCTCGACCCAGCCTCTCAGAGATGACTGCGGGTGGGCGGGCGCCAAGCCACTTTGGCTACCGGGGAACTCACTGGAACACAGCCTTAACTGACCACTTTGAGTTTTTGCTTGCCGTTGTGAAAGATGAATCCCTCCTGGTTCTGTTTATACTAAGGCCCAACTCCCAATACTTATTGGGACATAAGGGTCAAATTCAAGGGTATCTAATCTGTCGCCTGGGTGCAGGCACTGAGCTCATGTAGATCAGGCTGGCTTTGAACTCCAGCTCCACCTGTGTCTACCTTTAGAGTGCTGGGATCAAAGTCAGTCATAAGCCTGATTTTTTTTTTTTTTTTTTTTTTTTTGGTTTTTCGAGACAGGGTTTCTCTGTGTAGCCCTGGCTGTCCTGGAACTCACTCTGTAGAACAGACTGGCCTCGAACTCAGAAATCCGCCTGCATCTGCCTCCCAAGTACTGGGATTAAAGGCGTGCATAATTGTCTTTTTTTAAAAAAGATTTTTTTTATGTATGTGAGTACACTGTTGCTGTCGTCAGACACACCAGAAGAGGGCTGTCGGATCTCATTACAGATGGTTGTGAGCTCAATTTTTTTTTAATTTATTTTTATTTTATGTGCAGTGGTGTTTTGCCTCCATGTATTTATATGTGAGGATGTCAGATCCCCTGGAAATGGAGTTACAGACAGTTGTAAAGTTTCCAGGTAGGTGCTGGGAATTGAACTCAGGTCCTCTGGGGAAAACAGCCAGTGCTCTTAATCACTGAGCCACCTCTCCAGCCCCCTCCTCGTTGTTTTTTAAAAGCTTATTTTTATTTATTCATTTTCTTTAAAAAAAAAAACTTTCTTTTTAGATTTATTTATTTTATGTATGTATCTCTCTTCAGACACCCCAGAAGAGAGCATCAGATCCCATTACAGATGGTCGTGAGCCACCATGTGGTTGCTGGGAATTGAACTCAGGACCTCTGGAAGAGCAGTCAGTGCGCTTAACCGCTGAGCCATCTCTCCAGCCTCCTATTTATTCATTCTCTGTGCAGAAGTATTTTGCCTGCATGTATGTCTGTGCAACGCATGCATGTTTGGTGCCCTCGGAGGGTGTGGGACCCCCAGGAGTGAAATTACAGAAGGTTGTATGTAAGTTGCCATGTGGGTGCTGACAATGGAATCCAGGATCTCTGGAGGAGCAGCCGATCCTCTTAACCCGAGTCAACTCTCCAGCCTTGTGCCTGGCTTCTTAAACCATGAGTCAGGCTACCATATGTGGTTTTAGAACTAAATCAAGGGAGGGGTGTGTACGTGTGCGTGTGTATGTGTCATCAAAAATCCAGCAACAGTGATCGGTATCTGAAGTTTATCCACACTTGGTCCAAAAGCACACTAAGCACACTAAGGAACCCGGGTCATCCTGGTGTCACTTGCCCATGTTTCCAAGGATCTCGGGACAGCCTCATTCTGAGGCTGTCCCACCACGACCAGCCCTGCCTGAAACCCTCAGTTCTGAATCCATGCTGCTGTATGTGGTGTCTGACTGTATGTATGGACATAAAATTTCCTGCTCCAGTAGAAACACAAAGCTTTAAGTCTTTCTACACTTTCTAAGTGTCATCCCTTGAGTGTACACAAAGAACAAAACTATTGATTAGATTATATTGGAATCTGTTTGCTTTGGCCACACACTCTCTCTCTGTGGCCCTCCTAGCTGGCCTGGAACTTACTGTGTAGACCTAACTGGCCTTAAACTCACAAAGAGTTGCTGCCTCTGCCTCCCAAATGCTAGGATCAAAGGCTAATTGGGCAGGAGCGGGGAGAGATGGTTCAGCAGTTAAGAGCACTGACTGTTCTTACAGAGAATCCAGGTTCAGTTTCCAGCACCCACTTGGTGGGGTGCCTTAGAACCATCTGTAATTTCACTTTCAGGGGTTCCAATGCTATTTTATGACCCCCATGAGCAGGAATGTGATACTCAGAGATACAAGCAGGCAAAACACTCAGTAAGTTTAAAAAAAAAATCAAGGAAAATTATCTTTGGATAACTTTGATCTCATCTAATTGTATCCTATTTTAAAATTTTGTTTCCTGTGTGCCGTAGGCGTTGGGGGGGGGGGCTCTCCCCTTGTCTGAGCAGAGAGTCTTTTTATTTTATTTTGAGACAGGGAGTCACATTGTAACTGTGGCTGCTTTGGAGTTTACTACCTGGCCCTAGGCTGGCCTCAAACTCTCCGCAACTCTCTTGCCTTAGTCTTCCCAGTGGTCAAATGTCAGGCATGCCCCAACCTACCCGACTTGCTCATGTAACTTCAAACCTAGGGATGGAAAGACAAGAACCACAAATAAAGACAAGGGACAAACAGGAGAAACTGCTAGGGGAAGCGGGTGACTCCCGGGCGGGCGCCATCCAACGGGACCGGTTCCATCTGGGCAGGCCATCCAGAAGCTGTCAGCTCTCGGGGATAATGAAGGCCAGGCGCAGCACCTTACAAGGCCATCCAGGCAGTCAGCCGCCGGAATCCCAGGGATTACACAGCCTCTGGAGGGCTTGGAACGAGCTCGGGTCACCTGCTACGGACACAAGTGTGTGCCTGGGCTTCTGTCTTGTGACTGAGGAATTTCGAAATGGAATCGCTGAGCTCACAAAGAAGAAAATGTCTCCTTGATGTCACACAGTTTGCTGCCAATCCATCCAAGGTAGCTGAAGATCTGGGAGGGGAAGGGAAGGCCCTTGGGTGCCCCTTGCTCATCGGGCCGTCCCTCCCTCCCAGCAGGGCTGGGCACTTCCAGAATGGTCTCCAGCCGCCCCACCCCCACCCCACCCCTTCCCAGACACTAACTGGCTGGAATCTGAAGAGCCCCCCCCATCCCTGTCCTAACCCTTCCTGTGATCACTTCAGGGGTAAAACCAAATCACAAGCAGGTTCTTTTCAACTCTAATGAGTCCAGGCTGTGCAAACTGAAGCTTGGAATTCCACGGCCTTTGGTCAGAGGCCGCCTGGCTCTGCATTGTTTCTTGGGTTTGGTTTGGTTTGGTTTGGTTTCTGACTGCTTTGTAACCTTAGGAAGGAAAGAAAGAACACAAATAGGTGTTTATGAGACGGATCAGGAACTCTAGGCCACCTGAGTCCCGGCAGGACCGGAATCCAAAGTTTATAATGTGGTCCTGGGTGTCCAGTGGGAAACACGGATACAGAGAGAACCCAGGAGGCGGTGAGTATTCAGTAAGTACCAGCTTGGTGCCCGGGGAGTGAGGCATGCCTGGATTCCCAGCAATTAGGAAGTAGAGGCAGAAGGATCAAGACATGGCTTAGCGAGCAAAGGAGCTTGCGGTTAAGCCTGAGAATCCGGGTTTAATCCCTGGACCCGCAGGATCTACGTTGTGCGAGGAGCCAGCTCCCAAGCTCTGACCGCCATGCATACTGCTTGACACGAATGTAAATTTCTTTCTTTCTTTTTTTCCGAGACAGGTTTCTCTGTGTAGTCCTGGCTGTCCTGGAACTCACTCTGTAGACCAGGCTGGCCTCGAACTCGGAAATCCGCCTGCCTCTGCCTCCCAAGTGCTAGGATTACAGGCATGCGCCACCACCGCCCGGCTCTGTAAATTTCTTAAAAGTAAAAAAAGTCACTCTCCGCTACTTGGTGAGTTCTCAGCTACCCCGAGCTCTGCAGGATCGATCCCGTCTCAAATAAATACAAAAGCAAATGAATGATATGGAGCAAGAGGGGTACCTGCAGATTCCACATAAGTAGGCCAAATACAGTAGACATCTGTCAAGCCGCCACTGGATAATGAGGTGGTGGGCCCCACCCTCCTGTCTCACTGTAAGAACCATCTCCGCAGGTGCTTGGTGTGGGCACTGCCGAGACCACGTGTTGTGGGTTTCTACTGTCCCTTATATCGTGATTCTCCCTAATCATTTCTCCAAGCACTACCTTCAAGTCCTCTTCCAACGCCTGTACCACTCCAGTGCCCCCTCCCCCGCTCCAGCTGTAGTTTCCTCAACCCCTCCCCCCACCCCCATCCCCGTCCGAACCTTCTGCCGTGTGGGATGTGTTTCACAGAAACCTGCCTCACTCCTGACAGGGTCCCCAGGATGTCGGGAGGGGTGTGTACACAGGAGTGCCTGGTCGCTGCGTCGTCGTTGGGGCGAAAATCTGAATCACAGTCAACAAGGGCAGCCAAATTCCTGGCCGGGAAATGAGGGCAGTCTGGAGGGTGAGGCTTCGCCGTAAACAGAATGAGTAATGAGGTCAGGAGCTGCGGGGACCAGCATCATGTCTAGATGCCTGCTGTTCAAGGAAACGGAAACGGCACAAGACAGGGGCTGTGGACTGAATAATAAGAAGCTTCTGGAGACTCAACACTCGAGGAAGCCAGTGGAAGAGAAGTCTCCCTTTCCCGGGACTTCCTGAACCCACACTGCCGGGAGGAGTGGGGTCTTTCTTGTTTCCGTGAAGATGGTCTCCCTTACCGCCTCCCTTGCCCTGGGGGACGGGACGATGCTTTGATAGTAAAATGGCTGTATCATCTAGTTTCCTCTGGGTGTGCAGTGCAGTGCTAAAGCTCACAGGCCCAGGTCGATGGATGCTACTGCCTCCGCCCCGCACCCCAAGTCTTGAGTTCCTCATACTCAGATGACGATAATAGCCCAGCTCCATGGCAGTCTTATATAATGGCATCCCTGGTCTGAGGAATAGCCCAGCAAATATTTGAAAAATGCTTACAACAGTGCTTGGCTCACCGCGAGCGCTGTATTAAGTGTCAGGTAAACAAAAACAAGCTGCCGGGCTAGTAAACAGGGCCAGTTCTCAAAGCCAATTCTAATTTTAACATTTGAATCCTCGGGCTCTTGGCCACCAGGGTCAGCAGCGGGACACTACAGACTGAGCAACTACTGGACTTTTCAAAAACTAATTTTCATTTCGACCAAGAATAGAAATCCAGGGCTGAGTTATTTCACTGCTGCACACAGAAAATAGCATTCTGGTGCCTAAGATTCCCTGTTCTTAGGAAACCACAGAGATTCCAGAAGGACTAGGTCAGATAGTATGCCTTTCCCTGGTTTAATAGGTCTCCTTCTCAAAAAGTCACACAGGGAATAGGAACACATCTATGATCTCAGCATTTACTCGGAGCAGGGGGGCAGGAGAATCCCGAGTTCAAGGTCAGCCCGAGCAGCATAGCCGCCTTGGGGTGCAATAAAACTTTGCCTCAAAGGGGCTTGGGGTAGAGAGTGACTCAGTGGGTAGAGGGGCTTGGAAAGAGAAAACTGACTCCAGAAAATTGTCCTCTGACCTTCAAATGTGCACCTGTCACACGGACATGCACAATGCTAATTTTAAAAAGCAGCTTTAAAAGAAATATTTACTTGGGGGTTGGAGAGATGGCCCAGCAGTTAAGAGCACAGTCCGCTCTTCCAGAGGACCTGGGTTCATTCCCAGCGCCCGCATGGCGGCTGACCACGGTCTGTAACTCCAGTTCCAGAGGATCCTGCGCCCTCACACAGACACGCAGGCTAAGCCACCAATGCACGTGAAATAACAACAAACTTTAAAGTTTTTACTTTATGTGTTTGAGTCTATGTTTGTATACCTGGTGGGTTCCTGGTGCTTGAGGAGGTCGGAAGAGGGTGCTCTGTCCCCAGGAACTGGAGTTATGGACGGTGGTAAGCAACTCTGTGTGTGGGCGACATTGAACTCATGTCCTCAGCAAGAGCAGCAAGTGCTTTTACCCACTGAGCCATCTCTGCAGCCACACACACACATATATGTGTGCGTGTGGCTGTGTGTGTGTGATATATATGCTACTGAGCAGTGATGGCACATGCCTTTAATCCCAGCACTCGGGAGTCAGAGGCTAGCCTGGTCTACTGTGCAAGCTCTAGGAGTGACTCCGGTTGTCAACAGAGTCTAGAAAAGTTCCGGGCCACAGAGCATCTTTGGGAGGTGAGGCAGGGTCAGTGTAAAGAACTAGACCTAAAGCCGGGCGGTGGTGGCGCACGCCTCTAATCCCAGCGCTTGGGAGGCAGAGGCAGGCAGATTTCTGAGTTCGAGGCCAGCCTGGTCTACAGAGTGAGTTCCAGGACCGCCAAGGCTACACAGAGAAGCCCTGTCTTGGGGGGGTGGGAGGAACAAACTAGATCTAAGGATCTGACTCGATCGGCACAGTACCAGGCCGGAGCACAGCAGACCCTGAGCTCCACCCACAGCTGTATGGAAGCCAGTAAGGCCAGTAAGGCTTAGAGGTGCAGTCCTGTGATTCCAGCACTGGGGGCAGCGGGTGGGGTTGGGGGAGGGGGAGAAACAGGAGAATCAGAAGTTCAAAACCATCCTCAGGCAATGTAGTGAGCTCAGGAACTCTCTGACCCAGGCTGGAGAAGCTTGCCTAAGTAAAAAGAGTCAAACAAACCACAAAGGAGGATATTCAGTATATATTAAATACATCCATGTAAGCCGCAGGAGATGGCTCAGAGGTAGATAGTGCTCTCTGCTCTTATAGAAGACCAGAGTTCGGATCCCAGAACCCACATCAGGCAATAACCCAAGGGATCAAGTGCCTCTGGTCTCCGAGGGTAGCCCAATCCCCCATGCACATCCTCACAGACATCCACATAATTAAATATGGGGGAAAAAGGTGTATATAATATGTGTGCAAAGCTGTGGGAATCGGCAGGGTTGGGAAAGACAGGGAGGAGGGGAACTGCGTGCACACGTGAGCTGCGGCTGGTAGGGGTGAGCTGTGTGTTCTGACTGCTTAGTGGCAGTTCTAATAGATTGCTAGACTCTATCAAGCAGAAATGTTTATTAACTGAATCTCTCCCTCGACTGGGGGATGGCACTAATGGATGTTTGAAAATGATGACCATGATATGCCGAGAACCCTGAACATCTTTTTGAAACAGGAGAGGCAGGAAAAAAAAAAAGATTAAAGGAAGAGCCGGCTAGTTGGTGACAGGTGCATTTTACTGTCTTCTAATTTTTTTTTAAACAAGCAATATTTTTTGCCCTGCGTAGTATGACACAGTTTATATACTGTCTAAATAACTTCCTGCCCGTCAGAACATCAAGACAATACATTGTCCAATTATGGAAGGAATGAAGGCTTAATAAATATTCCTTTCTGCACCAGGGATGTACGCCGCTCGGTGGGAGGAATGTTAGTCTTAGTATGAAACCTTAGTGGCATGCGTTCTCTGTATATGTCCGGCGTGGTGTGTTACCGGGCTGCTGCACACCTATACTGGGAGGTGGAGGCGGGAGGATCAGGAGCTTTAGATAATCCGTGACAACACATTTGAGGATAGCCTGGGCTACTTGTGGCCCTGGCTCAGAGAAATCATTCAGACTACTCCAAGCCACGTGAGTCTGAAGCCAGAAGTGTCACCTTCTCACTTTCTACATTCTATGTCAGTGCCGTTTTTTTGTTTGGTTTGGTGTTTTGAGACTGGATCTTAAGTAAGTAACCCTAGCTGACCTTGAGTTTGTGGTCTTTCTGCTCCAGGCTATGTACTTTGCTGGGTCAGGATTTCATGGTGGGTCCCAGTTCCTCTCTTGACTGGTGAGATAATACGTCAAACGGTAGGAAGGGTGGGCCAGCCTCACGGGTTCCACACATAGGGTGTCGGTGCTGGAGGAGGGGGCACGGGGTACTCTCCGATAAAAGAGAAATGCATTTTCAAAAATCTGCATCTGTGAAGATGTCAGGCTAAAGGAGAGAGAGCCAGGCTCTCAGGAGTCAGCGGTGCAGCACCTTTAAGGTAGAAGAGAAACAGATTCTTCAGGGACAGGACGCCCCAGAGACACCCGAAACACAAGGCAGACCCGGGATTCCCACACCCACGCTGCAGTCTCTCCCGCCTTCCCCGTTACTCTCCCCGCCTCCCCGCCGTTCCCCTTCTCGGCCCCTGCGCTCGCTCTCTGCATACCACAGAGGTCAGGCACAAATAAAATCCATACATGGCTACGGCTCTCGGGTCACAGGCTTTAGCTAACCACCCGGTCAGAAGAAGGTCCTAGCACCTCTCCAGGGCAGCTTGGCTTGTCAACACCCATCTCCTTAGTAAAGACCCTCAATCGGGCGCCCATGGGTCACTATCCATCAGCAACTAACCTTAAAGCAACTGCATCTTCACGGCCCCCTCCTCCCCAAGAGAGGAAATTCCACAGCCCTGATGTGATTTGAAACGTGAGCCACATGCCGCAGCGCTCTCTCTTCTCACTCTCCCCAGCCAGTACTCAAACTGGGTTTCCCGGGGCCCCTCTCAGGAGGGCTTCCCCGCCCCCCTCTCGCACCCCCTGCTTCTTTCTCTCCGCATTTTACACACTGTAACCCGAGAGGCTGGAAATCCAGCCTCCTTCATCTTCCGTTTCCCACATCCTGCAAGTTTGCAGAGAAGAAGCCCACCCAGATGACGGAATTCCAAGCATGTGCGCCTCTACCCCCGCCTCCCCCAGCCCCATTCACAAAGCAGATTACTAAAAGAGCCCACGCTCTAGGGAGGCCCCCCCCTCCCCAGCCCGCCCCACCTCCCAAGAGCTAACTCTACACCCTCGCTCCTCCTCACCGTCGCCAAAGCCCCAAGCAAAAAATGAAAATTTCCCAGGATTCTGATTTTAAGAAAAGCGTTCAAATCTTCACCCAGACCAGGACTGCCCCGCAGAGAGATTCTCACAGCCGTTCACCCGTCTCCTCTTCAGCCCTTCCAGATAAAAGGGATCAGAGAAAAACGTGTCTTTAGAGCTGGGGATAAGATAGTAATGTCACACGTGAGGATTCAGAGACACTGTCTGCCCCTGGGAACAGATCATGGTGTTCCAACTTTGGGACAGATGTTTCCAGACCAGATTAAACACCGGTTTAAGGGCTGGAGAAGGGGCTCATTGGTTAAAAAACAACAACAACAACAACAACAACAACAACAAAACAAAAAACCACGTGTTGCTTGCAGGGACCCAGGTTCAAGTCCCAGCTCCCATATGGTGGCTCACAGCCATCCATTAGCCCTGTCCCAGGCCATCCATCGGGTAGGCACAGGTGGTGCAAACTGTCCGTAAACATAGAGTAAAATAAACACACACATATATTATATATTTTAAAGTGGCTTATCGGACCCATGGAGGCAGCTCACAGGGCAACACCTATTGCCACCAACCTTGAGGACTTGGGTTCGATTCCCTGGGGCCCACGCGGTAGGTAGGAGAGTGACCTCCGCGCATAAACCTGTCCACACAAATTAAAGTTTAAGAAGTAACGACAACATCCAAATGGCTTGCTTGAGAGGATGGACAGAGGGTGTGTGTGTGGTTAGGTTTAAGAGTTTTTCTCCTCTGTGGGAGCTGGAGTGGACCCCAGAGGGCAGGGGTCCACGTGTTCTACTGCCCGGCGTAATCTCCAGCTCCGTGGAAATGTATTTCTTTTTCCTGTTTTCTTTTCCCTGTTTTCCTTTGGTAAATCTCTTGAGTTTCAGCAGGAAATTAGTGATTCCTGTATGTGCCCAGAGGCCGGCTCTTCAGGCCCCTCCTGTCGTCCCTGTCCCCTGTCTGAAGTTCTGTCACAGACTGGCAAACAGAGAGCAGGGACATCCTTTGACCTCAACCCTCAAAGGTTGGGAAGTAGCCCCCCTTCCTCCAAGAATTCCTTTTCTCCATGGGTGATTGACTACCTCAGCGGTCCTTCAAGGGGGGCTCAAAAAGCTGTTTTGAATCTGTAACGGCTCCGAGGAATCAGTTCCTGGCATTTCTGGCGTTGCATGAAGCAGGACTTCCTGTTTCAAGGAGGGCTCCCTGTCCTGGTATTAGGGAGTCTATGTAATAGATTACTAATCCATATTGTTGTTGTTTTTTTCTACTCAAGACAATTAACTTCTTTGCTCAATCCCTCAGCATTTAACCAAAATACGATAAAATTCCGGCCCATCTCAGTACAGAAGGTCCTGCATTCAACAGCCCTCCTTAGATTGCCCAAGAAGTCTTGTGGAATTCCAAGAAGGATTCAAGGGGCCAGACCTGGACTATGTAGCAACGAGAAAAAGGAACTGACAGAGCTGTGGGCCAGCGAGACGGATTAGTGAATAAAGATGCTGTTACAAAGCCTGTGTCCGATCCCCAGAACCCTCATGGTATAGAAGGAAAGAACAGATTGACAACATGTGTCCTCTGATCTCTACCTCTGTGGCATGGTACGCAAGCACACAACACAACACAACACAACACAACACAACACAACATAGAAACACACAAATAAATTTAAGAGCAATACATTTTTCTTTTAAAGACGTGACAAGGTCTGGCTAGAAAGCCACATAGTAAGCGTCCCTTCAGATCCTCCAGTGTGAACTTGAGAACTACTTGTAAATCCAGATCTAACTCCCCCACCCACCCCCCACACGACACTCACAGCCTCCCAGATGCAGAAGTCTAGACTTTGTATCTGGAAGGTTCTCTGTGGTAGCGCAGAAATCCTCTGGTCTTAGCAAGTTCCAAGAAGTTTTTGTTCTCTAGCGAATGTTTGTCTTTCTTCTGCCTCTTCAGAGTCTAACACTGTAACCCCAACTCAATAATAACTTATTGATCTAGGCCAAGGGTAGTATAGTGTGGTTGACCAAGCGCTGAGTCGGGTAGGTGGCTGCAACTCCAGTTTCAAGGGACCAAAACACCTACATGCACATAGTTTGTATAAACTCAACACACACACACACACACACACACACACACACTAAATAAGTAAACAATTTTTTTTTATTATTATTTAAAGCTAGTTGTTCACGGAGCCCCCCCCCCCACTTCAGTCCCAGTGGGACCTGAAGACAGGCGGATCCGTGGTCCAAGGTCTTCCTAGACTGAAGAGATTGCTCGTTGGGTAAAATGACTGACCTTAAACTGGGTGGTGGTAGCATATGCCTTCAATCCCAACACTCAGAAGACAGAAGCAGGAAGATCTCTGAGTTCAAGGCCAGCCTGATCTACAGAGCCAGTTCCTGGATAACCAGGGCTACACAGAGAATCCATGATGGGGGCATACCTATGCCCCAAACTTTTGTTTTGTTTTGTTTTGTTTGAGACAGGGTTTCTCTGTATAGCCCTGGCTGTTCTGTAACTCACTCTGTAGACCAGGCTGGCCTCGAATTCAGAAATCTGCCTGCCTCTGCCTCCCAAGTGCTGGGATTAAAGGCCTGTGACACTACTGTCCGGCTATACCCAAACTCTTAATAATGATAACGACAATCACAGTCATAATAATTTAAAATAAAATAAAAAACATAATAAAGGAACTTCTTGCCAGATTTGGTGGTTCACACCCATCATCTCAACACAAACACCCCTGATGAGGTGTGATTCAAAGGCCGTTGGCATCTTAAAAAGGGCTCTTGGCTCAACAGCCTCCAGAAACG
This sequence comes from Apodemus agrarius, assembly GCA_964023405.1. Classification (NCBI taxonomy): domain Eukaryota; kingdom Metazoa; phylum Chordata; class Mammalia; order Rodentia; family Muridae; genus Apodemus; species Apodemus agrarius. The sequence continues at coordinate 7,560,455 of OZ030025.1, forward strand.
CAAATGGAACTGTGAGAAGATGTGAATTCTGGGCTAAGGAGTCATGGCTCAGTGGAAGGGCGAGATGCCTGGAGTATCAGGGGCCCGGATCGGATCCTCGGTTAGGGGAGGCGTCCTAACACAGCTCACCAAACGCAGCAGTTAAAGCCTCCCCCCGCCCCCAATCTAGTTTACAGCCCCTTCTTTCTGGGTCGCTACATTTTTATTTTATTCTATTCTATTTTATTCTGTAGCCTTGGCTGGCCTGGAATTCACCATGTAGAGCAAGCTGGCCTCGAACTTGCGTGGGGACTCCTGAGAGCTGGCATCTCAGGCTTGAGGTATCAGGCTTGGCTATGAACGTTTTACAAGTGCCTGTGTGTGGAGAGAGAGAGGTTAAGAAACCACATCATCACACCGGGGAATGAGGATAATGGACTCCGGTCCTTTGTTTTACTCTTTAACCTAGGAATAAATCCCTTTAAACGCCCGTGGTATTCGGAGCACGCCGTATGCGCAGCCAGCCGCCTCGCAGCCGTGGCCGGCATGTGGAGCTGCAGCGTGCACCTATAGGCTAAAGATGTCAGGCTGACTCTCAGGCAAGGGGTGTGCGGGAAGGGTCGCAGGGAGGGCGAGGGGAGCCCAGCCGAGAACTCCTCCGTCTCAAAAAACTCAGCACCTCAATCAAGGGATAAAGCGATAATTAGGCCTCATTATCATGCAAGGCAGCCTCAGCTAAATTGGAATGTACCGGAGAGACGAAAGGCTGGAGGCAGGGCTTGCTGTGGCTGGAGACAGGCTTTGATGTCTGCAGGCAAGGTTGTGTTTCATTCAGCCATCCAACCAACCAAAACCACGCGGGCGGGGAGGAGCAACCCGAAACCCTCCGGATCCTGGCTTGAAGACAGACCTGGGCGAGCGCTGGGTCGGAGTTCTCCGGGTGGGTGTCTGGGTCCTTCTCCGCCTTCCCCATCTCAGACCAGCGAGGGTAGGATCCGGGAGAACCTGGCTAAGTGACAGCAGACTTTTGTGTTTTTCAATCTGCTGAGGGGAGGAAGGACGAGAAGTAGGTAATGGCTCCTGGGTGTCCCCGAGAGGCCCCAACTAGTGTCGCAGATGTTTCCAGCGCCCTGGAGGCTGCGAGCTACCGCTGCGTTTACACGCGGTGATGTAGGAGAGAGACGAAAATGAGCCAGGAAAGTAGATTAATCTCCCAGAGAAGAGGTGGCAGGTATCTTTTTTTTTTCTAAAACACAGTTCCCTCTTTTAATTGCTTCAGTCCCAGAGCTGTGGAGCACGAGGAATGCCTCTTGTCCTTGCCTCACCCCTCGCAAGCTTGGTGGATCTGTTTCTTTATTCATTATTATTATTATTATTATTATTATTTGTTTGTTTCGAGACAGGGTTTCTCTGTATAGCCCTGGCTGTCCTGGAACTCACTCTCACTCTGTAGACCAGGCTGGCCTCGAGCTCAGAAATCTGCCTGCCTCTGCCTCCCAGAGTGCTGGGATTATTTATTTATTTATTTGAGGAAAATCTCAGTTAGTAGTCTGTCTAGCCTGCAACTAAATGTGTAGACCAGGCTAGCCTCAAAGTCAGTTCTTTGCCTGCCTCTGGCCCCTCAGCACTGGGATTAAAGGTGTGCGGTGCCAACCTTGTCTTTTATTCCTATAGTTTGAGGCAGAATCTCTTGTAGCCCAGGCTAGGCGATTGAACCACGCACCCCCACCCCCACCCCCACCCCCACCCCCACTTCTTTTCTTTTTGAATTAGCAGGTTGGTACACAGCTCCACAAAACAATACCCGGATGCTCTTAAGCTTCCACTTCAAAAAGAACTGCCAGGGAGAGGGCTCGGAGGTGAAGGAGCCGGAGGCCAACCGCACCTGACCACCCAGGGCTGATCCCAGGAGAGAATGAACTCTCACCAGCTGTTCTCTGACCTACACACACGCGCGTGCACACACACACACACACACACACACACACACACTTACATGGATAAATACATTTAAGAGAGAGAGAGAGAGAGAGAGAGAGAGAGAGAGAGAGAGAATGAGAAAGCTGGGCAGTGGTGGCGCACGCCTGTAATCCCAGCACTTGGGAGGCAGAGGCAGGCGGATTTCTGAGTTCGAGGCCAGCCTGGTCTACAGAATGAGTTCCAGGACAGCCAGGGCTACACAGAGAAACCCTGTCTCAAAAAAAAAAAAAAAAAAAAAAAAACGCAGAATACCTTGTTCATCAGGTCTTCCTAAGAGCGTTAAATCTTAGTATTTAAGAGGTGGCGGTGCCGGAGCGGCGGGGAGTGCCAGGCCAGCAGAAGCCAGCTACTGAGCACCTACCAGTGCCAAGCCAACAGAAAGGTTTTCCCCGCTGCTGCTGCCGCCGCCTCTGCCAGCCAGAGCTGCCTTTTAATCCCCGCAGAAAGGAGGCAGAGGCAGGCTGATCTCTGGGAGTTCCAGGACTTTCAAGGCTACACAAAGAAACCCTCTCGGAAAAACCAAGAGGAAGAAAAAGGGGGAGAAAAAGAAAGGCTCTGTGTCCAGTACACAGCTGCTTGTTCTCCTCCTCTCTTATTTGGTTTGTGCTCTGCATCTGCTCGTTTTTTGTGTTTTCTGTATGAGGTGCTCCTGAAGGCTTGGGCTAGGGAGGAAGAGCCTCGAGCCTTGGGGTAGGTAGCGCCACGTTGAAGCCAATGTCCCCCCTTCGCCTTTCTGTCCCCAAGGAACTGGGTGAGAAGTTCATGAGTCTTGCAGGGAATGCACGGGTCCCTTGTTTTCCTTAAATGTTGCTCGATTTTGGAGAAACCTTGTAATCTCTCCTCTAAAATTCCCCGAAATGACTCTAATAGTGTTCCCCAGGAATTTGGGATAGACGGATTGTGCAATATTGAAATTACCCTTCTGATAGCTTATTCTGCACAAGTTTTGGGAACAGCACATGTATCTCGTGTGTGTGTGTGTGTGTGTGTGTGTGTGTGTGTTGCTGTTGTTTCTAGTTAGTAAGACTAAGTCTCACCCTGTAGCCCAGGCTAACCTTGAACTAAAAGCAATCCTCCTGCCTCACTTTCCCAAGTTGTTGGGATTACAGATGTGGTGTCTCATGTGAGTTTTGTTTTCACTTAATTTACAGGGTGGAGGCATGATGGGGGGTGGGAGGGAAAGAGCCCCAGCAGCTGTATGTTGGTTTGTTTTGGTTTTTTTTTTTTTTTTCAGTAATAAAATAGCATTCTCCAGAATTTCCAGTAAAACCCATAAGATCGAGGCAGCTCATGCCCAAAATATGTGTGGGATGCTGGGAGCTCCCTGGATTTTCCAGGCAACCCCAACCCCTCCCAACACCCCAAGGAGAAAAAAAAAAAAAACTCCCAGGGGGAAAAAAAAAGTAGATGCATTACATCTGAACAAATCAAGCTCCCCCAAGGCCAGAGCTCTGTGCTCTAAATGCTAGCACAGTGGATAGCCAGAAACCTACATTTGGTAAATTATTTATCTTATCTCTGGAACTCAGCAAAGCGTCGGGGACAGTGGCTTCTGCAGAAGGATGCTGTCCGTGGGTCGGGACTCCAGCTGGAATTTGGACTTTTACTAGAAAAGGGAAAAGTTCAGACACCAGCGGGGCCCGTGAAGCAATCTTTTTTTTTTTTTTTTTTTTTTTTTTCTTAAGTGGCCGAAGCAAAGCCAAAGAAAACTGACTTCAGAGTTCCGTGGAACAGGTCTGGTTCGTGTTGTGTCTAGCTGGCTTTGTGTCCCGCCCGTATTAGGAGAACGTCAAAGCACACCAAACCGATAGATAATAAAGAGCCCAGGCAACTCCATCCAGAACAGTACATCCACCCTTCCTCGGAACCGACAGCCCAAAGAAACCTAAGGTGGGGTGGTTCTGGGCTGAACTTGGTTCCCTCCTGGTTCTCTGGGTCTGTTACTGTTCCCAGTGCTGGGCCACTATTTGGTACCAGTTTCTGAGGCTGCAGTGCCACGTGTGGAAACTCACTAGCCTGGAATGTGGAGTGGGGACTTGTACAATCTGGATTGGTTTCTGTAGGATCTATGGGCTTTCCTTCGAATATCATGAGATTGTGGGGCTTGAGGGCTCTGATAGGGGTGCTGACAGAGGAATCAGCTTTCATAATGATCTTTTTTTTTTTTTTTTTTTTTTTTTTTTTTTGTATTTTCGAGACAGGATTTTTCTGTGTAGTCCTGGCTGTCCTGGAACTCACTCTGTAGACCAGGCTGGCCTCGAACTTAGAAATCCTCCTGTCTCTGCCTCCCAAGTGCTGGGTTTACAGGCGTGCGCCACCACGCCCGGCTCATAATGATTTTCTTGATGAGTCAATTTCATCATGGTTACAAGGTGTGGGATTTTTTTTGTTTGTTTGTTGTTTTATATTGAGGTCTCATTATGTAGCCCTGGCTAGCCTGGAACTCACTCTGTAGAGCAGGCTGGCCTCGAACTCAGAAATCCGCCTGCCTCTGCCTCCCAAGAACTGGAATTAAAGGTGTGCACTACCACTGCCCACCACTTTCTTAGTTTCAAGCGGGAAATATATTTTATTAGAGCAACGGTAACCTTAACTGAGACAGAAATTGGTACCAGGAGTCGGGTATTGTGCTGACAGCCTGAGCCTGTTGTTTTGGGGGAGGATTGTAGAAGGACTTTGGATTGGGGGTAAGGAAAACCATTGAGTGTTCAAAGCTTGGTGAGCTGTTCTGTGGGGCCTTGGAGGGTAAGAGTGTTTAGAGAACAGAAAGGAAAGCTGGGCTTGGAAAGTTCCAGAGAGGTTGAGAATCTATTGGGGCCATTGTATATTTCGAATGAAGAGCCTCTGGCTTTGGTCTGCCGGAGCTAAAGAATCAGGTGTGAGCCAGGCAGTGGTGGCGCACGCTCTTGATCCTAGCACTCCAGAGGCAGAGCTAGGTGGATCTCCATGAGTTCGAGGCCAACAAGGTCTACGAAGTGAGTGCAGGACAGCCAGGGCCATTAAACAAAGAAATTGTGTCTCAAAAAAAAAAAAAAAAAAACCAGAGAGAGGGGAGGGGGAGAGGAGAAAGGGGGGAGAAAGGGGAGAGAGATCTTGGGAATTTATAGAATGTATGTTTATGTTGTAATGTTTAAATTAATGTGTGATCTTGGGGATAAACAAGAAAGGAAAAGTGTGGTTTAACAGTGGTGTACTTGCATGTCAAGTCAGCAAGGGCTCAATTGTGTGGGCTGGCTTTATGTCAACTTGATATAGGTTAGGGTCATTTGACAGTAGGTAGCCCCTATTGAGAAAGTGCCTTTATAGGATCTCCAACTGTAAGACATTTTCATAATTAGTGATTGATAGGGGAGAGTCCAACCCATCGTGGGTAGTGCCATTGCTGGGCTGGTGGTCCTGGGTTCTGTAATAAAGCACACTGAGCAAAGCCACGAATAGCAAGCCAGGAAACAGCACACACACACACACACACACACACACACACACACACACACACCCATAGCCTCTGCACCAGCTCCTGCCTTCAGCCAGGTTCCTGCCCTGTGTGAGTTCCTGTCCTAACTTCCTTTGGTGAACAGGGATGTCAGTGTAAGCCAAATAAACCCTCCTTCCTGTGTTTTGGTCATGGTGTCTCATAACCCTAACTCCGACTCTTTCTGAGTTTAATACAGCCCAGGTTAGCCTCAAACCTATGTAGCTGGAGATGACCTTGAACCCCTGATCCTCTGCCCCCAAGAGTGTCACATGATAGACATGTGCCACCACACCCAGCTTATGCAGAGCTGGGGTTGGAATGAGGGCTTCGATGGCTTCACACGTGCTAGGCAGTATTCTACCCTCTGATGTACAATCCAGGTCCCAAAGAATTATCAGGACAACTTCAAGTCTTCCCTTCTCTCCTGGCTGCACTGGAGACTCCCCACCTCGACAAAGAACCAGCAGCGCTGTCACCCTGGAATGTGAGTTCACACCCTGTGCTGCCTGACTTCTCTGTTGCTCTTTGAGTTTTAAGGTGCACATGTAATACCTCCAATGCCCTTTGAAGTCCCTAGCCTTCACTTAGGCACAATTAAGACCGACTGCGATTCTTTTTTTTCTTTATGCTTTTTTTTTTTATTAAAAAAAGTTTAAAAGACCCTGTCTCAAGAAATAAAAGCCACAAACAAGCAAGCAAAGAGCCCGGTGGTGGTGGTGGTGGTGGTGGTGATGGTGGTGGTGGTGGTGGTGGTGGTGGTGGTGGTGGTGGTGGTGGCACCACCTTTAATGCCAGCACTCAGGAGGGAGGCAGAGGCAGGTGGATGTCTGAGTTTAAAGCTAGCCTGAGGACACAAACACAGTCTTAAAAAAAAATCAAAGAAAAGCAACAGATTCCAGAGACTGGCAAGAGGACTCAGCTGTAAAGTGTTTGCAATACAAATGTGAGGAATGGATTTGATACAGGATATTATGTATCCCTGACTGTCCTGGGAACGCACTCTGAACACCTGGAACTCTCAGAGGTCTACTGCCTCTGACTTGAGCCCTGTGAATTTGTTTTTTTCCTTTTCCTTTCTTTCTTTCTTTCTTTGGGGAAAGGGGGGGAGGTTTCGAGACAGGGTTTCTCTATGTAGCCCTGGCTGTCCTGGAACTCACTGTAGACCAGGCTGGCCTCAAACTCAGAAATCCACCTGCCTCTGCCTCCCAAGTGCTGGAATTAAAGGTGTATACCACAATGCCTGTACCACCATGCCTGGCCACGTCCCTAAAAAAAATTTTTTTTAACATTTTCAGAGGTCACTTTGCAGCAATTTACTGGGATTAAGCAAATGACTCCAGATTCCAACTGAACATCTTATTCTTGTAATTTTAGGGAGAGGGTGTGTCCTCTACACCCCTGGCCCCCAAACACACACACACACACACACACACACACACACACACACACACACGGCTCTAGAGTGGATGCCTTGTACTTGGATTAAGTCAATGGTGTATTCCCTGCTTCTGAGCCCTGCTGGGGAAAGGGCTTCCCCCTTCCCCTATTCCCCTGCATCCCGCATCATCCTGGAGTACAGCTGACCGCCCGCCTGGGGGGTTGCCAGGTCATGTGGGATAGGCAGCTGTCTGCGTGCTGTCATTTGATGGGCTTGAGGAAATCCCCCTGCTTAAAAATATCTTCCCCCATTGAGGGCCCTGGCATTTGCCCTAAATGTATCTCTTACATTTTTGTTGCCAGGTGATGAGGAAAGCCAATTGTTTCCCAAGTGTGGCCAGAGAGTCACACTAGCTCTGAGCACCGCTTCCTGCATCCAAAGGAATTCACCAGACGGGATGAAGGGCACAGGAGACAGTTCCTTCTCATTGGGGAGTTGATCCTCTAGGGTCAGAAGTCTGGGGGTGATGGCCACTCAGGCCACCATGGCAAGGACTCTAAGTTAACCTTCTGGCTGATGACGAGACCAGTCCAGGAGATGGAGGGGAGGGCTGCAGATGTTCCCAAGGGGATTCCAGGCCTCCATGGTGGCCTGTGAGCCTTTAATCCCAGAACTCAGGAGACAGAGGCAGGCCGGTCTCTGTCTCTATAAAATCAAAGCTAGCCTGGACTCCATAGTGAGTTCCAGGGTTATAGTGAGACCCTGTCTCAAAACATACAAGCAAAAATAAAATAGACATAAAAATAAGTAAAATAACAAAACTCACCACAGTGTCCTATGTGCACTGAACAGGTGTAAATGTTACAGCCAAAACCTCCCTCGAGGGTGCCATATCGAACAGGACTGCTAATTACCAGCCTAAGTCACTGTGTCCCGGGTCCCTGTGATGTACTTGGCAATTATAGAATCGAGTCTAGGAGGGAGGGAGCTATTATTAGCCTTAAATTACAGGCAAGGAAACTGAGTCTTCAGAGAGGTTCAGCTTGCTCAACCACCAAATGGCTGAGTCAGGATGGAGGTAAAACGGGAGCGCAGGGGAAGCCTGGGGCAGCTTCCTGCTCGAAGGCCGGACTGCCAACTATGACTTAGCCCGAGTCATCTCAAAAGGACCTTGTCCAGCCACAGCCTTGATGGGGCCTGGACCAGAGTCAGGTTTGGTATTTGTTTTTGTTATTTTTTTTTCCCAAGGACTTGTGTATACTTGAGCAAGTGGTCTACTTTGCATATAGAACCTTCTCTCACTAAAAAAAAAAGAAAGGAAGGAAGGAAGGAAGGAAGGAAGGAAGGAAGGAAGGAAGGGAAGGAAGGAAGAAAGAAAGAAAAAAGAAAACCAAAACAACAGCATTTTCAACTGGGCAGGCGGTGGTGCTACATACCTTCAATCCCAGCATTCAGAAGCAGAGGCAGGTGGATCTCTGAGTTCAAGACTAGTCTGGTCTACAGAGCGAGTTCTAAGATAGCCAGGGCTAAGCAGAGAAACCCTGTTTCACAAAACCAAATAAAAAAAAAAATAAAAATAGGGGCCAGGCATGGTGGCACACACCTATAGTCCTAGCACTTGGGAGGCAGAGGCAGGTGGATTTCTGAGTTCGAGGCCAGCCTGGTCTACAGAATGAGCTCCAGGACAGCCAGGACTACACAGAGAAACCCTGTGTCGAAAAACCAAAAAAATTAAAAAAAAAATAAATAAATAAAAATAGGGGCTGGAGAGATGGCTCGGTGGTTAAGAGAACAAACTGCTCTTCCAGAGGTCCTGAGTTCAAGCCCCAGCAACCACATGGTGGCTCACAAGCATCTGTAATGGGATCTGACGCCTTCTTCTGGTGTGTCTGAGGACAGCTACAGTGTACTCATATAAAAAAAAAAGTCTTTAAAAATAAATAAGTTAAATAAATAAAAATAAATGAACTGGTAATTTATTTTGAGATAGGGTCTTACTGTGCTGCCATGGCTGGCCTGTGATTCATTATGTAGTCTGGCTGACCTTGAACTCAGGAGATTTCTTTCTGCTTCTGCCTCCTCAGTGCCGGGATTAAAGTGTGTGTGTGTGTGTGTGTGTGTGTGTGTGTGTGTATGTGTTATCTGTTATTTGTTTAGGTATTCTTGGAGGCCAGAGGAGGGCATCAGATGCCCTGGAATTGAGTTAACAGATGAAAGTCACCAGGTGTCTGCTGGGAACTGAACCTGGGTCCTCCGGAAGAGCGGCAAGTGCTCTTAACCACCAAGGTATCCCTCGAGCCCCTCCCTCTTTTATGTGAGTCTTCAGGCAGAGTCTCAGTGAGTTACCTTGGACTTGAGATGCCCTGGCCTCAGCTTGTGGAGAGGTTGTCAAGGAAACCCTTAGCTTGCTAGGGCTTTGATGTGAAGAGCCAAAACCTGGGTTTCATTCACAACAGAAACCAGTTATCCCCTTAGTCCTGGAGGCTGTAAGTCTGAGATCAACAAGATGGGGGGCAGGGGGGTTGCTTCGTTCCTAGGCCTCTCCCCAGGGCTTGCACCTAGCTGTCCTCTCCTCCTTCTGGCTTCTCAAGGTTGTCTCTTAGTGTCCTAACCCTCCCTCCTCTCTTCCCCCACCTCTCCATTTTGGGGTACAATCCTGTGCCGAACAGGCTGGCCTTGAGCTCACAGAGTTCCACCCCCATCTACCTCCAGGTCTCTGGGTTTAAACTTTTCAGAACACCACGCCTCGGGAATTCAGGGAGGCTGAGGCAGGAGCCCACTGTGAGTTCCAGGCCAGACTAGGCGACGTCGAGACCCTGTCTAGAAAGAACAAATAAATAAAAAATGGGGACGAGTGAGGGTGTTTGGTGGGCAAAGGCATTTGTTGCCAAGCCTGAGATGGATTGGTCGGGACCCAGATGATAGTGGAGAACTGACCCCTGAAGGCTATTCTTTGATCTCCACAAGAACATAGTGGCACACCTTTAATCCCAGGCAGGCAGAGCTCTGTGAGTTCAAGTCCTGCCTGGTCTACATAGTAGTGAGTTGCAGAAACAGCTGGAGAAAAAAAAAGAGAGAACAGCTGGGCAGTGGAGGCCCACGCCCATAATCCCAGCACTTGGGAGGCAAAGGCAGGTGGATTTCTGAGTTCGAGGCCAGCCTGGTCTACAGAGTGAGTTCCAGGATAGCCGGGGCTACACAGAGAAACCCTGACTCGAAAAACCAAAAAAAAAAAAAAAAAAAAAAAAAAAAAACCAGCTGGAGAGACACAGTGAGACCACACACATAAGCTAAATGTACCTAAGCAAATCTATTTGAAGGAGTAATGCAAGCTGGTAATCCCAGTATTCAGGAGACTGAGGCAGGAAGATTTGTAAACTGGATGCCCGTAATCACAAGGCAAATGCCCAAACAAATGCAAAAACAACATAAAACAAAACAAAACCCAAGCAGATGTTTGACACCCCCCTCCCCCCCCAGTCCTCTCAGTTTCTGATCTGAGGAATGGCCCCCAGATTTGCATTTCTGACAGGTTTCCAGGGGCTCACACACTTTCTGAACCTTCCCCTTTGTGACCCCTGTGACTGTGGTGAAGGCGGCAGGTGCGCAGAGCAGAGAAAGCCCATTTTATTTTCCATATCTGTGCTGAGGAGAGGACTGGAAAGTCCCCACGCACCTGAAAATCCCCCAGAAAAAAAGCTTTGGTTATCATAGCGTGCCAACTTGTAAACAGGTTACCGGAAAGCGCCTCCGTCGCCTATACCATTAATTTGCCCCCTTGGCAAACAGAGCCTGTCGTTACTACCGGTGGTGTCTCGGTGACCAGGAAGCAGCCTGTGCCAGCGACCGAACTTGGTTACGGCATCGCTGCCATAGAGCTTTGACAGGTCACCCGTGTCTCTGTGACTTGGTGCTAGCAGAGTGTGTGTGCTTGTGCGCACGCGCGCGACCACGCACATCTCCATGGGGACATAAGCGTGAATGGGCCACGGCATGCGACGTGCTCGTAGAAGCCAGAGGAGCACTTCAGATGTGGCGTGGGTGCTTACCCCTACCCAGACGGAAAGTCTTTCTTTTATTTGCTCCTGACCGCCAAGTCTGAGAGTCTCCTGTCTCAGCTCCCGTCTCTCCCTGGGAGCACTGCCCACATAACTCCCCTGCCAAGCTGGGTGTAGATTTGAACTCGGCTTCCCCCGTAACTGCGAGGCACTGAGTTATCTCCCTAGCCCAGATGAGCAGCTCTTTAAATGTCCCCGCGGCTCTCAGACTTTGAGTGTGTGGATCATAAATGCCAATGTGTGTATACATTACACAGAGGCAAGGACCAAGTCAGTGTCTCTTCTCCACTCTTTCCTGCTTCCCAGAATTTAGGGCAGTGCCTTGAACGGTGCAGCCATTCCTATTCGCTGTTTCCTCGTTTTGTCAAAATTAGTACCAACCCAGGACATATAAGAGAGTCCTATTTGTTGAGACAGGGTATCCCGTTATAGCTCTGGCTAGCCTCCAATTCACTATATTTACCAAGCTGGCTTCGAACTCACAGAGATCCTCCTGCCTCTGCTTCATCAGTGTTGGGATTAAAGACTTGAGGCAAATATCCTTTGTTTGTTCTCTGACAATTTCATATGCATCCCGACTGCCTCTGGGCACGGCGGGGGCGGGGCGTCGGTAGAGGGGGGCGGGGCTTGGTGTAGACTCTGGTTTAGAGGCAAGCACCTGACAGTCACTTATTCCCAACACTTTAGCTAGTTGTGGGTCTCTGCATCAGCGGCTGCCCACAGCAGACAGAAACTTCCCGGGACAATGTCGAGCTCTCTCAGGATGCACAATCACTTTCCTTCAAGATTTATCACACAATGACGTTTGTCTTTGCTTCCTTCCTTCCCCCACCTCTCTCTTCCCTTCCCTCCCTCCCTCATCTCCTTTCCCTCTCCCTCCTCTCTTCCTCTCCTCCCTGTCTTTCTTTCCTTCCTTCCCTCCCTCATCTCCTTACCCTCTCCCAACACTCTAGGTCTATCTTTCCTCTTCCTCCCTCCCCTCTTCCTCTCCCCCTCTCTCCCTCCTTTCCCTCTCTTCTCCTCTTTCACCATCTCTTCTCCTCTTCCTCCTCTCTCCTTCTTCCTCTTCTGCTGCCGTTCCTTCTTCCTCTTCTTTTTCTTCTCCTCTTCTTCCACAAAAGGGTCTCACTGTGTAGACCTGACTGTCCCGGAACTCCTACCTAGACCAGGATGGCCTTGAACTCACCGCGATCTTAAGTTTCTTCACCCCTCTCTGCTGGGATTAAGGCATTGAGTCCTGTGCATGAGCCAGGATCAGGGTATCAACCCAGAGCCTGCCACATGCTCCGTTTGTGCTCCATCACGGAGGCAGATCTTCACGGAGGCAGATCTCAGCCCGGGTTTTTGCCGATGCTCAGGTGCCTTTTCTCCCAGACACAATAGTGTCTTTCTGTCTGTTATCTGACTTCCCGGTTCTCTTGAATGTGCCCCTTTGCTGTCTGTGACCTGAGCGTACTTCCTAACAGACAGCAGCAGCCCAGGCACCTCCGGGAATGAAGGACGGCTTGCGTCTATTTCACCTGCCGTCCTCTGGCGAGTTATTTCATTTTTCTAGGTATGCCAGCAATTAAGAGAATTAGAGAAAAATATGCCCATATGTACCATATGGATACGCATGAATATGTATGTGCCATATGTGCCGAAGAAAAGGATTAATTAACGCACAGCTAATATTAGATAGCAGCTGGACATGGCCGTGTATACCTGTGATGGTTACCGGGAGGCTGAGACGGGAGGTCTGCACACCGCGGCTTCAAGCTCAGACTGGTCTGCAGAGACTCCCAGGCCACCTAGGAATTAGGTGAAACCCGCCTCAACTGCTCACTTTCCAAAAAAGTTAGAATGTATTTGTTTTGATTGTTTGCTTTCATCTTAAGACAGGGTCTCCTGCTGTGCAGGCCTTGGTCAGACCTCTGATGCAGCCAGAGATGATCTTAACTCCTGATCCTCCTGCCTCCACATCTGAAGCCTGAGATCACACTCAAGTTCCACCATGCCCATCCCCTGCATAAATAATCTTTTTTTTTTTTTTTTTTTTGCCTGTATAGCCCTGGCTATCCTGGAACTCACTCAGTAGACCAGGCTGGCCTCGAACTCAGAAATCTGCCTGCTTCTGCCTCCCAAGTGCTGGGATTAAAGTCGAGTGCCCTCCACTGCCCGGCTGATATTATTATTATTGTTGTTGTTTATTATTATTATTATGGCTTTTGGTTTTTGGTTTTTCGAGACAGGGTTTCTCTTTGTAGTTCTGGCTGTCCTGGAACTCACTCTGTAGACCAGGCTGGCCTTGAACTCAGAAATCCGCCTACCTCTGCCTCCCAAGTGCTGGGATTAAAGTCGTGTGCCACCACTGCCCGGCTGATATTATTCTTTATTAGATCACAGCTCACACGTACTTCACTAGACCTTTGCTTTAGGGAACTGGTTATCTTTTTATTCATTTATTTATCGTTATTTATTTCTAGTTTTGGGAAAAGAATCAAGAGCCCTACAAGAGCTCTCTGCCAATGAGTTAGTCCCCCATGCTGGAATCTGAAAAACAATGCAAATAATACCTTCCTCTCTCTTCTCTCTCTCTCTCTCTCTCTCTCTCTCTCTCTCTCTCTCTCTCTCTCTGATTTGTAGACCATGCCACCATTGAACTCACAGAAATCCACCTGCCTCTGCCTCCTGAGTGCTGGGATCACAGGTGAGAAGAGCCATCACTTCGGACACAAGTACCTTCTTCAAGAAGGCAAAAATTTGCTTCAAAAAAAATTATTTTTGACCGGGCGGTGGTGGCGCCCGCCTTTAATCCCAGCACTTGGGAGGCAGAGGCAGGTGGATTTCTGAGTTCGAGGCCAGCCTGGTCTACAGAGTGAGTTCCAGGACAGCCAGGGCTACACAGAGAAACCCTGTCTGGAAACCCCCCCCCAAAAAAATTGTTTTTGGTGCCCGGAAGTGAACTGGGCAAGCTCTTTCACTGAGCTATGTACCGGGCCCTGAAATCTGCTTGTTTTATTTTATCTTTTGAGACAGAGTAGCAATCTATAGCTCAATGTGGCCTCAAGTCAGAGGTCCCTCTTCGTCCCCCTTCTCACCACGTAGCTCAGGCTGCCCTTAAACTTGTAATGAACCTTCCCTTTTCCGTCTTCCGAGGGCTGGGGTTAGCGGCAGCCCCGCCACCTCGGCCCTGACGTTTGTATTTTTATGAGACCGATTAGCTGTGTTTGCACCAACGAGGCATGTAGGACGTCTGTGCTGTGGAAAAGCAAACAGCCATCTGTCTTTTCATTATAATTTATCAGAGCGGTGATGAGGACAGAGGGAGAGGCACGGAACAACCGTGTTATCTGTGTGTGTGTGTGTGTGTGTGTGTGTGTGTGTGTGTGGCCTCGGATTGGATTCGATTCTTTTTTTTAGAGCTGGCATCGTAGTTCAGCGGGTAAAAAAGTACCTGCTGCCACTCCGCCAGCCACCCTGAGTTCAGTCCCCAGGACCCATGAGGTGGAAGGAGAGAACGGACCTTGGGCAAGCTGCCCTTTGACCTTTATGCATACGTTAGAGAGAGGGGAGAGCATCTGCGCTGGCCACACGGGCCGGCCCTAAATACATGACAGACCTGCCTCAGCCTTCCTAACAGCTGCTAATGGGTGTGTACCACCTCTGGAAGTGCTTGCTATTTTTTTCCTATTTACTATTGATTGGTTATTTATATTTACAGACACACACACACACACCTCGGTGCTGGAATTATAAGCACCCAAGCCTGCACCCAGCTTTTATGTGAATACTCGGGGGTACAGAACTCAGGCTCCCTGAGTCATCTCCCCCATTTTTATTTTTTGAGACCAGTTTCCCAGACTGGCCTCAGACTCAAGATCCTCTAGGGATCCTGAGTGCTAGAATTACAGATATAAGCATCCCGTATCTGACTTAAATAATATTGGCAGTTAGATAGTAAATGTGGGCCGGGTGGTGGCACACGCCTTTGAGTCAAGCACTTGGGAGGCAAATGGGGTTCTCTGAGCGTGAGGCCAGCCTGGTCTATAGCACAGAGTTCCAGGACAGCCTGGACTACACAGAGAGACGCTGTTTCCAATATGCAAACCAAAGGGTAAATGTGGCCCCTAGTCTTAGGTCTTTGTTGGTTGTTGTTGGTGGTCTCGGGAGGGTGTGTCACTGGAGGCAGGCTTTGAAAGCCTGAAGAGTCACAACCTCACTCAGCTGCCTGAGCTCTAACATCACGGACTCTAACCCTAAGCACCCCTAAGCCCGGATAAGTCCTTCCTTCTGTAAATGACCACTGTCAGGGTTTTTTAATACAACTATAGAAAAAGAACTATCATTAACTATTTATAAATAATCTTATCTCCCCCTCCCATTCATAAGAAGGATTTCAGGTGCAACTCTGACCCATATAAGGATGACCTTCTTACCTAGTGTGTGGGTGTCTTTCTTTCTTTCTTTCTTTCTTTCTTTCTTTCTTTCTTCCTTCCTTCCTTCCTTCCTTCCTCCCTCCCTCCCTCCCTCCCTCTCTCTCTCTCTCTCTCTCTCTCTCTCTTTGGTCTTTATTACCTAGAACTCCCCCCACCACCACCCCCATTCCTCCTGCTTCAGCCTGGGAGACTGCTGGGATCACAGGCCTGGGCCATGATACCCCACTCAAGTGGCTCCTTAGTAAAGTGGCGCGGATGTGCACCTAGACAAGGCAAGGTGATATCAGTGCTGTGTGTGAGTCACACAACTCGCTTAGTTCCCGGCAGACGCGTTGAGGTCTGTAGTCTCGGCTGCCCCGCGGCCAGAGGCAGGTGGAGGATCCCTTGAGGCTGGAGGATTTGAATCACATCTCCATGGATGGAGAACAAAGCAAGAACTCCAGTCTAAGTCCGTGTTTAATAGCAAAAGGAAGATGGGGGGAGGGGGGCTGGAGAGATGGCTCAGCCAGCCGGTAAGAGCACTGGCTGCTCTTCAGAAGACCCAGGTTTGATTCTAAGTACCCAAGTGGGAGCTCACAACCATTTATAACTCCAGCTCCAGGAGCCGGACATGGTGGCGCATGCCTGTAATCCCAGCACTTGGGAGACAGAGGCAAGCGGATTTCTGAGTTCGAGGCCAGCCTGGTCTACAGAGTAAGTTCCAGGACAGCCAGGACTACACAGAGAAACCCTGTCTCAAAAAATATATATATATAACTCCAGCTCCCGTCTCGGAGGACCCTCCTCTGGCCTCCACGGGCACCAGGCACACACATGCTATACAGACATTAAAGCACACATACACAGGAATTAAATTAAATTAAATCAAGAAGATATCTGCCGGGCGGTGGTGGCGTATGCCATTAATCCCATCATTTGGGAAGCAGAGGCGGGCAGATTTCTGAGTTTGAGGCCAGCCTGGTCTACAGAGTTGAGTTCCAGGACAGCCAGGGCTACACAGAAAAACCCTGTCTTGAAAAAAAAAATAACAAAACAACAACAAAAAAAGATGGAGGTCTCTATCCTCAAGCTAGAGTGAGTTTCAAGCCACCCTGGGCTACAATTAGATCCTGTGGAAACAACAACCACCAAATGAACAGAAACAATAATAACCAGCAAAAATAGAAAACGAAGCAAGCCAGGTATGGCTGTACTTCAGAGGCCGAGGCAGGAGGACCACAAGGTCTGTACCAGCCTGAGCTATGTAGTGAGATATTGTCTTAATGTCTTAGGGTTTTACTGCTGCAAACAGATACCATGACCAAAGCAACTCTTATAAGGAGAGCATTTCATCGGGGCTGACTTACAGGTTCAGAGGTTCAGTCCATTACCATCAAGGCAAGAACATGGCGGCATCCAGGCAGGCATGGTGCAGGAGGAGCTGAGAGTTCTATGACTTCATCTGAAGGCGGCTAGTGGAAGACCAGCTTCCAGGCAGCTAGGACTAGGGTCTTAAAGCCCACACCCACAGTGACACACCCACTCCAACAAGGCCACACCTCCAAATAATGCCACCCCTTGGGCTAACCATATACAAACCATCACACTTAAAAACAAACAAACAAACAAAAACCCTCAAAACTAACCCAGCCTGGCAGTATAGCACCACAATCTCAGCCAGAAGGCTGAGGCAGGAGGATCACAATTTCAAGTGTATCTACTGATTGAGTTCAAGGACAACCTGGGTAGTTTATCGAGTTCCTGTCTCATGGAGTGAAAGAATTTTGGGGGATGCAACTCTGTAGTAGAGCAATTTTGTAGCATGCTGGGAGGACCCAGGTTCACACCATCCAATTCTGGAAAGGACATCAAACAACTTAGAAAGCAAAGCCGGTAGGAGCAGGTGCTAAGGCTCACCAGGTACGGGGCTTGCTGTCAGGCTTGGAGAACTGAGTTCTGTTCCCTGACTCAACACGTAGAAGGAAAGAACCGATTCCTGCAAGTTGTCCTCTGACTCTGTTACACATCCCATAACACTGACATACTATGCATAGTTAGCTATTGTGCATTACATGCATGTGCATGTCTCTGTGAGTTTATAGATTATAGCTGTCATGTGTGCATGGACCACTTCGAGGCCAGAAAAAGATGATTTCGGATCCCCTAGATCTAGAGTTATAGGTAATTTTGTGTGAGCTACTGTATTGCTGCTGGGAACTGAAGCCAGGCCCACCACTCTTTTTTTTCTTCCTTTTGTTTTTGTTTTTGTTTGTTTGTTTGTTTGGGTTTTTTTTTTTTTTTTTTTGAGACCCTGGTTGTCCTGGAACTCACTCTGTAGACCTCGAACTCAGAAATCCGCCTCCCTGTGCCTCCCAGGTGCTGGGATTACAGGTGTGTGCCACCACCGCCTGGATCAGAGGTGGATTCTTAGCACTCATCCAATGGTTCAAAACCAGCTGTAATTCCAGCTCCAGGGAACCCAGTGCTCTTCTAGCCTTTGAAGGCAATTCTATTACAAGTGTACACACACACACACACACACACACACACAAACACACACACACACACACACACACACAGAGGAGGATATAACTGGAAGCTTCTTATTTGATTATGATTCTTCTTTGTTTACTTATTTGAGGCAGGGTTTCTCTACATAGCCCTCCGTTGGTTGTCCTGACCCTATAGATGAGATCGTCTTGCCTCTGCCTCCTGACTGGTGTGATTAAAGGTGTATGCTACCATGCCTTCATCCTTCCTGATTTTAACCATTCCGTTCTATCTTCTACATAATCTACACTTTAAGATCTATTTTTAATAAGATGGGTGTGGTGGTGCACACCTTTAACCCCAGCACACAGAAGGCAGAGGCAGGTGAATTTGTGAAAGTTCAAAGTTCAAGGCCAGGCAGATCCACACAGTGAGACTCAGTCTCAAAACAAAGCAAAACACAAAAACCAAACAAAAGAAAAAGAAAAAATCCACGTGGAGCCTTCCCTAGACCTCTCCACCCTCTTTGAACCTTTGCCTTGGCCATACAGTCTAAAGAGAACCATAGAATACCTTTTTGCTGTTTGTTTGGTGTTTTGAGACAGAGTTTCTCTATGTAACAACCTTGGTTGCCCTGGTAGATCAGGCTAGCCATAAACGTCTCTGCCTTACTCCCCAAGTCCCTCTGTCTGCTGAGTCATCCTGCAGCCCACCTCTTCCAGATTAGGGATGGTAGGATCAAACCCAGGGCTTCAAACCCACCATGGCTCTAACAACAACTGACCTACAGCCCCCATCCTGCCTTTTCTTTTTAAAAGATTTATTGGTTTTGTTTTCTTTCATTTACTTGCTCTGGGGACCAGGCCTTTCCCAAACTCATGAATTCATAGAGATCTGCCTGCCTCTGTCTCCTTAGGGCTGCTGAGATTAGCAAACGTGTCCTAGCCGGGCAGTGGCAAAACAAAAAACAACAACAACAACAACAAAAAAAAAAAACCCATGTGTCCTGTTAGTTATGTGTATATAAGTCCACTTAATACATGATGTCCTCCGAAACCAGAAGAGGGTGTTGGATCTCCTGAGAGTGGAGTTACAGGCAGGTATAAACTGCCTTGTGGGCGCTGGGAATTGAACCCAGGTCTTCTGCTAGACACAAGTATTCTTAAGCACTGAGCCTTCTCTCCAGCTCCACCTACATCCGTTTATTTCTCTTGGAGACAGGGTCTCACCTAGTCCAGGCTGGGATGGTCTTCAAGTCCTGACCACCCAAGTCTTGGGTAACCAGAGTGAGTCACCATAGGGATGCTGGGAGCTGGGTGGGCATGAGTCCTCTACAAGAGCAGTCGGTATTTTTAACAGCTGAGACGTCGCTCTAAGCTCCAGAAAAATTAGTTGAAGAACCTTAACAAGCAAAAGTCAGAAGTCCAGTAGGCTGATTGCTCTGAGCTCAGTGGCTGGTATGTAAACCTGTCCTAATCCAAGGCCCTGGCTGAGCATTGCAAAACAAAAATACTTGAAAACCAGTGTGGGTGCCTGGCTGTGGTGTCGTATGCCTTTAATCCCAGCACTTGGGAGGCAGAGGCAGGCGGATCTCTGAGTTTGAGGCCAGCCTGGTCTACAGAGTGAGTTCCAGCACAGCCAGGGCTACATAGAGAAACCCTATCTCAGAAAGAAAAAAATATTTTTGGTCTGGGCTATCCCTTCAAACTTCCTCCTACACTTCTCTGGCAATGAGCACTGCAGCCAACCTTTGACCTTTTGATTCCAGTTCGGTTTAGTGATAACAAACACTCCTCTTTACCCAGACCTGCCAGCACAATTATGGCTTTTGTCTTTCCAAAACCATTCATTATTTAATCATTAGGGTATTTTTTTAAAGATGTATTTATTATATGTATGTGAGTCCACTGTAGCTGTCTTCAGACACACCAGAAGGGGACGTCAGATCTCATTATGGGTGGTTGTGAGCCACCATGTGGGTGCTGGGAATTGAACTCAGGACCTCTGGAAGTTCTCTTAACCAATGAGCCAACTCTCCAGCCCTAGGGTAATTTTTCTGATTCTTCCTTAGAGTCTTTTTCATCCCCCCCACCCTTACCCCCCCCCATTGATTGTGTAGCCCTGGCTAACAGGGCATCCACCCTTGGGCATCCTTGGTGCCAGAGTGCTGGGGTTTCAGGGGAGTGTCACCACACCCAGCGGGGAGCAATTTGTCTTTTTAGGGTTTTTCCTCCCCTCCCGCAGTTTTTATTTTATTTTTTTAAAATATTTTATTTTAAATTATACGTACATGTAGGTGTGTGTGTGTGTGTGTGTGTGTGTACAGGTTCACGAGAGGGCAGGTGCCTGAAGGGACCAGAACAGGACATAGGCTGAACCCCACAGGAGCTGGGGTTACAGGGGGTTGTGAGTCACTAGTCTTGGGTTCTGGGAACTGAACTCAGGTCCTCTGTAAGAGCAGTAACAGCTGAGCCATCATCCCTCCAGAGCCCCCTTTATTTGTTTGTTTATTGAGAAAGAGAAAAAGAATGGGAGAGGGGGAGGGGGAGGAAACAGTTGGGGGGGGAGAGAGAGTCAGAGGACAACTTGGGGATTTAAGGATCCAAGAGGGCACACGCTGTTTGGCAGTGCCTTACCCCCCTCTCAGTTCCCTTATCCGGCATTCTTACCTTTGGACCCTTGCAGGTATAAGGACCTTCCAACATCACCTCCGGAGAACTGTCCTCTGACCTCCCCACGCCCACTGTGATGCTCACCCCTCCCCTCCCCTCCCCTCCTGCCTCACACAGATGTGACCGTAATAGAAGGACGTGCCAACCCTCTCTTTTCAAAGTGCCTGCTGTCATCATTGCCATCACAATGGGCACTGTTGCCGCGAGTCGTAGCTGGGGCTAGCCCGGTGCTGGGTCTGAGGCTAGGCTTTACCCTCACATGCGGGCTTTGCCTCTTCCAGCGAGGAGGTAGGTGATGTTTTCTGCACCCAGGCTACAGCTTAGGAAGGAAGGAAGGCTTGGTAACTTGGCCGGTTTTGTAACCACCAGGTACCTCTTCTCAGAGCCGAAGGCCTCTTTAATGGACTCCTCTGGCTCATTTTCCTTTCTCAGCTTTTACCTTATTTTTCCTGAGTCCACTTAGATATCCTGGGTGTGTGTTTGTTCTCCCTGACAATCTGATTATCGGGCACGTAGCCATAAGGCTCTTCCTTTTGCGATAGGGTCTTGGTTACACCACTGTCTGGCTTCATCCTACAGCTGTTTGCCAGTCCTCCTGACTCAGTCTTCCAAATACTGGAATTCCAAATGTGATCCACTGTACCAGGTCCACGAACGGATTTTAAGCTCCATCTTTACGTTGGGTCTCTTCCTCTCCCACCGGGAACTGCTGGGTAAAAAGGCCAGTCGTGCTTGCAGTGTGGGTAAGTGGGAAGGCAGAAGCAAGAGACCCGCAAATATGAGAACTGTCCGGCTCTGGTGTGCTCAGTGAGATTGTATATTAAGAACTAGACACAGAAAACAAAGCGGGTAGACGGTATAAATAAATGAAGAGATAGCATACAGGAAGTCTTTTGTTGTTTTTAAGACAAGATCGCTTGTGTCTCGGACTGACTTTGAACTTCCGAACCGTCTGCCTCTACCTGCTTTGTCCTGGGATCAAGGTACCAGTGATGCAGTGCCGGGAATCAAACCCAGGATTTTATGCGTGCCAAGTAAAGACAGCAGCATTCCCGGCCCGGAAAGATTGTGTTTTGTTTTTTTTTTTTCCTTTGTAAGAACCCCACATGACTGTCAGATGGGCAGAGGGACAGGGAACGAAGGCATGGGGTTTGTTCAGCAAAAATGTGGCAACACAGGCGGTGCCTCGTTCAGAACGCTAGGCTTCGAGTTGAGAGAGGACTGGAGTGTGCAGCTCTGGCAGGGCGCACGGGTTAAGACTTATTTCTCAACATCAGACGCGTTCCGAGAAGAGGACAGGGGACTTTGGACAGGTGGACTTAGTTTTCAGAGTCGCAAAGTCTGGAATGTGCCTGGAGATTGAAAACAAGTGGAAATAGTCCTGTTTGGACAGAGCTGGTGTCCTGATAGGGGACTGGAGGTGCCCTGGTGCTTAAAAAAATATTTACTTATAGACAGGGTTTCTCTATGTAGACAAGGCTGGCCTGGTCCAGGATGCTGGGCACCACTCCAGCATACCTGTTTTCTGATGCCCTCTTCAATGCCAGTTTCATAGATGTTTTTAAGTCTGATTAAAGGGAAAGCCCTGAGCCCTCAGGAGCAGAATTTGGGTCATTCCCCTGGCTGTCGTATGACCCTGTGTCATCCCAGTTACGACTCATTTTCCTATCTGCAAAAAAGGAAGTAATTCTTGTTCCCCTGGGTTTTTTCTCCTTTCGTCATCAGAAATGAATGAGTTCGGCCACAGAACACAAACAAAAGGGAAATATGTAATGTTTTGTAAGAGGCATCCATAAAAGTTATGGAGTCTCTCTGGGCATCTTTATAAGCACCATGGAAAACTTGTAGAGGAAGCATTTAAATGCGTTAATGACCACATCCACAGAAGGCTCATTCCACCTTTAAAGATCTCTCGGACCTAAAAAACAAACACATAAGGAAAATGGGGTGTAGTTGGCTTTCAATGACTCTGGCCACTAGTATCTCAGTTTATGGATTACACAGAATGAGAGTTTACCCATTTCACACGTCGTTATCAACTCTCCATGAAGTTTAATGAAGGACAAAAGATGAAAGCCTGCTCGGCTAGCTTTCCGTGGTATTTCCACGTGCGTGTGGGGACTTTCCTTTGAGACAAGGCTGGGGTGGAGGCCAATAATAGCTGGTATCGCCTGACTGCTAATACCAAGCTGATGAGAAGGTGACTACCGGAGCAACCTCTGATTAAACGCAGCGGCACCCTCCCACCCTCGCCCGCGATCAGGAATTTTCCTGCTCCTCCCGCCCTCTCAGAAGGGGCTGAGGCAGCATCTGGCGAGAGAAAGCTAACATTTGTGTCGTGATTTCCTCTCTCCCAGCCGTTCGGACACGGATCCTTTCTGAGGGCATCAGGACCTACTGGTACCTTCTAATTCTCTGCATTTCTAAATTGAGAAGCTTTGTCACCCGCTCCTCGCAGTCCAGGTCTCCCCCACTTTACCCCCCCCCCGCAGGCCTGTGACTCCCTCGGTGTGCAAAATGCCGGTGACTCACGCCTTGCACAGCCTTCGCCCCCCAAAACACAATCACCACCCCCCCAGGATCTAGCCCCACAGCACATCGTCATCCCGCCCCAGCAGCCTTGGAGGTCTCCGGGCTGAGTCACACCAGAGGACCACCCTGGTCGGCATCCACACACACGCGGTCCCTTGCTCATGGCCTCCGCGCCGGCCACACCAACGCCCTTCCATTTCTCACAACTTGCTACGCTCCAGCTCCAGCCCTCGACCCCCCTCCACACCCCAAATCTCCGGGAAACACAGAGCCGGCGGAGCTGGCCTCGGGCGGCCTTTGATGGCTTTGTTATTGTTTGGGTTTGAATCGATACGCCCCTCCCCATCCTTCCTCCCCCGGCCGCGCGCGCCACCCAGCTCCCGCCTCCCTGCACGCCCAGCGCCCCTCCCCCTCCGTTTTGGCGCCTTTTCCTTCCCGCCACGTCGTGGCGGCGTTGGAGCGACCATTCTGACCGCGAGGCGCGGGGCGGGGCCCGCAGAGCCTTATGCAAATTATCCCTATTTTGGTTGGCTGGAGCTGCTCCCGGGGCGGGGCCGGAGAGAGGGGTGTAGCCGCGAGGGGGCGGAGCGGAGGGGAGCGGCCCTCGTCCCGCCGCCTCCCCGCCCCCTCTCCGCCCTCCGCCGCCGCGCCAGCCGGGCTCCCCACCTCGGCCTCCCGGAGAGGCCCCGCCCCGTCCCCGCCCGCCGCGCGCGCCCTCCCCAGCGGCGCGCTCCGCCCCTTTACTCCTGGCGGCGGGGCGAGCCGGGCGTCTGCAGCAGCGGCCGTGGCGGCGGAGGAGGCAGGAGGGGAGACGGCAGCGCCGGCGGCGGGATCGGCAGTAGCAGTAACAGTAGCAGCAGCAGCAGCAGCAGTCACAGTCAGCAGCAGCCCTGGGTCCCGCGGCGCCTCTCGCCCCGCCGCCTTCCGCACTGCCTGACCCGGCCGGCGAGCCCACCCGCCGCCAGCCCCGCCAGCGCCCTCACTCGTCCTCCGACTCGCCCTCGGCCTTGCGCGCCAGCCGCAGCCCGAGCCGCAACGCCACCCGCAGTCTGAGTCCGGGCCGTCGGCTCAGCCCCAGCTCTCTCCGCCGCCGCTGCTGCTCCTCCCGGCACCGGTGCCGCACCGACACCCTGGAGGTGGGGATGCTCCTGTCCAAGATCAACTCCCTGGCCCACCTGCGCGCCGCGCCCTGCAACGACCTGCACGCCACCAAGCTGGCGCCGGGTGAGTGTCCCCACCCCACCCCGGGAGCGCGGGTCGTTGTGGAGGGGGGGAACGCCGGGAGACCCCCGCGTGGGCCGCGCGTGCTTAGTGTCCCGTGCTCTCTTTCCTAGGCAAAGAGAAGGAGCCCCTGGAGTCGCAGTACCAGGTGGGCCCGCTGTTGGGCAGCGGTGGCTTCGGCTCGGTCTACTCGGGCATCCGCGTCGCCGACAACTTGCCGGTGAGTGGGCAACCCCGCCCCGGGGATGGCGCGCGGAGGGATGCTATGATGAGCAGGAGGGTCTGATGGAGACTCGGGGGTCTTCTTCCAGGTGGCCATCAAGCACGTGGAGAAGGACCGGATTTCCGATTGGGGAGAACTGGTGAGTGAGCCGGAGCCGGAGACCCTCGCATGGGTGGGTGGGTGGGGACGGGCGTGCCGGAACCGGCGCGCTAACCCTCGCCCCTCACCCTTTGCAGCCCAATGGCACCCGAGTGCCCATGGAAGTGGTCCTGCTGAAGAAGGTGAGCTCCGGCTTCTCGGGCGTCATTAGACTTCTGGACTGGTTCGAGAGGCCCGATAGTTTCGTGCTGATCCTCGAGAGGCCCGAACCGGTGCAAGACCTCTTCGACTTTATCACCGAGCGAGGAGCCTTACAGGAGGAGCTGGCTCGCAGCTTCTTCTGGCAGGTGCTGGAGGCCGTGCGGCATTGCCACAACTGCGGGGTGCTCCACCGCGACATCAAGGACGAGAACATCTTAATCGACCTGAACCGGGGCGAACTCAAACTCATCGACTTCGGGTCGGGGGCGCTGCTCAAGGACACAGTCTACACCGACTTTGATGGTGAGCCAGGCCCCGGGGAGGGAGCTGCCCAAGGTGCCGGCCTGGAAGCCTCTGGCAGCCTCGGCTCCGGCCCTTTGTAAAGGTCATTGGGCCGCCTGGCTCGGAGCTGGCAGGGGTGGGGCCGAGGCGAGCTTCCCGGCATAGTACAGCCGGGGATTTCAAGCTGGGCGAACGAACCTGCAACATTTCTGGCGCTATGGGGTTTTTGTTTGTTGTTGTTGTTGTTGTTGTTATTGCTTTTGTTTGCTTATTTTTCTTTTCAGTAGGAATTTAGTAAAAATTCCATGCTTTCTCGGTGAATAAGAGGTCGTGGGCAACCGGCTGTAGCCCAGATTTTTAAAGTATGACCCACTTTTCCTCACCAGTAGGAGGTGGAGCCGGTGGTGGCGGGAGACATTGGTGCCGGTTTTTTTTTTTTTTTTCTTTTTGTAGTTTGTTTTGTTTTGTGGGGGAGTTTTAAGGTAGTTCTTAGAACTGCAGGGTTTTGTTTTGTTTTTGAGGGTAAAGGAATAAGAGTCGCGGTTTCACTCCACTTGGGGGTGTTGTGGGGTGACGGGGCCTGGAATGAATGTTGTGAAATAAGATCTGTTGCTGGTTTGAAAATTAGTTGGGTGTCTCCTCGGGGAGGATGAAAACCTATCTATCATAGGGAGGGGCTTGGATCGCCTTCTTTCAGAAAAGGAGGGGAGGAATAGATCAAAGCGTGAGAGTAGGTCGTGATCTGAGTGGCTTGCCCTAACAAACTACGTCCTTTCAAAACTTGTGACTCTGGCTTGTGGTTTGAATTTCTTTGGAGGATGCTGGGCTGGGCTGCATTTTTTGTATTTAACAGTTAATGGCTGGCTGAGTCCTCCTGTGTTTTCCCCCCCTGGGCAAGACTTTGCTGCCCCCTGTTGAGCACCAGGAGGCTAGCACCTTTTTTTTTCTACTACCCAAAGTTTGTAAACAGGAATCACGTGGTCTGAAACCAGCCCTGCAACTGTACCTTTCCAGTCTAGGGAGGGGGAGAGCGTAGGTGTCGGTCCTTGCTTGCTTAGAACCCAAAGGAAAGCTTTTCAAAGCACACCCTGACTTCAGTGTTGTCTATAAAGGTCCTCACCTGGTCCAGGTCTAGATGAGACTGATCTGGCAGGGTCCTCAGAGTCGTTGGTAGTTGAAGGCTATCCCCACTGAGTGAGTGACTAGGGCCTCTGGCTTTTCCCTGGCTTTGTCTTTGGGCCGGTGTGTAAGGGGTTTGGATTTAGGGTTTGGGCTCTCAGAGAGGTACCAAATACCACTTCTCCATTTCCTGTCTGGACCGGAGAAGAAAGAATGTATATAATTGTTTTAAAGTCAAATCTGCCTGTCTGTCTCCTGAGAGCGGGGATTAAAGGCATGTGCCACCAAACCCAAGCCAGGCAGTGTCTCTATTAAAAAAGCCAGGTGGTGGTTCATGCTTTTAATCCAGAGCTTGGGAGGCAGAGGTAGGCAGATTTCTTGAGTTCAAGGCCAGCTTGTCCTACAGAGTAACTTCCAGAGCTACACAGAGAAACTTTGTTAGGAGAGGAAAAAAAAATTTTTTTTAAAAGAAGCGGCTCAGACTAGTTGCTTTGTTTACTCGCACTAATGCCTCTCTCCATCTATTCCCTCCGCTGGTAGGGACCCGAGTGTACAGCCCTCCAGAGTGGATTCGTTACCATCGATACCATGGCCGATCGGCAGCTGTCTGGTCCCTGGGGATCCTGCTCTATGACATGGTCTGCGGAGATATTCCGTTTGAGCACGATGAGGAGATCGTCAAGGGCCAAGTGTTCTTCAGGCAAAGGGTCTCTTCAGGTAACTTCCCACGCCCCGCCCACGCCCCTCGCGTCCCGCCCCCCACCCATTCCTTGTTGGGTTATTGGAAAAGCTGGTTGGGGGTCACAAGAGTGAGAGAGTATAGGGGTTCTATTCCTGCCCACCTTTTAAAACATTTCTATTTGTTCATTTAAGTATAGGGAGAGTAGGGCCTCAGTCCATCTCTGACCCCCCAACTACTGGGACTCAAGAGATGGTTACTCTGTTTGGTCTCCAAATTCCATCTTAAGTACCAGCAGAGACCTAGTCTGTAAACAAAGTTTAAAAGAAATGAAGGTCTGTCGAAGCCTTCTCCCCTTAAGGCAATATAGCTCTCTAAAGAGCGTGGTCCCGGTGACCTCATCCAGTGTAGTCAGTGGAAGTCAGTAGGTGAATTGAATCACCTCCTCCTGCTCACTGACAGCTCATCAAAGCCCTGTCACCCTTCCTATTTCTGGTGAGTGGGTGTTGTGAGAAAGGGCCAGGCTATTGAAGTCTGAAACCACAGGTTTAAGAGGGGAGGCACGTTTTTTTTTTTTTTTTAACTGAAAGCAGACTGCGGAGGCTTTTGGGTATCGGTTCTTTCCCACCCAGCAGTCTTTGGTATAAAAGTACATGCCTCCTTAAAAACCCCAGACTTGTGGGTCTGGGGAAAAGAAGACCTTTGCATGACAAAACAAGTTGAGTCATGTCATCGTTAACCTCTGTCTGCTCCGCCTTCTGCAGAATGTCAGCATCTCATTAGATGGTGCCTGGCCCTGAGACCATCAGACCGGCCCTCCTTTGAAGAAATCCAGAACCATCCATGGATGCAGGATGTCCTCCTACCCCAGGCAACCGCTGAGATTCATCTACACAGCCTGTCACCGGCACCCAGCAAGTAGCAGCCTTTCTGCTGTCACAACCCTCCAGGATGGGAGAGCTTGTCTTCTGGCCTCCGACAGGACCCTGCTTCACGATGCAGGAACAGTAATGACAACTCATTCCAGACTCCAGGTCCCTGGGGCAGCCTCCCACAAGGAAAAGAGACTACTTCACTGGTCCTGGGCCCCTCTGTGCCCCCCCCATAGACTTGGCGTCTACTGTTGCTGGGCTCCGAGGAATCCTGGGTTGGGGTGGGAGTGGGTCAGAGCCCCGTCATGGAACTTTAGTCACCATGGAGACTGTTGGGTCACCAAGATGGGCCAGGGTAGGGGAAAAAAACATTTGGGGGTGGGATAAAAAACTAGCACCATATTTAAGTCCCTGTCACCTCTTCCAACTCCTCTGAGTGCCTTCTGTGGGGACTCCGCCTGTGCTGGCAGAAATACTTGAACTCTTACCTGCTGCTTCTCAAATTCTGCCTGGGTTTGCTTCTCTCCTCTCCTCTCTTCTCCTCTCCTTTCCCATCCCCCCACTTCCTATGAAAGGTGCCATGGGAGAGGCTACAGGGCCAATTGCTGAGCCACCTGCCCTTTTTCTGCCTCCTTTAGTAAAATTCCCAAGTGAACTGGTCTTCCTTTTTGGTTTCCACTTAACCGTTTCAAAGCCAAGACCTCAACACAGAACGCAACGCACAACCAATGCAAAAACCAGACAAGCTGTAAATGTGTGTATAGTCCGGCATGGCAGCCTGCAAAAGGATTGTAGATGATAACAATTTTAAAGAAAAAAAAAATGCCTTTAAGTTATTTTATGTGTTGGGGGGGGGCGGGGTTGGTTTGGTTTTCTTTTTGTTTTGTTTTGTTTTTTTTTGTTTTTGCTTGTTTTTGAAAGATGGCACACTCTAGCCCGGAAGTCAATGTTTTAATGTATTTATTTATTTATTTATTTGGTTACCTTCCTGTTCCAAGCTTCCACTGACTGTTGCCCTGAGGGTTTTATTGTCATGTTCTGTCTCTCTCTTTTTTTTTTTTTCTCCTCCTGACTTGGGGACCTTTGGGGGGGGGGCTGCAGCGTTTGCTGGGGTGTCGGGGCTCTGGTGGGACAGCTGCTGTGGCCCCCTTCTGTGGGGGGCCCCCCTTGCCTGCTCGCTGGAGTGGGTTTAGGGTCTGCTGACTGTACATAGAAAGGCAGTTCCTGTGTGGTGTGCCTTTCGGGTCCTCTCTGGGGCTGTGCTTGGAGCGGCCTGCGGCCCGCTGGTTTTATCTGACTGAAGTATACTGTACAGGGGAATAAAAGAGATCTTATTTTTTTTTTTTATACTTGGCATTTTTTGAATAAAAAACCTTTTGTCTTAACTTTTGAGTTTTCCATTCATTCATACAAAGATGTATGCTTGGTACAGAGCCAGGTAGACCGGGCACTTTCAAGACTAGATCTGATTTCCTGCTGGGGCACAGAAGTGCCGGGCTTTCTGAACCAATCAGTGCTGGATTGGACCCGGGCCTTCCCTGCCCACTCTCTCTACCAAGGAAACCCCCTGCGATGACCAGTTCCCACCAACAAAAGTTTAGGGATTGTCAACCTTTTCAGAGCAGGTGCAGTCGAATTGTCACACTGGGAACATGGGGACAAGACTTGGCTGGGGCTAATTTTTTCTGACATGGTGTCAGGTAACCAGCTGGCACTGAACCCTGTTGCTACTCCTTCAAACAATGGGATTGCAGGTATGACCGCAGGCAACACTTGGGAGTTTATATATGTGAGTACACTGTAGCTGTACTCAGAACAGAGTGTGGGACCCCATCCCAGATGTTTGTGAGCCACCATGTGGTTGCTGGGTATTGGATTCAGGACCTCTGGAAGAACAGTCTGTGCTCTAACCACTGAACCATCTCTCCAGCCCCCTGGGTTTGTTTTTTTTTTTTTTTTTTTTTTTTGCTTTTTTTTGGTATTTCAAAGCAGGGTTTCTCTTTAGCCTTAGGTGTAACTAGGGCTGTTGACCAGGCTGGCCTTAAGCTTAGACCTGCCTGCCCTGCTCAGTGAATGATTAAAGGCATGTACAACCAGGAGCCCAGTGATTCTGAAACAAGATTTGAGACTGTAGCCTTGAAACGTAATATGTATAGGCCAGGCCGACCTGAATGAAACTCCTGGATCTGCCTGCCTTTACCTCCCAAGTGCTGGGATTGAGCCGGACAGTCTAGCATCTTCCTAGCAGAGTGGTGTAATCCTATAATCCTAGCACTTGGGAACTAAGAGGATGAGAATCAGGAGTTCAAGGTCAGCCTGGGATACATGAGGCCATTTTAAACAACAGGAAGGGCAAACACATTGGTAGACAGGACCAACCGAAGTCCTGTGAATTTAAGGCTAAGCCTGAGCCGGTCGGTGGTGGCGCATGCCGGTAATCCCTGCACTCTGGGAGGCAGAGGCAGGTGGATTTCTGAGTTCAAGACCAGCCTGCTCTACAGAGTGAGTTCCAGGACAGCCAGGGCTACACAGAGAAACCCTGTCTCAAAAAAAAAAAAAAAAAAAACACCAAAATACAAACAAAAAAAAACAAAAATGCTAAGCCTGGGCTAGAGTTCCAGGCCTATCCCATCTCAATAAAAGGGGATGGGGGTGGGGTGGGGTGGGGCTGGAGAGATGGCTCAGTAGTTAAGAGCACTGACTGCTCTTCCTAAGGTCTTGAGTTCAAATCCCAGCAACCACGTGGTGGCTCACAACCATCCGTAATGAGATCTGATGCCCTCTTTTGGGGTGTCTGAAGACAGCTACCGTGTACTTACATATAATAAATAAATCTTTACAAAAAAGGGGAAGGGGGCCGGGCGGTGGTGGCGCACGCCTGTAATCCCAGCACTTGGGAGGCAGAGGCAGGCGGATTTCTGAGTTCGAGGCCAGCCTGGTCTACAGAGTGAGTTCCAGGATAGCCGGAGCTACACAGAGAAACCCTGTCTCGAAAAAACCAAAAAAAAAAAAAAAAAAAAAAAAAAACGGGGGGGGGAAGGGGATGGGCAGGGGAGGTGGAGAGATGGCTCAGTGGTTAAGAGTTCTCTCAGACAATCTGGGTTCAGCTTCTAGCACCCACACTGTGGCTCACAACCATCTGTAACTTCAGTTCCAAAGAAGCCAATGTGCTCTTCTGGCCACCAAGGGCACTAAGCATGCATACATACAAACGCACAGATAAAACACCCATTAAAAAGGAAGACATTTGCTGTTCTTGCAGGGGACCTAGGATTGGTTCCCAGCACCCATATGACTTCACAATTGTCTATAATTCCAGCTCTCGGGGATCTGACACAGGTTCACAGTGTGCATACATACATGTAGATAAGCACTCATACACAAAAGGGGATATTTAGGAAATGTGCCCAGTGTATAGGACCCTGATGTATGTACTTTACTTGAAGAGTTTATCCCAGGTTCTGACTTTGTAGCCCAGGAAAGCCTTGAACTCACAGCCATCCCCCTGTCTGAGTGCTGGGGTCATAAATGTGAGGCACCATGTTGGGTTAGGGGTTGGTTC
This sequence comes from Apodemus agrarius, assembly GCA_964023405.1. Taxonomy (NCBI): domain Eukaryota; kingdom Metazoa; phylum Chordata; class Mammalia; order Rodentia; family Muridae; genus Apodemus; species Apodemus agrarius. The sequence goes on from OZ030025.1 coordinate 7,591,674, forward strand.
AGGTCATTTCACCTTTAGTGAGAGTGCTAGATATTGGGAATACTTGGTGTGGCGTCTCATTTTCTCCGGCAACTTCCTGGGCAGCTTACTTCAGAACTGAGTGAAACATCCTTTAGACCAGTGTTTATTTTGTGTGTTAGGTTGTACTGGAAGATGGGACCCCAATTTGCCTCATATGTTTGGTCTGAGGGTGTCCTAATACTTGAACAACTAGTGATCCATGTACTAAAAGTAAATAAAGTAAATGTTTCTCTCTCTCTCTCTCTCTCTTTTTTTTTTTTTTTTTTTTTTGAGGCAAGATCTCCTGTAGCCTAGGCTTGATCTCAAGCCCCCCAAACCCAGGTGGAAACATCATTTTGTTTGTTTGTTTGTTTGTTTTTGATACAGGGTTTCTCTGTGTAGCCCTGGCTGTCCTGGAACTCACAGGCTGGTCTTGAACTCAGAAATCTGACTGCCTCTGCCTCCCAAGTGCTGGGATTAAAGGCGTGCGCCACCACGGCCTGGCCAAACATCCGTTTACTTGTTGCTTTCTGCACATTAGTAAGGATTCTAACGTTGTTACCTCCTTCTGGGTCATCTTGACCTCTTCTGTCTGTCTCGCCATAATCTCTTAGGAACTTGGCCTGGGCGTTTGTGGAGGATCCGAGCCACAGCGCCCCCCCCCTTCACCCTTCATTGAGAGGTCTCCTCTGCCACCACCCCTTGGACTAGGTCCCAAACCCCAGCACAACCTCCATGTGGCTCAGAAAGGAAGGAAGGATTTCTCAGCCCTTGGGGGCTGGTTTTCTGAAGTTCCCCTTTCCCTACCGCTCTGCCCCCTCCTTCTTCCTGTAGACACACTGCCGGGCAGCTCTGGGTGTCTGGGCACACTGTGGAACCCTTCCAGGAAAGTTGCAAATGAACAACTGAAAGTTGCTAGAAACTTCGAATGAAATCCCGCAGAGCCTTGCCCTTTCTTTTTTTTCTTTTTTTTTTTTTTAACAGGGTTTCTCTGTGTAGCCCTCGCTGTCCTGGAACTCACTCTGTAGACCAGGATGGCCTCGAACTCAGAAATCCACCTGCCTCTGCCTCCCGAGTGCTGGGATTAAAGGCGTGTGCCATCACGGCCCAGCGAGCCTTGCCCTTCCTGCCCTTGAGATGAGTTGGGGGGCCCTTTCTGTGGCTGTTGAGACTGCTGGGCTGGAGGCCTGGTCCTGGACAAGCAGAAGAGGTCAGAGGATGTAGGAGATGCTTTTTAGTTTTGTTTGCTTTGTTTGTTTTTAGTTTTTTTGAGACAAGGTCTCATTATGTAGCAGCCCCTGACTAGACTGGACCTCTTTATGTAAACCAGGTTGGTCTTAAACTCGCAGAGATCCGCTTGCCTCCACCTCCCTGAGGGGGTAGGGTTAAAGGTCTGTGCCACCACACCCTGCTTTATTTATTTTATTTTATTTTGAAACAGCATCTCATGCATCCCAGGCTAGACTTGAACCCTGGGATGGTAGCTGAGCTGAGCTGAGACTATGCATTTTTTGAGAAGGGAAAAGGTCCTTGATCTCTTGGTAGGGCGCTTTAGGAACAACAATTAAGAACACCCTCTGGGTGCTGGAGAGATGGCTCAGCGGTTAAGAGCACTGACTGCTCTTCCAGAGGTCCTGAGTTCAAATCCCAGCAACCGCATGGTGGCTCACGAATATCCGTAATGAGATTTGATGCCCTCTTCTGGGGTATCTGAAGACAGCTACAGTGTGTTCACATACATAAAATAAATTAATAAACAACAAAAAGTATAAAAAAAAAGAAAGGACATCCACCGGGCATCAATCTTGAGTTCAAATTCTACCATTACCTCTCATGCTGCATGACTTGGTTTCATTATTGAGACCGATGAGGGGGTGGTGTGTACAAGAGCCTGTTCTTGGTTTGGTTATTAGAAAGAAAGGTTATATATTATTGGGTGGATGCAATGCAAACCCCTCCTGTGTATGAATGCAGACTTAGACAGTGACAGGCAGGTCCCCCGGGGTGAATGTGGGGTGTCAGGATTGTGGTTGTCACTTCTTTATTTTTTAAAGATTTTATTCATTATATGCATGAGTATCCTGCCAATCTCTTCAGACACACCAGAAGAGGGCATCAGATCCCATTACGGATGGTTGTGAGCCACCATGTGGTGGCTGGGATTTGAACTCAGGACCTTCAGAAGAACAGTCAGTGCTCTTAACTGCCGAGCCATCTCTCCAGGGGTAGGTTCAGATGCTACGGTGCCGAAGGGGGTCAGAGAACAACTTGCCAGAGTTCGTTCTGTCCTCCCCCACCATTGATTCCAGGAACCAAACCCAAGTTATCCAGTAATCAGGCCTGGGCACCAAGCACCCTTTCCCTCCGTGACATCTCACCACCCTTAAAGCATTTGAATAAACGCTGCTAATTCTGCCTCAAGAAGAGTTTGGCTCTATTTTGAGATCTTTTTTTCCATTTTATGTTACGAGTACGGGTGTCTTCTCTACATTTTTCCGTGTATCACGTAGGCACCTGGTGCCCAGGGCAGCGACAGAAGGCAGAAGAGGACATGGGAACCCTTGGGACTGGCGTTATAGACAGTTGTGAGCTATCGTGTTCTAGGAACTGAACCTGGGGTTTCTAGAAAGGCAGCCAGTGCTCTTAAGCTCCAAGCCAACTCTCCAGCCCAAATATCCCCCATTTGACACTTTCATACCTGTAACGAATGTATTTTAGTCATGCTTACCCCACCTGTCTCTCTCCTCCTCTCATTCCCATTGGTAACATCCTTCCCGCCCTCCCCCCTCCCGCCCTCCCCATCCCTTCTTCTCTCCCTCCCTTAATATTCATAGTAGGGACTGACTGGCCTCCAACACCTTACAATGTAGCAGAGCGTGACCTTGAACTCCTGATCCTCCTACTCTAGCCTCCTGGTACTGGGATTACAGGTTTGCAACCCAGTGCCTGGCCCAGGGACTTTTACACTCGAAAGTGTCATGAAAAATAACATTTTGGAGGCTCTGAGACGGCTCAGCAAAGGCGGGTTAAAGGCTCTTACTGCCAAACCTGACGATCTGAGTTTATCCCCAGGACCCAAGAGCCACTCACTGGGAAGAGAGAACTAACTCTTTCATCTAAATTGCCCTCTGACCTCCTGATGGGTACCATGGCTTGGGCCTAATCCCAGCATTTGTGAAGTGCACGCAGGCAGGAGGATGGGGGCTCAGGGCCGGCTGTAGCTAATCCAGTTCAAGGCCAGCCTGGGCTGTATGAGAAGAGAGAGACACAGACAGACAGACAGACAGACAGACAGACAGACAGACAGACACACACACACACAGGACAAAACAAAAAATGACACACTAGGATAGTACATGGTAAGGCAGGAATTGTAGAACGTGGGTTCAGATCAGCCATGGCCATTGCTTCTCTCTTAGACGGACATTTTTTCCCTCTTGGTGGCGGGGGGCCGGACCCCCGTTTTGTATTTCTGACAACTGGGCATTGGAGTGGTGGGTCATCTCAGGGCCCCCTTTGGGCTCCGGGACATGAAGGTCAGAGCAGAGCTGGGGAAGGAACCCCCGCTCTGTGGAAATAGTCAAACCCTGCACCTGTGTGTCCTGGAAGGGAGGAAGGGCTGGAGACCGCAAAGTGGGGGAGAAAGGGGCCAAGGGTGGGGGTGGGGCGGGGCGGGGCAGGGCTCGTTTCTCGTAAGTGTTGCTTAGCTTCTCTAACTGCTCCGCTGGTTCTTGGAAACCCTCACCACAAGGACCTAGCAGAGCAGTGTTGGAGCAGATATGGCCTCGCCCTCCTCCCCCCACAGTTCATTTCCGCAGTGGCCTTGTGCTACTAACCCCGATTGCCAACAGCGAGGTTGCAGTGACCCCTCGGGTGGCTGGGCGAGGGAGTGGAAACGAAGCAGAACTGAGGCCAAGCCGAGAGGACCGTACTGTTTTTATTTACTATAATAGGACATCTGATGTGCAGAATTCTTGGTGACCTAGGTCCGGGATACAGTCTCACGACCGGCTGTTATTGAATTGTATCCTATTGCTTGGTGAACCCAACACAAAGCTAAAGAGCCAATATTAAGCAAGTTGGACTGGGCAGTGGTGGCGCACACCTTTAATCCCAGCACTTGGGAGGCAGAGGCAGGAGGATTTCTGAGTTCGAGGCCAGCCTGGTCTACAGAGTGAGTTCCAGGACAGCCAGGGCTACACAGAGAAACCCTGTCTTCAAAAACTAAAAAAATAAAAACAGCAAGTTGGTGATGTGGCTCACTGGGTAGAATGCTTACCAAGCATGCGCATGCGCATGCGCAAAGCCTTGGGTCGGGTTTGTAATCCCTGATCTGGGGAGGTAGAAGTAAGAGGACCAGACGTTTAAGGTCACCCCAGCCTGAGTTACAGGCAGGACAGTAAGAGTCACGTCCGTCTATCTGTCTATGTGACCAGATCGTTGTTTTTAGTTTGTGCCCCGATGCCCTCAGATATTCCCTGCTGGATTGAGTACCGGGTGTAGCTTTTTCTTACCTCGAAATAAATGCTTTTTTTTTTTTTTTTTTTTTTTTTGGTTTTTCGAGGCAGGGTTTCTCTGTGTAGTCCGGGCTGTCCTGGAACTCTCTCTGTAGACCAGGCTGGCCTCGAACTCAGAAATCCTCCTGCCTCTGCCTCCCAAGTGCTGGGATTGCAGGCGTGCGCCACCACGCCCGGCTTGAAATAAATGCTTTTACATTCATTTACTTTGATGTTGTGGTCTTAAGATTTATTTTCAGTTTTTAATGATTTGTGTACTTGTGTGTGTGTGTGTTCGTCCGCGGGTGTGCCCACGGTGGGGTACAGGTGCTTGTAGAAGCCAGAAGAGGACATTGGATCCTGGGGAGTTACAGGCAGTTGTGAGCTGTCAGATTTGAATGGTGGGAACCAAACGTGGACCTTCTGTAAGATTAGTATGTATCTTAAGGCCTGGACTATATCATCATCATCATCATCATCATCATCATCATCATCATATCATCTCAGGCTAGCCCCCCCCTTTTTTTTTTTTTTGGTGGTGGTGGTGGGGAATGTCTTGGGACTCACTCTGTAGACCAGGCTGGCCTCAAATAGTGCTGGAGACAGAACCCAGGGCCTCTTATCGACTGAGCCACATTGCCACCAGCCCATAAGGTTCGAATAGACAATTACTTTTGTATTTTCCAAAGTTTTACCATTGTATATAAAATACCCTTTTACTCTAACGCCCTGGAACCTTGAGGACCCACAGAAAATCAGGGGCAGTAGCAGTGTGGGGTGTAAGGGACCCTTTCTTGGAGACACATGGTCACAGTTGAATTCTGTTCCAACTCTGCTCTTCACATGACCTTGGTAGATAGATATTTAGTGTCTGGGTTTTGTTTTTTGTTTTGTTTTTTGTTTTTTTCTTCCTCATCCATGAAAGAGAAAGAGTTTGTAAAGTCTGTGCCACCCAGTACTGGTCCTTGGTACAAATGAGGCACAGCTTATATACGGCACCGTCGAAAGGAGATTTTAGAAATCAGCTAGCCTGAATCACAGTGGCAGAAACTCAGCTTGTTGGTGACCTGGAGCTAGTGGGGAGAGGGACTGAAGGGCACCAGGAACTTCAGGGGAGGAGGTGTGGACTTGTTTTTCAGTCCTGAGTGTGGTAATGTTTACGCGGCTGTGAAGGGCTGTCAAAAACACACCCGGCTGAGTACACGCTTGAAACTCAAGAGCTGTGTCTTATGTGTATAAATTACCCCTGGGTAAACTGACTTTAAAAAAAAAAAAAAAAGAAGTTCATTTCTCTTTCTTTTCCCCATCAATGAAAACAGGTCCCTGAGCCAAATATACCACGGAAGTCTCCTTTCCGGTTAGATTATTCGAGTTAGCGCGTACATTCTCCCCGTGGATTGATATAAATAAATGAGAACTGGCTGAATTTCCCATCTTACTTTCTGACTGTAGTGCAAAATTAGAGAGATGTGTCATCAGGGGGCGGAGGGGGCAGACGCTGCGACCACGCTATGACGGAGATAAACTTACACGCCACGCATTCTTTTTTTCAAAGCTACAAACTTAAAGGGAGAAGTTCCCTCCCCCCCCCACCCCCTGGCGAAGCACGACAAACCTTTTACGAAGCGAAATGATGGCTGTGGGAGGAGGTGGGAGCGTGCCTGTAAACCTTGCTCCTTGGCAGGTGGAGGCAGGAGGTTCAGGCATCCAATACTTGGTGAGCTAGCCTGAGCTACATAAGTGGCTGAACAACGTAGCCGGTTGGAGCCCTGCCGTGCAGGCTTGGATGTCTCCGGGATTCAAGGGAATCACGTGATCCACGGGGTCTCTTTCCCATCACCTATCACCCCTCATCTCTTTCCCCCTTTGGGGTGAAATGTGCATGCCGAAGTATCTGTGAAGGAATTTTGTTTTTTGTTTTTTGTTTTTGTTGTTGTTGTTGTTGTTTTGGTTTTTTGAGACAGGGTTTCTCTGTATAGACCTGGCTGTCCTGGAACTCACTCTGTAGACCAGGCTGGCCTCGAACTCAGAAATCCGCCTACCTCTGCCTCCCAAGTGCTGGGATTACTGGCATGTGCCACCACGCCTGACTGGAATTTTGTTTTAAAATATTTATTAGCAACACTTTTTTTTTTTTTTTTTTTTTTTTTTTTTTTTTTTGCTTACGACTCCTTGACTTTTATTGTGTCCACAGCTAGCTACAAAAGAAACTGGAAATTTTAATCTATTTATTCAGGTAGCCATGTAACTAGAGATGAGGAGAAGGTAATGCATTTCGCTGTAGATCTCTAGCCATCTCTATGTTTTGGTTTTTTTTTTTTTAAGATTTATTTATTATTATATGTAAGCACACTGTACCTGTCTTCAGACACCCCAGAAGAGGGCATCAGATCTCATTACGGATGGTTGTGAGCCACCATGTGGTTGCTGGGATTTGAACTCAGGACCTTTGGAAGAGCAGTCAGTGCTCTTAACCACTGAGCCATCTCTCCCGTACAGTCAGTCCATCCATCTCTGTGGATATGTAGGTTAGGAACAGGTCTAAGGTCAGAGCTCACGGTCCTGAGCAGGTGGCGCACACCTGTCACCCCAGCTCCAGGGAAAAGGAGGCAGGAGAACCAGGAGTTCAAGGCTATCCTCGGCTGTGTGCCAAGTCTGAGGCCTGTTTGGGCTCCAAGAGACCCTGTCTTGGGAAAAGAAAAAGAAGCTCTTAAAAAAAAAAAAAAAAAAAAAGCATATAGGGGCCGGAGAGGGGGCTCAGTTGATTCGAGCACTTGCTGCTCTTGCAGAGGACCCAAGTTCAATTCCCAGCGCCTGTGTGGTGGGCTTACTGGTATTTAACTATTTACTGTCTGTTTGTGATATTGGGATTTGGAACTGAGCTAGGTAAGTGTAGGTAAGTGTTCTACTCCTGAGCTCCAGCGCTGCTCTCTCTCTCTCTCTCTCTCTCTCTCTCTCTCTCTCTCTCTCTCTCTCTCTCCCTCTCCCTCCCTCCCTCCCTCCTTCCCTCCCTCCCTCTCCCCCCTCTCTTTCTTCTTTCTTTTTCTTTTCTGGTTTTTCGAGTCAGGGTTTCTCTGTGTAGCCCTGGCTGTCCTGGAACTCACTCTGTAGATCAGGCTGGCCTCGAATTCAGAAATTCACCTGCCTCTGCCTCCCGAGTGCTGGGATTAAAGGCGTGTGACACCACTGCCCGGCTCTATGCTCTTTATTTCAACATAATTGTTATATTTTGAGGGGGGGGCTGTAGATCGGAGGAGTGGGAGTCTTTTCTTTTTATCATTTTGGTCTCCGGGGATTTAATTCAGATACTCAGCCTTCGTGATAAGTGACTTTACCCTCCTGAGTTGAGTTGTCTAGCTACCCCACCCCCACCCCCCCTTTGAGACGAGGTATCCCTGGGTGATGTGAAACTTGCTATGTAAACCAGGTTGGCCTCAAACTACAGCGATCACCTGCCTGGGACTTCCCAGTGCTGGGGTTCAAGATGTACAAGGCAGGGCTGGAGAGATGGTTCAGCATGTAAGAGCATTGGCTGCTCTTCCAGAGGTCCTGAGTTCAATTCCCAGCAACCACATGGTGGGAATTGTGGACATGTATACATACATATATATGTGTGCATATATGTGTGTGTGTGTGTGTGTGTGTGTGTGTATATATATATATATGTGTATATATATATATATATATATGATAAATCTTTAAAAATGTACAAAGCTATACTGTCTTATGTCAGTGTGACACAAGCTAGTCTTCTGAGAAGAGGGAGTCTTGAGTTGTGTCTGTGTAAAATTGGACTGTAGGCAAACCTGTAGGGCATTTTCTTAATTAGTGAATGATGGGGGAGGGACCAGCTCATTGTGGGAGGTTCTATCCCTGGGCTGATGCTCCTAAGCTCTATAAGAAGTCCGAGCAAGCCGGGCGGTGGTGGTGCACGCCTGTAATCCCAGCACTTGGGAGGTGGAGGCAGGCGGATTTCTGAGTTCGAGGCCAGCCTGGTCTACAGAGTGAGTTCCAGGACACCCAGGGCTACACAGAGAAACCCTGTCTCAAAAACAAACAAAAAACAAACAAAAAAGAAGTCCATGCAAGCCACTGGGAACAAGCCAGCAAGCAACACTCCTCTGTGGCTGCCTCCGCATCAGCCCCTGCCCCCAGGCTCCTGCTCTGCTTGAGTTCCTGCCCTGCTGCTTTTGATGATGGACTGCTATATGGAACTGTGAGTGAAATAAACCCTTTCCTCCCAAAGTTGCTTTTGGTCATGGTGTTTCACCCTAAGACAAGCTGGTACAGGATAGTGGGGTACTGTTGTGACAGGCCTAACCAGGTTGTTTTTTGGGGAGGATTGTAAAAGGACTTTGGAGAGGACTGGGGCAGCCATTGGGTGTTGAGAGCTAAGAACGGTTCTGTAGGAGTTTGGAAGATAGGAACGTTGTCTGGACAGCCGAAGATGGACACTTGGCTTCTGAAGTGTCAGAGGGAAGCACAGACTCTATTTTTTGTGCGACGACTCGTGGTTCTTGTTAATTAGAGCTAACGAAGCAGCTACGGCTAATAAGATCCCAGAACAGCTAGAGGAAGACTTTTGCTTTGCTGGGACCGTGGAAGCTGGTCAGCTGGGGCTAAAGATTCAGCCGTGGTTAGGATGAGAACAGCATCGTTGAGGTGAGATCTTCTGGGATGTGTTTCCTCTGAGTCGGCACACAGAGCTGTGTTCCAGAGATAACCAAAGATGTATGCTTTGTAATCTTTTAAATTATTTTTAATTACGTACACCGTGTGTGTGTGTGTGTGTGTGTGTGTGTGTGTGTGTGTGTGTACAGTGACCACAGAGACCAGGAGAGGGCATCAGATCATACAGAGCTGGAGTTACAGGAGGTTGTGATGTGGGTAGGTCCTGGGGATTGAACTTGGGTCCCCTGGAAGAGCAGCAAACTTTTCTAACCATTGAGCGACCTGTCCAGTACCCTCTGGTTTTTCTTCTCTTCAGTTTTATTTTACGGATATGCGTGTGCATGTATGTATGTGCATGCCTGATGCCCTTAGAGGTCAGAAAAGAGAGTTACAGAGGTTTTCAAGCTGCCATGTGGGTGCTGGGCACTGAACCCCGGGTCATCTCAAGAGTAACAAGTGGGCTTAACTGCCGAGCGATCTGTTTATTTAGCTCCCTTGGTTTTATTTGAGTGGCTGGGGGTTGATTTGGGGTCAACTACTACCTGTTTCTTATTTTTGTCTGAGGACGGAGCAGGCTGCCCGTGGATAGATACATTTGTTTGTTTGGAGACAGAGTTTCACTGTAGCCAGAGCTGAGCTGAAACTCACTATGTAACCCCTAGATAGCCTTACACTTGTAACACTTCTGCTTCAGCTCTCAAGCACTAGAATTTCAGGTGTGTGCTTCCGGGACTGGCGGGTGGGGCCCCAGGACTGTAGTTTTGTCAGAGGAGGGGGCCAAGGCTGTGTATTGAATGCGTGTAACAAATGCTAACGTTAATAATGTGACTCAGGTCAGAAAATGGACACAGCCTCAGATGGGAAGCAGGATGGGAAGGCCCTGTGCTGAGGTCTGGGTAGCAGGCGACAGGAGGCTCAACCTCAGAGCATGCCCGGGAGTCAAGAGAGTCCTCAAAA